>OZ035998.1:19446826-19766826 GCA_964035015.1 Corallium rubrum | reverse complement strand
TTCAACATGAGACCATCGGGTACTAATAAACACCAGTTGTCTAATCTAGTATGCACCATTAAATAATTATTGAGTCGGTTTTCTTTGTTCTTGCGAGGGTTGTATATAGCATACAACCCTATGAATACTAATTAGAAAAGAAATGAAGAAAAAAAATAGGAAAATCTTTGTCCAAGGCAGAAAAAATAGACAAAACTTTGTTGGAAAACCTCTTATGTATAAGAACCGTGGGCCTCTTGAGCGCCTTTTATTAAGGTCCGTTCACACGTACGATTTTTGATGCGATAAATATCGCCAAGTCATGGCTTACATGCATGTTAAGTATAAAAATAATGCGCGTATTGCGCAATAGTTTCATCTTCCTCATGTTTCTGCCCGTTTGTAATTGCTTAACGTGCATCTAAACCAAAAGTTCGCGATATGTATCGCTTCAAAAACCGCACGTATAAACAGGCATTTACCTGGAAAACTTCCATCCCTCTCCAGCGTCGTTTACAAGGAGAACTTTATCCATTAAGATCTTCGTATGGATGGATGATCCTTATCTTCGCCACAGTTCATGCAATAATGGGAAAATCATTTTTGGAGTTTGAGTGTCATAGAACATCATCTACTTCGGCTTTGCCGACATGTAAATGTCTTCCGATTTAGCTCTCGGTTCATAAACACATCAAGTCTTTAATAATGGACATTGTTTTTCGCAATTTGAATGTCATAGAACATCATCTACTTTGGCTTTGCCGACATGGGATTTTACGTCGGGATTTATGTATAGGATAAAGCCCGAGAACAAGGGATTTATGCTATATAAAGACCCGAGGACGCGAAGTGTCCGAGGGCTTTATATAGCATAAATCCCGACGTTCGAGGGTTTTATCCGACTTAAATGATTATTGAGGAGGTTTTCCAACAAAGTTTTGTCTATTTTTTCTACCTTGGACAAAGATTTTCCTAGGTTTTTTTCTTCATTTCTTTTCTAATTAGTATTCATAGGGTTGTATGCTATATACAACCCTCGCAAGAACAAAGAAAACCGACTCAATAATTATTTAAGCTATATAAAGCCCTCGGAAGCTTCGCGTCCACGGGTCTTTATGTAGCATAAATCCCTCGTTCTCGGGCTTTATCCTACATATCACCCTCGCGAATTATACTATAAAACGACTGAGAAGCCATTTTATAAACTCGTGTATCGTGTTTTACCCGAGGTTACAAACACTCGAGAACAACAACTAGATCCCAAGGATAGTGCAAAGTTTCTAGTCAAAGATAATAACAATTTTTGCCACGTGTACCGACAGCGCTGCCAGCCCCGCAACCTGCCAGCCCATTATTTTGAGCAAAGCCCAAGTTAATTTAATACAAGCGAAAACTCAGTCAAACAACCCAAAATAGAATCTCGATGGATTCAAGAACGCAAAAAAAATTACAAACTCCGACAAACATGTATACTGAGTGACGTCTTCTGTGCCCTTCACTATTGTTTTCCGGTCTGTTTAATAACATCGAGATCTTTTTAAACTCCTCGAAATTTTTGCATAAAAAGCTTGGGGCATCACAAGAATTCCAATACTAATACGTATCGTGTGACGTCCAGTCAATCCAGATCAAAATTGACTAAAATTTGTCAAGTGGATGTCAAGAAATTAAGTAAGTTTTTGTAGCCTTCACAAATTACGATCGCCTGATGATTATGTTGCTTGCTTCGCGTTATGTATCGCTTTGCGAATCGTCTGTCCAATCACGCGCTAAGTTCACGCAGGTACAGACTATACAGATACATGTAGAATTAAAACATTCTTTTACTACCCATATGATTCTTTTACTACCTATATGGCCAGGGTTCTTCGTACAGCTGCTTATTGAACGCCAAATCAACATGCGAACACAGTCTCAGACACTCTCCAATATACAGAAATGCGAATTTGTTACTGAGTTGACGTGCAAAACTGCTCTAGCGCCACTCGTGTAAAATATAACAGACACGAACCAACAACACTCTACAAACCGACTTCGCAACATCGTCAACATGCCAGACCATCTTAAAGTTGAATATAAAGCTTTTAATATTTATTCGTACCTTCCGCTAGGCAGAAAATAAATCCTTTCATCCAGACCACATTTAATTAGTCATGCAGCTAAGCCTAGAAAGTCGTGGTTTCGAGAAGAAAATTGATCGCTCCTTTGCGTTTCTGCGCCATTATTGTATTCGCCAGTCGCAAACAAAACCATGCGTGCGCAGTGCTATTTTAATATATTCCGGGGGAAAATTTCTTCATTCTCGATATATATTAAGCTATATTATAAATAATGCACCAGCATTTTACACGTCTTTCAAGAAAGACGCATAGATAAAGTACAAACCTGTTTGTTATCGCTCTTTAGGACTTATGAGCTTTAAGCGACATAAATATTTGTTGTATATGAAAGACTGATACTAGTGTTTCACATTTTCACGGGTTTTTAGCCTTTAGCCTTTAGCTACGACAAGTACGCATGTCGTTAAACCTGGTAAGTTTACCCCCCGGAGTTTACACTATGTATACCTCTATCGTGTGAATTTTTGCCACTCATCACAATAGTGCAAAGTTTCTACGTTTATTACAACATTTCTTAATTTTAAATTCAACATGAGACCATTGGGTACTAATAAACACCATTGTCTAATCTAGTATGCACCAATATTCTACTATAATAGACGATTGAGAAGCTATTTTATAAACTCGTGTATCGCCAGGGGCGCCGGAATGAATACTAATTGGGGGGGGCAAGATAACTTCAACCACGTCTTATGATACAATCTACAACCAAATACACTTTACCTTTGTCTTGTGAAGCAGTTAGTGCATGGTAAGGTGTAGGCCTATTTAGTGAGTTGATTGCATCATAAGACGTGGTTGAAGTTATGTTGCCCCCCAATTAGTATTCATTCCGGCGCCCCCGTGTATCGTGTTTTACCCGAGGTTACAAACACTCGAGAACAACAAAAATCATTCGGCCTATTACCTCGTAATTTTCAATGTTCTCTCGTGTTTGTAAAAATTCGAAAACAATAAAAATCACTCGGCCTGAAGCCCCGTAATTTTCATTATTCTCTCATGTTTTACAAACACTCGAGAACAATTAAAAATTACTCGGTTAACGGCCTCGTGATTTTCATTGTTCTCTCGTGTCTGTAACCCCTGGTAAAACACCCCCACTCGTTTAAGAAATATTACATCTTCGTAACATTGGGGAAAAAAAGTACTATATTTTGTGGTCTTTAACAGATTTTGTTCGACAACACTTTTAATTCCAATAATTGTCAGTTGTTTGCTGTACAAGCTGTGTTAGTTAGTAATACTCAGAAAAACTCTGAGCTCTATGCGGGACTCGAACCCACAACCTTCTGAATGCTAGCCAGACGCTCTAACCATTGAGCCACTAGAACTCAGATAGCGGAGCAATCTGAGACTGTGCCCAGTCCTCCGTCTTAAAGTAAGAGTATTACTAACTAACACAGAGTATTAAGAGTATTAAGAGTATTAAGAGTATTACTAACTAACACAGCTTGTACAGCAAACAACTGACAATTATTACTAACATCAAGCTGCAATTTTTGAAACTAACTTACTTTTAATTCCTTTAGGTGGCTGATAAAATTTGGTCATCAGTGTACACTTAAATAAACAAATAAATATTATCGCCCGAAAACCCCAAAATAAAACCTTGACAGATCTGTCTATATAGTCGTTATTCCAAAATGGCCGCCGAATTAAAATTCTTTTTTTATATACATATAAATTAGCCGTTATGAACTCGTTTTCATGTGGGAAATTCAAAAGAATTCTTACTTTAAAACGAGGTCATAAGGGCTAATTTATATGCTAAGAATTCCAATTCGCCGGCCATTTTGGAATAAGGTATATACTGACTGATAAGTGATCGCTCCCATATATGTACCAATCAGGGACGTAGCCAGGATTTTGAAAGAGGGGGGAGCCGAAATCAAAATAAATTTTTAGGGGTCCAGGGGCGTGCTCCCCCAGGAAATTTTGAAATCGAGAGTCGCTGAAATGCCATTTCCTAGCTTTTGGAGGAAGATTTTACAGACTCTAAAGGTTAAAAAACGTCATATATAAACTCAAAACACGCAAACGTCACATAGATACTCAAAATGCATACACTCAGTAGATTGAATACACTGTTTACAGTTTATTTCCTGACACAATTCATATTGCATCAGTTTTGTTGTTACATGTCTGTTGTTTTATATCAAAAGGGGGGAGCCGCGGCTCCCCGGCTCTCCCCTGGCTACGTCCCTGGTACCAATCAGAGAGTCCAACCCGGAATTGGTCGAAGAGGGCTGCAAAAGAGAGATCAGAGCGGAAAGTATCCCATGAAAAAAGTTCAAAGATATTGGCAAAATATAAAGCAAAAAATACGAGTTGAAGTCAGAGTATTGAAGTTGATCGAAAAGAATGTGGGTAAAGGGTCTACTATAAAGCAGGCTAGCACAAGAGCTCGCGAGCGGGGCGGCTAGGCAAGCTTCGGCTCTCGCGCTTAAGCCCATCAAACCTGTTTCGGTCAACCTCAACTCATATTTTTTGCTTTATATTTTGTCGGACTTTTTTCATCGGATAATTGTGGCTCTTATCTCTGGCCCGCAAAGGCTGACTCACACTTTTGCCACCGCTTCAACCAGTTCCACGGTGGGCGCCCTGTGCAATCACTCAATTCTTGCTGTCCAGTGAAATGTTAGGCGCGTCCTCTCATGCTCAACCACAACTTTTATGTTGAGCCCGAGCTAGAGAAACGCCTAACATTTCACGTTATTCTTTAACATTTCGTTATTCACGTATTGTTGGAGAAACAGTTCTAGTACAATTCTACAGTTTACTTATATACATATGGCATGCGCCAGTTAAGAAATATGCTATACAAGCATTAACCTAGATCGACATTGATTTAAAACTGACGCTTTTTCCACTCGGCTCGCTCCCTCCTTCAATTGTATTTTGACACCATTTTCTTGGATTGCCGTACTAAAAGTAGAAATGAAAATGGTTTGGTAACATAATTATAAGCAATCTATTTAATCTATATGGAAATCGAATCGTCCCGGATTTCACATAAAACGAAACATTGAAACATGCATGGTTTACTTTACACATCTAAAGTGGAAAATGTACGCGTGAAAATTAATTAATCGTCCCCCGAGAAACAAAGGATTTCGAGGTGACCACTGATCTCTATTTATAAAATAAGGTGCCCTCTACGCACGCTCTGATTGGTTGGGCTCCGTGCTTTCATAAGAGAACATAGATCATGAATGACGTAAAGTGGCGTTGAATGGCGTCAGCTGGCCGGAAAGCCCGCAAAATTCTAAACTACTACCTCACTTTTAGTTTGATTTTTCTTATTATTATTTTATAAAACAAATAAAACATACCGCTCCTGTGCATATGTACTCTTATAAAGGTGCGTTTGACGTCATTTGAACACGAAAGAAGTGTAAATGCACTCGGCTATCGCCTCGTGCCTCTATTCAACTTCTTTCGTGTTCAAATGACATCAAACATGCCTTTATTAGAGTACATATGCACGGAGCTTTATGTTTTATTTGTTAAATATAACTGCATGGATTGCTCGTCCGCCTCCAAAAATGAAGCCAGTGGAGATGAGTTGGAGTACCAACATGGCAGTCACGGAAAATTGTAGTAGCACGAAACGAAGTAAGCCACATTAAAAATATTTCTGCCATTGGTATCAAACAAATTGGTTTATAACATAGATGTAATACAATGGCGTTTCTGATTGGCTACCGTGCGTGCTCCACAACTCGATGGAGCACGGTAATTTCAAACGTAATGAGAAACTCATTTTTAATCAGCGAAATAAATGTTGTTTTCCGTTGTTTTGTGTCTGATTCTCTGTTATAAAAGAAATGGTTCATGGTTTGGCGTGCTCCACTGGGTTATGGATGCACTTGGGAAGTTGGAGAGCACTCAAAAATCTAGAGTTGTTCTTCTTAAATCAAACAAAGAACACTGTAAAAGGTGAGAAGCTTCGTTTTTGCATTTGTTGGTATTATTTAGTAGTAAAACGTGTTATTCCGTAGATTTTTACTCTGCCCGTTCTACGACTTGCCTATATCACAAAACTCGTAAAAAACAACGAAATCAGTCAATAACTTCATTATAAAACTATCTATATACCTTTGTTATTAAAGCATAAGTCTTTACAAAGCCTTGAAGTATGTACTTTACAATTTCGGACTGTATTTGCTTGTATTTCCCTTCTGTTATTCGGTAGTAACAGTAAATTGCCATGTGAGAATTGTTTTACGGCTTTTCCGACTCCCCCGGTAAAGTCTTACTACTCTTAAGCCCGCAGGGTACACTGGACCTGGAGTACCAATATGGCCGCCAGTGGCTTCAGAATGTTTACTGCTGACCATAAAGGATGAGCAATCCAGTTGTATCGAGATCATTGGAGGTGACCATGCATGAAATTATTTAATATGAAAATTTATTCCTTGATGTCATACATGCATAATACTGACTGCATAATACTGACTGTACAGTCGTATAGACCCTTTTAATACGACGTCACCCTTTGACGTCAATTTCTTGAATTCTTTTTAATTTCATTTATTGTCTTAGCTTTTGTATATTTTCAATTCAAAAGGTTGAAAATGACGTTAAGTGCGGAAAATCATGACGTGTCTATACTTAGGTAATTTCCGCAAACAATTATAAACATTCTGCTTACCAATGGCAAATGCGATCATTTCAAGACCACATAGACATTTACGGTCTGGTGCATAACACTTCTTTATAGCTTATTTTTTTATTTATTTTTTAGTATTTTGTTTTGTTTGTTTTCTCCAGGTGGACTCTTTAATTGTTATATTATAAGTGATATTGGGCATTTCACTCGATTACATAGCATGTACAACAATTAATTAATGTAAATATTATTATTGTTAGTGTCAGTGTCAGTGTCAGTGTCAGTGTCAGTGTCAGTGTCAGTGTCAGTGTTAGTGTATATAGTGTATATAGTGTATATAGTGTATATAGTGTATATAGTGTATATAGTGTATATAGTGTATATAGTGTATATAGTGTATATAGTGTATATAGTGTATATAGTGTATATAGTGTATATAGTGTATATAGTGTATATAGTGTATATAGTGTATATAGTGTATATAGTATATGGTGTGTATAGTGTGTATAGTGTGTATAGTATGTATAGTGTGTATAGTGTGTATAGTATGTATAGTGTGTATAGTGTGTATAGTGCGTATAGTGTATATAGTGTATATAGTGTATATAGTGCATATAGTGTATATAGTGTATATAGTGTATATATAGTGTATATATAGTGTATATAGTGTATATAGTGTATATAGTGTATATAGTGTATATAGTGTATATAGTGTATATAGTGTATATAGTGTATATAGTGTATATAGTGTATATACAGTAGTGTGTATAGTGTGTATAGTGTGTATAGTGTGTATAGTGCGTATAGTGTATATAGTGTATATAGTGTATATAGTGCATATAGTGTATATAGTGTATATAGTGTATATATAGTGTATATATAGTGTATATAGTGTATATAGTGTATATAGTGTATATAGTGTATATAGTGTATATAGTGTATATACAGTAGTGTGTATAGTGTGTATAGTGTGTATAGTGTGTATAGTGTGTATAGTGTGTATAGTGTGTATAGTGTGTATAGTGTGTATAGTGTGTATAGTGTATATAGCGTATATGGTGTATATGGTGTATATAGTGTATATACTGTATATAGTGTATATATAGTGTGTGTATAGTGTATATAGTGTATATAGTGTATATAGTGTATATAGTGTATATAGTGTATATAGTGTGTATAGTGTGTATAGTTGTATAGTGTATATAGTGTATATAGTGTATTTATACAATACCCTGGTTGCTATGCGTGTTTTCATTGGTTGTTGCCCATGATCTATTAGAGGACAGACACATGATCACGTCAGCTGACTTGCTTTTTTCTTTCTTCATGCCCCCAAATCCGGCAAGAAGTATTGTGTAATTTTTATATTGTATAAAACACATATATTCCTTTTTTTTTGTTGTCTGTTCAGTTATAGATGCACAGAAGACGTCACAACGTGGTAAGAACATCAGTGTATAGTGTGCATAGTGTGCATAGTGTGCATAGTGTGCATAGTGTGCATAGTGTGCATAGTGTGAATAGTGTGCATAGTGTGTATAGTGTGCATAGTGTGCATAGTGTGTATAGTGTGTATAGTGTGTATAGTGTATATATAGTGTATATAGTGTATATAGTGCATGTATATAGTGTATATAGTGTGTATAGTGTGCACAGTGTGCATATAGTGTGTATAGTGTGTATAGTGTGCATAGTGTGTATAGTGTGTATAGTGTATATAGTGTGTATAGTGTGTATATAGTGTGTATATAGTGTGCATATAGTGTGTATATAGTGTGTATATAGTGTGTATATAGTGTGTATATAGTGTGTATAGTGTGTATAGTGTGTATAGTGTGTATAGTGTGTATAGTGTGTATAGTACTGTATAATAAACGAGCAGGAGTGTTTTATCAGATATAAAGACACGAGGCGAAGCCGAGTGTTTTTATATCTGATAAAACACGAACTGTGAGTTTATTATACGGCTTCAAAAAAGAACCACTTGGTAAGTTGATTGGCGGAGTTAGTTTGAAAAATAACCTTGTCTAAGCCGAGAAAATCAAAGCTAAAGTTTATGGAATTTTGGTGATTACCGGAATATTTTTAGCTATGCATTATTGCTCTGACGTTAGTTTAGCTTTTGATTCAATTTCCCACATTTTAAGAGACGTTAATTATGGGTTTTTATTAAAGTACATTCATGCTAATGGAGCCTCCCTATTTTTTCTCTGTGTGTATATACATATGGGGAGAGGACCCTATTATGGGAGCTACATGAAAATGGAAGTCTGGAATCTAGGGGTTATAATATTCTTAGTAATGATGATAACAGCCTTCTTAGGGTACGTGTTACCCTGGGGACAAATGTCCTTTTGGGGGGCCACAGTTATTACTAACTTTTGTTCTGCTATCCCTTATGTAGGCACAGAAATTGTTCAATGGATTTGGGGGGGATTTAGTGTATCTAACGCGACTCTTAATCGTTTCTTCTCTTTACATTATCTTTTTCCTTTTCTTATAGTTGGACTAGCCATACTACATATTATTAGTTTACATACAGACGGGTCTAATAATCCTTTAGGGATTGGTTCTAATATAGATAAAGTCACCTTCCATGTTTATTACACTTATAAGGACTTGTTTGGGATAATGGTACTTGGCGCTATTTTAGTTATAATTAGTTACTTTATGCCCAATGTGTTAGGTGATCCCGAGAATTTTATTCAAGCTAATCCTTTAGTGACTCCTGTTCATATACAACCAGAATGGTACTTTTTATTCGCATATGCCATACTACGCTCTATACCCAACAAGCTTGGAGGGGTCCTGGCTAAGGGAGCTAGTATCTTGGTGCTATTATTATTGCCCTTTATTCATACTAGTAAGTTAATCTGGGAAAGGCCATATCGGGTGCACCAATCATAATTGGCACAAACCAATTTCCGAATCCCCCAATCATTACTGGCATTACCAGGAAGAAAATCATTAATAAAGCATGTGCTGTTACAATTACATTATATAGATGATCATCTCCTAACATACTGCCCGGAGCTGACAGTTCTAGCCGTATTAACATACTCGAAGCTGTCCCCGCCATTCCGGAAAAAGCTCCAAATAGTAAGTAGTGGCATGTATTTCAATTTTACACTGGTATATCTGTAAATCTAGTTTAGTTTCTTTTTATCAATGATTGTAAACCGGTCCCAGCATTTTGAGCTTCTAATTTGTTTGTTTTTTGGGGGGTTTTTTTGTTGTTTTTTTAAGTAATTGGAACTTATGTATAATCTTCTTTTAACCTAGTCTGTAAACACATTTGTAATTCGCTATATTTTAGCGCGAATAATGTTGTTAATAAACACACTTTATTATTACATATAAAGATACGATACGGTCATGATTTTCTTGTGTTTTCCTCATGAATTATTAATGAGTTTTTGAAGTGTGTATAGTGTGTATATAGTGTATATAGTGTGTATAGTGTGCATAGTGTGCATAGTGTGCATAGTGTGCATAGTGTGCATAGTGTGCATAGTGTGCATAGTGTGCATAGTGTGCATAGTGTGTATAGTGTATATATATATATATATATATATATATATATATATATATATATATATAAAATCTATGTAATCGAGTGAAATGCCCAATATTACTTCTAATAAACCCAATTCTCTCCCGGCATTACCACCTTAATGTATACAGAACTCGCGATCAAGCTCTCGGCAACGGCCTCCGAGGCTCAGTGGTCAGAGCATTGCACTAGAATCGCAAGGTCGTGGGTTCAATTCCTGCCGGAAGGCCTGTGTAGTTGCATTTTTCGCAACTTGTCCCGGTTTGGTCTTAAAATGTATATATTCTACACTCGAATTTTCCTTCACCTAATATCCCTTGAACATGCTATGTAATCGAGTGAAATGCCCAATATTACTTATATATATATATATATATATATATATATATATATATATATATATATATATATATATATATATAGTGTGTGTATAGTGTATAGTATATAGTGTTATTGTTATTGTTATTGTTATTGTTATTAGTGATTATTGTTGTTGTTGTTGTTTCACGGTAGAGATGTAGATACCGGTGTTTAATCCTCCTGACGTTCTTCAATTCATCGACAGTATACCTTTCGGAGAATGTTGGCTGTGCCTAGTATCACCGAATGTTGTAGGATGTTTAAATCATGTGTAATATCTAGATCCTTTGTTACTGAGCCTAATGCACCTATTATAATTGGTGCCACTACCGTCTTTTTATTCCACATTCTAGTTACAGTTCAGAGTAATTGTTTAATTTCTCAAATTTCTTCTGCTCCAGATTGTGATCGCCGGGGGTTGCCACATCTGTGATCATACAGCCAGTAGATAACTCGAAAGCCTAGTGCTACTTTGTCTACTGCTCACGATTTCTTTAATGTTTTCGCCGGTAAATATTGTAAATATATATTGTTAATTCCTTTAATGTTAATGTTAATTGTAATTGTAATTGTAATTGTAATGTAGATTTAATATTGTGCAAATAAACTTTGATTTGATTTGATTTGATTTGATTTGATTTGATTTGATTTGATTTGATTTGATCTGATTTGCTTTGATTTGATTTGATTTGATTTGATTTGATTTGATTTGATTTGATTTGATTTGATTTGATTTGATTTGATTTGATTTGATTTGATTTAATTTGATACACTCGTTTTTCTCCTTGTTCACTGCGACAATGTCTGGTTTTCTGTGCTGGATCTTTCAATCCGTTTGGATGTTGAAGTCCCATAGGATTTTGGCCCTCTCGTTCTCTACCGCAGTGTCCGCTTTGTGCTGATACCATTTGCCACTGACCTCTAAGCCGAACGTTCTGCATATAGTGTCCAATGAAGGTCCAGGCATACTTTGTCGTGTCTCCTCTTGTAATCTTTCTGCGCAAGCATGCTACGTGCACTTACAATTTGCATCACACTCTCCACTTTCTCGCCACATAACCTACATTTATCCAAGACATTCAACCCATATATACTTTTCTTTATGGAGTTTGTATTTATCGCTTGGTCTTGTGCAGCAACTATCAGGCTTTCTGTTCCGCGTATGAGATCACCTTTACTTAACCAATTCCATGATTCGTCTGTTTTCAGATCCTTTGTATCTCTCTCAAACTGCCCGTGGAGTTTCATGTTCTCCACTTCCTCCTTCTTCTCTTTATCTATACCCTTTTCTTGAACTCTTCCTTTCCATCTACCTGTTCTTTCACTTGACCCTCCTCCTTTGTAACTACATTCAGTAGTGTCGCTTCACTGTTTATTAGATAGTAATGCAAGCTTCTCGATTCACTGGCGACACATTCTTCAACACTGACCAAGCCTCTTTCTCCTTCTTTTCACTTGATGTATATCCTTTGCACGTTTGATTTCGGATGGATAGCGTGGTATTTACTCATCATTTTTTGGGTTTGTCTGTCTAATTCCCGGGTCTCATTCTTTGTCCACCCAATGAATGCTGCACTGTAACGTACACCCGCCACCGCCCATGAGTTGATTGCCAAGAATAGATTCCGACGATTAAGCTTGCTTTTCAAGAGAAGCCTCAGGGACCGCGGAACGATTTTTGTAAGATGGGGGGCGGGGGGGGGGGGGGGGTTGCTAGCCACTGACCGCCGCACCAGTGGCATATAAAAGGGGTGACAATGTTGATATAATGTTGTAAAGTGCAGACCGCTGGGGGGCTAAGCCCCCCTCCCCCCTAGCTCCCCGGTTCCGCGGTCCCTGAGCCTTAAGCGCTGTTTACACGGTCAAAATTTAAGCGGGATCTGAGCCACATCTGACTTTAAGCGTGCTTAAAATGTCCGTGTAAACAGATCAGCGTAAATTAATCGCGATTAGTTTGCACCACCTCGAGGTTGATTAAACTGAGCACGATCAGTTAATCGCGCTCAACTTGGCCGTGTAAACGCAACGGGATTGAAAAACGCTTGCTATTAATACGGTGTTATTAATACGATAAAATGCATTTTTTTGCCCTGCTGTAGAAGCTTCCATCTCGCTATTCTTTGTCCCTTTGTTTGTTTGTTTCTTTTTGCTATTACTCTTTCTCGTGTACCAATGTCTTCCGTTGTTCTTTGACGCACGCTACCCATACGAAGCTTCCGAAACCAAAAATATAGCTCGTCCACCATGTTGAATAATGGTGTACGTGTTTTAGTAAGGGATTATTATATGACCGTGTAAAGCAGCCAAGGTGGCGCATTTTAAGCACGCTTAACTTAAGAGTGCTTAAATTTTGGCCGTGTAAACACGGCTTAAGTCTCTTTAAGCAGACATTTCGTTTTACTTTAGCTTCCATTTCATTACAGAACACATAATGGTATCAATCTCCAACACACCTAGATATTGATATCCTTCACATTCAGGCTCCGTCAATTTCTCTCCGTCCGGGAGTTTGATACCTCAGCTTTCCACTCTTCTTCCCTTCTTGAATTTTTCTACTGCACACTTGGATATCCCAAACTCCATACCAATGTCAGTGCTACATTGTTGGACAGTCTGTACCAGTGAGTCAATTTCCTTGTCATTTTCGGAGAAGAGTTTAAGGTCATCCATAAATAGCATGTGATTGATCAT
Source organism: Corallium rubrum (assembly GCA_964035015.1). Taxonomy (NCBI): domain Eukaryota; kingdom Metazoa; phylum Cnidaria; class Anthozoa; order Scleralcyonacea; family Coralliidae; genus Corallium; species Corallium rubrum. Next base: position 19,753,511 of record OZ035998.1, on the reverse strand, counting down.
TGGCCATCCTTATCCAGTTTATATCCCATTTCTGTCTCACGTAGCACATGTGTCAATGGTATTCGCGCGATCACAAACAACAATGGTGAAAAGGAGTCTCCTTGGAAGATCGCACTCCTAACGTTCACTGAGCCTAGAAAGTCTCCATCAGAGTACAAGTTGGTTCTCCATTTGGTCATACATATTGTCAGCTACCCCTAGCATTTTCAGTATTGTAATTATCCAAGAATGTGGTACCATGTCATATTATTACTATTACTGTTACGGTTACGGTTGCGGTTGCGGTTACTGTTACTGCTACTGTTACTGTTATTATTATTATTATTATTATTATTATTATTATTATTATTATTATTATTATTATTATTATTATTATTATTATTATTATTACTATTATTATTATTATTATTATTATTATTATTATTATTATTATTATTATTATTATTATTATTATTATTATTATTATTATTATTATTATTATTATTAATATTATTATTATTATTATTATTATATCAATAACCTGAATAAAATGTTCATTTTACAAGTGGAAAAAACACAAACATTGGAACCTTGCAACTAAGCAAATTAACCATTTTTCATGATTTTCTTACACTGCTGAAGTCAACCGAAAAATTCCGTTGACGTGAGCGGCATTTGAACTCGCACCTTCGGGATTCCGGTCCGCCGCTCTACCTCAGCCTGGTTCCCATGTCTCTCTTTTTTAACGTCGAGTTGCAGACCGAAATTGTGAGAGGCCTAGACTCTGGAGTAAAATGTTTAGCTTGTCCCCAAATCTGGCCCCAAATTATACAGGCACCAGCCGGCCGTGCCAAGAAAAACCAAGGCAGATAACACTCACCTCGGTCTGCACAATTCTTTATAACATCATATAGCAAGGTTGGTCTACTGCCGAAACATGAAAGCAGCATATTTCGATTTGTATAAATGTATTTCAACACAGTCACTTCCTACGCAGCACAATACTTTTATAATAAAGCAATACTCTCGTATATAACAACCTTTTAACGTAATATAAAATAAAGAAACGTTACTCATTTGCTGTCTGCTCTCAAGACGTTTTTAAACCACAGTGCCCTCCGAGCTCCAGCAGGATCATAATGGATAAAGATGAATCATTTTCTCGCTCGATCCCTATTCTGTGACGTCACCAAGTATCGAAAGAAAAGAGGACTAGGAACTAGTCTGTCTCTACCTGTTGAGCTATTGAGCCGCACGGGGCTTGGAGGCGAGTTTTATCCAACTTAAGTGTAGGAGATATTCTCGCGACAACTTAACGCTTATCAGTGACTTATCGTTGACTTTAGCAGTGTTAAGAAAATCATGGAAAATTTTCTCATGTTTCTCTGAGGATGATTCTGTAATAAATGCACTTACCTTTATCAAGAACATTCCTGATGACGAGTTAGGATAACGATAAGCATACACAAACCAACATATTAATGCCAACATTATTCCAACAACGAGCAAAATCAAAACAATCATTCCACCATCAGTTTTCGAGCTACCTTTTTTAGATTCTTGATTCTTATTAGCCCCCTTTTTTCCTCCAATTTTTGTTGTTACTTGTTTGGTAGCTGGTTTGGTAGCTGGTTTGGTAGCTTTTGTAGGCTTCCTTGAATAATTAGGTTTAGTCCTTGGTCGAACGGCACACTAAAACAAGGTAAATAATTTTCTCGGAACAATACATACAATACGTAATTTTCACCCTATGACGTCAATTTCTTTTGAATTTTTCTTTTGAATTCTTTTCAATTTCGTTTATCGTCTTAGTTTTTGTATATTTTCAATAGAATTAAGAAAGCTGAAAACGACGTCAATGGCGGAAAATGACGTACTCTGCACTTACTAAAAAGGGTAAAGAAGGATAACCCCGTATATATACTTAAGGTGGCTCCCTACGGTAATTTCAATAGGGGACTGGTGACTAGAAATAGTATCGCTACGCATGCGTAAACAGCGATCTTGTCGTTTAGAAATTCTATGATCGCGTCGACATAAATGTTTGACTTGTAGACGTTTTCTTCGGTGAATTTTGTTAAAATTTTGTAAATCAGTAGTTTATAAAAAGTTCTAAAGTATATATAATTTTTAAAAAATTTCATAAGCAGAACGTTTTTTAAATCGATAATTTTTATAGCGAAAAATCTGACCCTACAACCTACTTTCATTTTTTGCATGGATATTCTCTACCACAAATCTATTATCTCAGCAATTTTTAAGAAATTTCACCGAAGCAAACGGAAGAGATGCCGCTTTAATTATGCAATATTTAAAAATATACCAACATTCCAACGTCATTAATGTCTATGGTAACAGTAAATATTTGAACTTTTTAATAAATATTTTATATCTGCAATAGTTCTGCTATAGTAAGGTCTACTTTATCTAACAAATGTTTTAAACTTATGAATAACATTAGATAACGAGCGTATGAAATAGCGCGCATTTATTTAAACTATAGGGAGCCACATTAATAGAATATATTACATTAAAACACATAAACTCCAGCCCAACTTAACACAAATGATTATTAAAGTCTGTTTTCCACTTGGCACCTTTTTTCCTACGAAGCGACTTTTCCTTTATAAGCTATGGACTGGAACTAAATAAAAATGTTTATCCAATTCTTACAACAGAAACTCATTTCTCGCGAAAAAATCCCCTAGTGAAAAACCGGCATAAGTTGTAAGCGCGACCTAATTTCGGTGATCAGCAGGGCATCCCATATACGTTGAAATTTAAACTTAAAATTGTGATTATAACATATACTGGCACTGTACATTTGCTAAACAATACAATAGTAAATATGGTAAATATACAGTATGTACATTGTATACATATTTTAAAAAATGCCACTGCTTCGTGTTTTATACGGTTAACTGACTATTATATTTGATATTTAAGTCTGGTTTCCATATAGTTGTAATTGTTGTAATTCAGTCACCGACTGTCGCCGATCAAGTCTTACAACAATTACGATTTAATGGAAACGCAAGTTGCAATTGTTGCAATGCAATCGGCGATCGATCGCCGACTGTTGTAGAAGTTGAACCGAGTTCAACTTCTACAACAATTACAACAGTCGCCGATGCAACAACAGTTAATGAAAACATCAGTCGCCGACAGTCGGCGACTTTTCGCTAGGGTTTTGCAACCTAAAAGACCAAATTCATAACAAAAACTGGCCAAATCCTTTGAAAAAAATCTCGATTTTGTTAAAGAAGTCTACCAAATGACTAACTGGAAGACTTGAGCGCCAAACTCCGAACTCAACGTTCGCAAATGTCCTTAAACGTTCACGAAACATGAGACTCAAAGCGGCAAAATTACTGCACTTGTAAATACTGCGTGCTATATTGTTATATATCCTGTAAGAGTGATTACAAACAAACTTTTAGCCTTCCAATTTGTTTTTGAATACCATATTTAACAAATTTAAGCATTTTAAAAACTGAGAAGTCCTGAGTTCGAGCGAATCGTCAATTTGAATTACAACAATTACAACTATATGGAAACACGACTGTCGTGAAATATCGCAAGCAATTGCCGATCAATCGCCGACTGAATTACAACAATTACAACTATATGGAAACCAGGCTTTGAAGCTAGTTTAATGACTTTCAAAACGCCCCAATACTGCTAAAATGATTGTAGTGTCTGTACTGTTCTCATCCTTCGGCCGTTGACGTCGTCCTGAAGACGTGAAAATGCCCTAAGTGGCGTTGTATAAAGAACGAGGACAGTGTTGAGATCACTCTTGGGATTACGACTTATTCATTCTCTTTGTTTTGTAAAAAGAATTATTTTGTTTAAAGGACGTCGTCGTTGAGGTTGACCTCGTAGATCTTAAAGCCCGTTCTCCACTGGGCGAATTTGTTCGCGCGAATCGAATCGAAATACCCGTTCACGCAATGTAATTGGTTGGTGCTGCTAGTTTTCGCGCCAATTTTCTTACTTGCCAATCATATTGCCGGAGAATTCGCTTCGCGCGAACAAATTCGCCAAGTGGAGAACGGGCTTAAAGTCCCTAAAGGTGCTGTTACACGATGCGATTTCTCTTGCAGCTTGCAACAAATTTACATATGGAAAAAAAAAAGTCGCAAGTTGCAGGAAGGGTGTTACACGTTCAACAACTTGCGATTTTTGTTGTAAGTTGCAGCAAAAAGTAGAACCCATCCAACTTTTCTTGCAACTTACAACACAGCAAAAATAACAAAATCGCAAGTTGCTACGGGGTGTTATACGGTGCGATTTTTTATGCAACTTACAATATTCATTGCAAGTTGCAAGAAAAATCGCATCGTGTAATGAAGGGGAACAGCTGGATAGGAAACTTACGGAACAGGAAACGATGTTTGCATAACTATGCTGCACCTAACGGGTGGTCCCACATGACCACGATCAGCTATTGCTGAAACTAGAAATACATGAATGCAACAAACAATCGCCCGCTTTTTAAATGCTTTTTTGGTGTCTCTTCACCAGTTTGACAATTCATTTGTCTTACATCACCTTTTCTGTCACCTTGTCTGTCACCTTATCACTTTATATTTATGTAACTAGTTAAGCTATTTAAGTCACCTTCATGTATGTATATTTATCACTCTGATGATGTTACGTGTAGTAACGAAACGTTAGTAAATTTTTTCAAAATTATTTTGTGTTATGGTTTTGTTTAAAGCAGTATGCTGGGCAATAATATTTCTTACCAGAATTAAAATAAGCACACCTGATATACAGCCAATATAAAAACAAACAGATATAAAAACAAATGATAATCCTCAAGATAATTCTATAATTTATGGATAAGATGACTAAACTGATTTCATTAACATATCAAAGCAAAACTTAGATTTCATTATTAAATTCTGGTTGTACAAAATATGTTTTTAGGAGGTTTCAAAAGGGATTATTTTTAACAAGCTTTAAATGGATTCCCTATTTGTTTGTGAGTTTATAGTTTTCTTCGTCGCTAGTCACCAGTGTCCAACTATTCTTACCGCGTGACACCGTACCAAATATAAATATATATATATATATATATATATATATATATTGAAATGTTAAAAGGTATTATTAACTTTCATATGTAGAGTGCTCAATACCTTGAAAGATAGAGCGTATTATAGATAAACTTAAAGTTTAATGTTGTTACTCAGAGTTTCACGTCTTACGACGATCTTCAGACAACTGAAGATCGTCGTAAGACGTGAAACTCTGAGTAACAACATTAAACTTTAAGTTTATCTATATATATATATATATATATATATATATATATATATATATATATATATATATATATATATATATATATATACACAAATATATGTATAAATAAACAAACTATTTCCCAGATTTCGTCTCCCTCGCTTTTTCTATACGCGTGTAAAGTGGCCTACACGCATGTCGAGATTAGCAACCTCACCGGGCTCCGGTAGTGTCTGATTTTAGCCACGTGGGACCACTCGCTAGGTGTATAGTTACCATAACAAGTTGCGCAAACATCGTTTCTGGTTTTGTAACATCGTTTTAAGTTTCCTATCCAGTTCCCCTTCCATTATCTATGGTCCTAGCATCTTAAAATTACTTTTCAACCTATGTTGTGCGACAGCATATATATATACGAATATGGTTGCAAAGATAACGTGCAACGGTTGTCGCAACCCCTGAGAAGCAAGTTTTGATATACACATCACTCACGCATCTACTGAAAAACCTATTAAATTACAATCACAAATACCGTTGTTTTACTGCTCTTTTCACATCCGTAAACTAGCCACTCATGGCGATGCCGATCAATTCCATCAGAACACCTGGTTAAGAAGAATATATGTTAATTCACATTAACGGCGCAGTTTAAATCCAAAAAATGTCTAAAACGAATTGTTTCTAAATTTTCAGGGGGGTGGGGGATCGTTACATCTAGATTCTAACATAGCATAACCTTAATGACAAAGTAACATCTTTCGGATATTCAGGTTTGTTTGACATGCAAATGTCGTTACTTATGACATCACACTGCATAATGACTTTTTGAAAGAGCATCAATTTTAGGATGGTCCAAATATTTTACACACAGTTACACGCAAGTGCAAATTTTTATTAAGTACTTTTGATAAGTGAGAAAATCATACTTTTCTAAAAAGTCGTTATACAGTGTGATGTCATAAGTACGACATTTGGATATCAAACAAACCTGAATATCTTAAGAATGAAGCAAGGAAACGAAATTCTACGAAAGTTGTTACTTTGTCATTTTAAGTGTTCTTTCAAATGCAATCATAAAAAACTGGGGCGAAATTTCGTTGCATAGGCGCTTTAAAGTAGCCGCAATAAAATAATAAGTATCTTTGCTAATCCGCAATCCGCATTTATTGCTATCGAAAATCTTGTGGCAGTGTTTGTGGCAATGACGTCACAAACGAACATGTTACGGAAAGTAACGAAAGTTTGCCGATTGGGCGCCATTTTGTTATGCTCACGAGGTCGAACATCGCTTCCTCAAAAACAACGTTTGGTGCAGGTTTGAATACACCTTTTCGATAATTACGTCACGCTGCATGAAAACGAGGCTCCCAGGCCAAAGTTTCACAATTTTGATTATCGTAGTAACCTGCCATATTTGTTTATGGAAGAAGATGGCTAATAACGTCCAAACTATATACGGTAGAAATACATCGTGTACGTATGTTGTTAGGCATTTCATAAGCTTTCATTTGATGTATATTTTAAGTTTCTATGTTGTGTGTAACTTTTTAAAATGTCCAAAATGTTCGCACCATTGCTCGTCAAGTAATAATAATGAAGTCCCACAACTGTTGTAGAATTTCGGATATTGTTTTTAAAATACATAACGTACAACTTTGAAACATATATCAAACAGAAGATACTGTAAAATGCTATTTGCGGTAGAACTTTCAAGTTTTTAGTTTAAGAGAAAGTATTTTAAAACTGATGGGAAAACGTACTATTATCTTGGTCTGAGTTGTAAACAAAACAAACTTAACAATTCATCCATCAGATCAAGATAACATTAATTTTTCTCATTTTTAAAATACTTCCCCTTAAGCTAGAAACTTGAAAGTTCTACCACAAATAGCATTTTACAGTATCTTCTGTTTGATATATGTTTCAAAGTTGTATGTTAAATATTTTAAAAACGGTATTCGAAATTCTACAACAGTTGTGAGAAATCCATATCATATTTATTACTTGACGAGCAATGGTGCGAACATTTTGGACATTTTAAAAAGTTACACACAACATAGAAAATTAAAATATACATCAAATGAAAGCTTATGAAATGCCTAACAACATACGTACACGATGTATTTCTACCATCTATAGTTTGGACGTTATTAGCCATCTTCTTCCATAAACAGATATGACGGGATTACTATGATCATCAAAATTGTGAAACTTTGGCCTGGGAGCCTCGTTTTCATGAAGCGTGACGTAATTATCGAAAAGGTCTATTCTGCCAAGATAAGTGCTACTTGTTTTTTTGTTTATTGGAGCCATTGTGTTTGCACTGACCAACAGTTCGATCAGGTGCTATTTACATGTGGATATCACCGTTATCACGTACAAATATATAAAGCGGAATCGTTGTATTTGCACATGAACGTGCAAACATATCCTTTATGAATACAGTAATATATTATTGAATGGAGACTTATTAATGTTAACTGGTGTGCCTGAGATGGTCTCAACTGATAATAAAAATTATCAATTGCAATACAGTGAGTCATTTTCTGGTGATGTATTTTTGACAGCTAACAATGAGCCTTTTGTGTCACATGTGCATGTCTTTAATCAAATATTTTCAAGTTCTTTATTAATTTACAGCCGTTGTTTGTTTACAATTGGTGTCAATACTGTTGCAATATTTAGACCTCTTCCAGAAGTACTCACTCTCACTCAAGTGGACTCTCACTCAAGAAACGTATATGGAATTAATGCCTTGTTCATCTGGAACTTGTATTTTAGCTTCAGTTGAGGGTATAGAAAACTTAGTGAAATATTTTCAATTTACATCATGTTGTCCTCAAGACATAATTTTAAGCAGCGAAGTTCAACTAAACTTTGCTGACAGTATGGAGCTAAGTAACACCCTGTGGGTCGTGTCTACTGCCTAGCCTATAGTAAGTGTGACCAGACCTGGTAACTGATGTGGCTAAAAATTGAATGAAGCTTCTGATGGGCTCAAACTTAGTTCCCCCCAACATCAGGCACCTTCCAACCCCTACTGTAAATCACTGCATACTGAAATAACAGTGTTAACATTTTGATTAAAGGCTGTTTCTCAAAGAATATGTGAACATAAAAAACTAAATTATTACATACCCTTTCAATTTTTTTTAGACATAAACTCTTGTAAAAACCTTATAAAAACTATTTATTAATTATATTCTTCTCAAATTAAATTTGTAAATTACTGTTTATAATGTTATAATAATAATAATATTTAATCAGGAAGCTTTTCCACATTACATGATTTTCTAAAAGGACCTGTTTATAAAAAATCCAAGACCAGTCGACAACTTGAAAAAGTATAGAATAAAACATATTCCGAAGAATAATGCCATCCTGTAAACTCAAGATATGAGTCATATCTTGAGATAATGCCATCCTGTAAACTCAAGATATGAGTCATATCTTGACTCATATCTTGAGTTTACAGGATGGCATTATTCTTCGGAATATGTTTTATTCCTGTTTATAATCTTTATATCTTCTTTTGTCTGTAGTTTGTTTCATTGCAATAATTATACGTTGTTTAAAATTACAGTAAGCGCATGTACACGTCATGCCTACTTATTTTTAATATGTTCTTGTGTGCACCGTATAATTATATCATTGAATCGTTGAACTAGACCAGCAGTCCGAGACGCATGTACGCATTACGGACCTATTTTGTAAACTTTTTCATAGCTGTTTAAATTTACAATTTCTTACCTATTTATCCTAGGACACCATTTACAAGCGAACGCGGTTTTGCTTTCAACACAAGAGTCACAAGTTTTAAACAATACACAATCTACGAGAAACAAAACAGGCAATTAAAACAATATTTTACTGTTTAGAAATTTATTGTTTAAAACAGTCGTATCATATCAGCCAAGTCATTATGCAGTATGATATCACAAGTAGGACATTTGCATATCAAACAATTTAAACCTGAATATCTCAAAAATGAAGCAAGGAAACAAAATTCTGCAAAAGCTGTTACTTTGTCATTTTAAGGTCTTCGTTAAGGTTTGCAGGGTAATTTCTGTAAAGCGCTCTCAATTCGTCAGAATTTATGCCACAAAAATAAAATAAATATCGTTAGAAAGCTATGAATTTGTAGAATACAATAGTGTATTTTAATAGTTGTGATTTTTTTAATTAAAACCAGAGAGCTTCACTCGGGGCGACTTAAGAACAAAGCGGTTCATTTTGTTCAAACAAGTTTTTCGCAGTTCGATTCCGAGATAAATCAGTCCAGCAAAACGGTGTCAGCGTTTCTATATTTATTGCCTGGTTTCGGATTTATGACTTTTTTGCCCGAATGTTGGTCGAAAAACAGCATTTTTAACTTTGGCCGTCAATAAAATCGGCAAAACTCGACATATCAAAAAACGCTGACGCCGTTTTGCTGGAAATTTACCTCGGAATCAAACTACAAAAAAAGATTTTGAACAAAATAAAACGCTTTTTACTCGAGTCGCCCCGAGTGAAGCCCTCTGGTTTTAATATAAAAATTCACAACTATTAACGGTTTGTGTTTATCGCGAAACCAAAGACATCATTGTATTCTACAAATTAATAGCTTTCTAACGATATCTATTTTATTGTTGTGCCATAAATTCTGACGAATTGAGAGCGCTTTACAGAAATGACCCTGAAAACCTATACGAAGACCGTAAGTGTTCTTTCAAATACAATCACAAAAAAAACTGGCGAAATTTCGTTTCATAAACACATAATTTGCTCTGTGGAGCGTCGGGACTTTGAAGTTGTCCTCCACGCACAAGACCGTTTTGACGTCATGTGCATAAAGCCGTAAAGACCTACCTAATATGAACGAGTTTTCTGATTGGCTATAAGTAACCAAGCACATTGGCGATTATCAATTCGTTCCCATGCCTGGTACCCTGGCCCAATCAAAGAATATGGGCCAGGTAACCACTAAAGACTTCTGCTTTCCCATTGGTTGAAATTTCGCGCGTTTTTAGTGGCTATGAGTAAAACTGCAATCGTCAGAAGTGGATTTAGCCCTGATGACGCGAGAATGAAATTAGTGGTTACCTGGCCGGCCATATTTCTTTTGAAATTGGGCCAGGGTACCAGGCTATTCGTTCCCATGCTCCTTACTGATTAGGGCATGGATTGTAAAAGGACTGGATAGGAGACGAATAGTCATGTTTGGTGTTTTGAGCCTTTCGATTGGTTAAATCGCATTCACTCAGTTTGCAAAGTGGTCGAAACCTAGTTGTAAATTGTGATGGCACAAATGGCGTGAGTATGCTTGTTTTACTGAGGTTTTTAAGTGAACTTTTCTTCAAATTCTTCATGTTCTCACATTCAGATGACTATGTTGAAGTTTCAAATGATTTTATCGCCTTACAAACCTGCCTAAGCCACAATCGAGTGTTCGAGGTAAACGTTGTTGATCATTGTTTTGATGTTTTCTGCGTTGTTTCAAAGAAACTCGCGTCCCAAAATAGTACTTTGTTTTACTCGGAATTTGGGATGCATAATTTAACTAGTAAACCTTGATATTTTCTTTTAAAATGAGTAAGAATAAATGGGAAATTTATCGTATTATGGCTTTGTCGTATTTACAGGCAGTTCGATTTTCATTTTAAGTTGTATTAATCCTAAAATTTGAATATACAAGGGGTTTTTAAGCTTGTCAATTTCAAACAGGTTGTTACGCTCACGCCATCAAGTTTCCTATCCAGTCTTTTAGGGTTAGGGTTAGGGAAGGTGTTGGGTTAGGTTACCTAAACCAATCAGAAGCCTTCTTAGTATAGGTAGGTGATGACCCCCATGAAAGAGGTCTATATAGAAACTTTAAACTAGTATCTCATAATTATCACTTATTCATGCAGTCTAAACTGCGCTTCGGACGAAACTTTAAACTGGGTCAAGCGTTCACTCGGGCTACTGGCAAATTAGAGATATCCTCCGCAGAGGCTCTATATCGTGCGAGCAAAGATGGGAGTGGGCCGAAGTCATCAGATCGAAGGGTATACTTCACAGAGGTGAACATATTCGGCTTCGCCTCGTTCACTATTCGCTCATAGAAAACTCGGGCTCGTTGTCTAATTGTTTTATTGTTTAATAGTAATAAAGAAGAATCCGTGTAACAAATACAGTTGCCAGTGTTTATAGGACCCATTATTTCGATACAAGACTACAAGTGAGTGATAGTGCTCAATGGTAGAACACAAAATCTACTTTGCTATGTCCCGCTGAGTGGTCTCGCTACGTTTCGAATTCAGATCGCGCTGGTACTAGCACCGATTGCCGGACCTTTAGTTTTACTTAAACGGTTTCCTGTTACCGGATCGGACCTATAGTACATTTTTCATGTCGAAGTGGCTATTATATGGTCACCCTCGCAGCCGTTGTGGGGATCGTGAGTCGTGACAACCACCTTGCGAGGGAGACCAATAGCCACTTCGATAAGAAAAATGTACTTTGACAATTGGGATACCGCAATTGACCGAATTAGCGCCCCCATCCGAATTAGCGCTCACCCTCTCTCACCACCACCACCAATCCCCCACCACCACCACCACCACCACCACCACCACCACCCCTTTGACGAGTACAAAAAAATGAGTGTCCCTGCGGCGCTCTTCAGTTTTAATGGTACCAAAAGTGAACACTCGAACATTGATATCGAATAACAAAATTACCATACTTATGGTTTAGCGTATATACTCGTTTAAGCGCCGCCCCCGATTAAGCGCCGCACGAGAGCAAAAATATTAAAGAGCGCCCAACCTCGTACCCAGGGCCTTCTGAAAATGGCGGAAAAGGCTGGTCACGTGACACCAATAATTTTGGTGATTTTGATGAGTGACTCACACTTTACCGGGGCGCGCGGTACAGTCACCTCGACAGTCACTGATAAACAAATATAGTTAGCTTGTTATTCAGCGAACTATTTAAGCAACCAAGAATAGCAACAACCGTACAAATAACAAGGCATTCTCTTAACAAATTTATAAAATCAATTACAACATATTTGCTTTATTTATATGCAAGCAAGTGTTTAATATTTCGGTTTCTGGTCAGTCTGGACTTTCCGAAACTAATTTAAAAAGTTTAGAAATATACAAAGCCAAAGTCTTCAGTGCTAATCTATAATGTTTGTCAATCGCAGTATTGTTGTTGATCGAATATTTGCCAAAGATGCGGACAAGAAACATAAATGTGCTATACTGAATGGTAAATAAACTTCCAACAATCAACAGCATTCGAATATTTTAAGTGTATGTAGCAGTACCTGTATTAAACCGCAGTAGTTCTATAGAAAGCGGGTTTCTGTTTATCAGTTTATGATCGTTCGTCACCTTCAGCTTCATGTCTGGCGATTGACGGATTGATGTCGTAAATTTTGAAATATATCTAATTTATTTACCTCTCGAAACACTAAAAATTTAAAGAGCGCCGCGGTGCTTAAACGAGTAAATAGGTAAACTAATTACTGAAAATAATTCTCTTGTCTTCTTATTATATGTTTGTGATGTAATTGTTTGTATGTAAATATTTGAAATTATGTTGATTTACTTGATTCTACTGAAAATAGTTGGGTTTAAAGTGTCTATAAACTCAGACAACGCCGTGTTTACACTGCAAGCCTTGGCCTAACTTTGGCCTACTTTTTGGCAGTGTAAACACGTCCTCGGGCCTGCTTCTTTTGTTGGCCTATGCTTTGGTCTTGCCCAGCCTTGTTCCAGTGTAAACACGACACATTTACCCAGGGCCAGGCCACGGCCAGGCCATGGCTTGCGTGTACTGTAAACACGGCTTATGTAACGTGAATACTGAATAGTTGAATGCTAAAATATTTTCTCTTACTTGAACTTCTATTTGTTGTTATATTGAGATTTGTATTTCCAAAATGTTAATGAGATTTCGTCAATGTAGGCATTTGTGTGTGTGTGTTTTTTTCTTTACTTATGATAAATCGCTTGAAGATTTTAATGAAAAAAACAATTATTCCATTAACAAATGAATATTCAATTATTCATTAACAAATGAATAGCAGTCAAAACCAGTACTTACTTGGTAAAGGTGTTATGACATACGAAGATCCACTTTTTACGTTACTCATAGGAAGTTTGACCTCGTGGTATCGATAATACACCGTATAAAGAATAGAAAAGTCTACAATAAAAAAAATACGCTTATAATATCCAACAGAACCGACTAGCCCAGTCCTGACTAGCTCAGTCCTGACTAGCCTATCCCTGACTAGCCCAGTCCTGACTAGCCATTCCTGAATAGCCCAGCTGACCTGACTAGCCCGGTCCTGCTAGCCCAGCCTTGACTAGCCCAGTTCTGACTAGCCTACCCCTGACTAGCTCAGTCGTGAATAGCCCAGACCTGACTAACCCAGACCTGACTAACCCAGCCCTGACTAGCCCAGTCCTGCTAGCTCAGCCTGGACTAGCCCAGTTCTGACTAGCCTATCCCTGACTAGCTCAGTCGTGAATAGCAGAGACCTGACTAACCCAGCCCTCATTAGCACAGTCTTGACTAGTCCAGTCCTGACTTTCCCAGTTCTGACTTGTCTATCCCTAACTAGTTCAGTCCTGAATAGCCCAGACCTGACTAGTACAGTCCTGACTTGCCTATCCCTGACTAGCTCAGTCCTGAATAGCCCAGACCTGACTAACCCAGCCCTGATTAACCCAGTCCTGACTAGTCCAGTCCTGATTTTCCCAGTTCTGACTTGTCTATCCCTGATTAGTTCAGTCCTGACTAAACCAGCCCTGATTAGCCCAGTCCTGACTAGTGCAGTCTGGACTAGCCCAACCTGGCCAGACTAGTTCAGCCTCACCAGATTAGTCCAGCCCAAACGCACTGATTGTGTTCTCTCACTTCCAAATTTCTAATTTCTTTTGACCCGTTTTTTGACCCGTTGCGGTCCACGAAAATGGTCTCACGTCCCACAAATGGGCGGCATTTTTAATTATTTTTTTTAAATTAAAATATTAGTAAACGCGCGTGAAGGTCTTCATTAAGGTTTACATGGTGCTTTCGATAAAGCGCTCTCATTTCGTCGGAATTTATGCCACAAAAATAAAATAGATATCGTAAGAAAGCTCAGTATTAATTTGTAGAATACAACTGCCCTTGATTTGCGATAAACACAAGCCAAGAATAGTTGCATATTTTTCAAGTAAATGCAGAGGGCTTCACTCGAGGCGACTTAAGAACAAAGCATTTCATTTTGTTCAAAAAAAATTTTTGCAGTTCGATTCCGAGATAAATTTCCAGTAAAACGGTGTCAGCGTTTTTTAATTTATTACCTGGTTTCGATTTTATGACTTATTTTGCCCGAATGTTGGTCGGAAAACAACATTTTCAAACTTGGTCGTCAATAAAATTAGTACTGACAACTCGACATATCAAAAAACGCTGACACCGCTTTGCTGGAATTTATGTCGGAATTAAACTGCAAAGAAAGATTTTGAACAAAATAAAACGCATTTTACTTGAGTCGCCCGGAGTGAAGCCCTCTGGTTTTCGTTATAAAAATCGCAATTATATTATTGGTTTGTGTTTATCGCAAAATCAAGGGCAACGTTGTATTCTACAAATTAATAGCTTTCTAACAATATCTACGTTATTTTTATGGCATAAATTCTGAACGAATTGAGAGCGCTTTACCGAGATTACCTTGCAAACCTTAACGAAGACCTTATGGTTACAGGATACCCTAGGAAGCCATTTCAAGAAATTTGTTACTGCTCGCTCAATTTTTCCCCGATTTGTCTCAAATTTACACCAAATGTAGTTAAGTGTGTGACGGACACTATCGTATTATACAGTAAATAAGAAATAAAATATTGTTGCAGATATACTCATCAGTTTAAAATCACAGTACCTTCGCGCCGCGGTTTAAGGCGGTCTTTGGTTTTACCAAAAAGCTCTCAATTTATCATATTTACACTTCTCAATGTTTGTTCTAAAAAAGGGTGTTCGCATTTTTTTTATTAATGTAGCGGTTTAGCAGCTAGGATATGTTATTTCTCGACCTATGTTGTGGCACAAGCAATTGACAAATAAAAGCTTGTAACTCAGGTAATTTTTACATAAATAAAACGCGCGAACCCACTTTTTTAGAACAAACATTGAGAAGTGTAAATATGATAAATTGAGAGCTTTTTGGTAAAACCAAAGACCGCCTTAAACCGCGGCGCGAAGGTACTGTGATTTTAAACTGATGAGTATATCTGCAACAATATTTTATTTCTTATTTACTGTATAATACGATAGTGTCCGTCACATACTTAACTACATTTGTTGCAAATTTGAAAGAAATCGGGGAAATATTGAGCGAACGGTAACAAATTTCTTGAAATGGCTTCCTAGGGTATCCTGTAACCTTAAGAGAAACGTGAAAAAAAATATAGATAACTTACAGAATCGTCCATTGATAAAAAAGAGGCCATACTTTCTATAACGGAGGACGTAGCTGTCAGAAAGACCAACTCGAACAGAAAAAGTGTCATTTTTTATTTCACCCACAGGAACAGGAATCTAAAGATTGAACAATTCAAACAAGTCAGGAGTACTGGTTGATATTCCTGTTGTAATGACAGGTCGGTCTGCAATGCGTGAAATAGGTAAATGCACAGGAGGGTGGAAAGCGGCATCACTGCCAGGTTAATGTATGTTCCTGTCGGTGTGACCATGGGGCCGGTCTAAGTACCTGATACTACTGTGTCAAGGACTAGGCCGTGCGATGCGCATTCTATAGGTGACGAGCTGCGAGCCTTGAGCTAATTGCGGCAACCGGCTTGCAATGACATGTGATGAGCCACCTGGGTGCATCGTCGCGGCCGGAATGGTTGACGGCTAGCCAAAATTAGCTGAAATTCCACATAACCCGTGTTAAAATGCTCAACACAGTGAGTTGCTTTGACCAATTGGTTTTACTGGGCCCGTCATCCTATAGCCAGCCAGAGTTGTTAAAGTGCTGTAAGCCGGAAGTGGTTTGACTTTTCTTGCTAGTACTGCCAGCACCAATATGGGAAACGGTCAACGAGGATCTGTGCTGTAGGTTTGATTCGGTGCTGTCCCATCTGTTTTGCAGCATGGACAGCCTGTGCCTTCACATATTATTAAGGCCCGAAAAGTTATGTGCGTCCCAACAGGAATCTAAAGATTGAACAATTCAAACAAGTCAGGAGTACAATGTGGAAAGTGAGGGTCGTACAGATTTTATGTTATGGAGGACAATTGGTTAGGCTTAGATTCCAGTCCTGGAATCTAAATTCGTTAATAAATATAAGTGGATTGACCATTCTCTTCACTATCACTTGCAAGAAATCCATGGACGAACACGTTTCTTCACCCTACTCACATTGCTTCGGTTGGCCTATCGCAGAGAAATTTGTGATATCATCTTTTTGTTCAAATGCCTTAGGGGTTTATGTCATGTTGACATTTCTAACTATGTGACCTTTCGTTCATGTGATAAGCCTCTTGGAAATATTGATTATCTTACTTTAAGGATCCCCTTTAGTAGAACTGAAGCATTTAAAGGAGCAGTGTCACCATTTGCGCATCTTTTTTGCGCACATAGAAATAACTTCGGAAAATGTTGGAAATAGCTCTAAATCGGACAAGAAACCAGAGAAATGAATGAAATGATATTTACATTCTACGGTATTCCAATGAAAGCAGATGGACTGCGAAGTCGCTATCGCTACATGAACCGTATCCAGCTACGATTTTAGCATCTTTCCATGACTCAAATATAGTCAGTGATAAGTAAATACGTTTGTGCTGACTATTCCAGGCTTTCTGGGAACTATTTGACCCCTCGTATTTTCTCTTTCCGTCTGAATTATCGCGTCTTCCACCATACGCTCCGCCAAGTGCGGCCGCCATCTTGGATCAACAAACTTGAAAACCTACAGGCTGTAGTTTTTCAAGTTGGCGCGTGATTATTGCGTGGGCTTTGCGAGTGACACAGCTCCTTTAAGAATTCTTATTTTGTCCGCGTGTGTCGTTTATAGAATATCTTACCTTTACATATTAGAGAGTCGGAATCACTTCTTGGATTTAGGAGAAAGCTTATTAATTTCTACTCCGATAAACTTTTGTCTAGTACCTCTCTTTTCGAATAATTATTTTCTAAACTTTCTGTTTGTTTTTAAGAACATTAGTATCTGTATCGTCTGTCAGTAATATATTATTTTCTAAACTTTCTGTTTGTTTTTAAGAACATTAGTATCTGTATCGTCTGTCAGTAATATTGTGATTTAATGTATTGTAATTGGCAGTTCATGTTATGGAAACATGA
Organism: Corallium rubrum; assembly: GCA_964035015.1. Lineage (NCBI taxonomy): Eukaryota > Metazoa > Cnidaria > Anthozoa > Scleralcyonacea > Coralliidae > Corallium > Corallium rubrum. Next base: position 19,735,945 of record OZ035998.1, on the reverse strand, counting down.
TTTCTGTTTTAAACTGATTATAAATTGCATTATTATTATTGTAAATAATTATTAAATAATTATTTCTATAATATGCTAATTTTGAAACTAATTAAAAAAGAAAAGCTAGGGTTCGTCCCGGCCTGAGTTGTTGTCTATATATCATTAATGACAACATATTGGGCGTAATATCACACTATTGCATGTTTATCTGCAATATGGATACTGGCATGGCATATAAGGATTTGAAAGGTTTCGTACAAGCCTTACAAGCTTAGTTTGTATTCTGGCTTGTAACCTAGGGATGTGTTGATTATAGTGATAACCGGGCAAGCTTGGAACGAGTTCGGGGAGGCTGGAGTTGCTGTCCATATCTTATTAAGGACAATACATTTGGCGGAATATTACATTATTGCACTTGGCGGAATATTACTTTCAGAGAAGCACGAGTGGCGCGTACTGTAAGCGCGCTGCCTCTCACTAAGAAGTCAAGCTCGGTTAGACGGAGTTTATAGTACTTGGATGGGTACCGCTTGGGAATGACCCCGTTGTGGAGCTTGAAACTCATGTGAGTAGAGTTGTAGTTGATCTTTCCTATGCTTCGAGGGTTTTTCTCCAGTTTTCTCCCTCCGTAAAATCAACACCTACATCTTAGCTGTGCATGATCCGTGGTCTGAATTGTGTGGAATGGCGGCTGCCTGGAGAGCCTTTGATATGCCTCGACACGGCTACGTTGATCTGTGTCCTTCGCAATTCAGCCACTGGCGGTGAGTAAGGATGATTAGCCGCCAGTCCTTCACCTTTATGAATATAGAAATTATGCCCTAGGGAATTCGTTAATAAATATAAGTGGATTGACCATTCTCTTCACTGTCACTTGGAAGAAATCCATGGACGAACACGTTTTTCACCCTACTCACATCAAGGAGAGTCTGATCTTCGGTCGGCCTCCTTCGTTCTCCGGTCAGGGTTCGTCCCGGCCTGAGTTGCTGTCTATAACTCATTAATGACAACACATTGGGCGTAATATCACATGCGCTATTGCATGTTTATCACCAAAGTCGTCTTTAAAATTAAACAAAGCAAAACTAGTCACCATTTTATTTTTTTCCCGAAAGTATAAATAGTGCAAGATATTCCAATCTTGATTGATAAGTCAATCAGACTGCGTAAAAAGCATTATTGGTATATGCTTGTATAAAGTGTTTATATTACGTGTAAACTAACCTTTTTGTACGCAAATACAAGTGTTCCATTCTTGAATATGGAACATTGAAAAGAAAATTCACCAGCTGACCATATAAAAATGTATAAAAATCGATTTCAAAACAAATAGACGGGCATGCATGAGTTTTAAAAAGAGAGAAATGGGGCCAAACCTGTTTGATTGAGCAATCGGATATTTCCCCATTCTACGGTAAAACGATCGCCTGTAAAAAAACAGATTTACATCAAACCCAAGAAGTAAAATCAGTATCTAAAGCATAAAAGAAGAAGAAAACGGAGAAGAGAAGGAGAAAGAGAGGAGAAAGAGAAGGATAAGAAGGAAAAGAAGAAGGAAAAGAAGAAGGAGAAAGAAAAAGAAAAGGAAAAAAGGAGGAGAAAGAGGTCGAACAAGAAGGAGAAGGAGAAGAAGAAGAAGAAGAAGAAGAAGAAGAAGAAGAAGAAGAAGAAGAAGAAGAAGAAGAAGAAGAAGAAGAAGAAGAAGAAGAAGAAGAAGAAGAAGAAGAAGAAGAAGAAGAAGAGGAAGAAGAAGAAGAAGAATTAAATAATTCAATATAAAAATCCTAGAAGGAAGACGTGGAGGTGGGGGAGGAGGAGGAGAAGAAGGATGAGAAGGAGGAGGAGGAGGTGGAGGAGAAGGAGAAGAATGAGAATGAGAAGAAGGAGAAGGAGACGGAGGAGGAGAAGGAGAAAAAGAAGAAGAAAAAGAAGAAGAAGAAGAAGAAGAAGAAGAAGAAGAAGAAGAAGAAGAAGAAGAAGAAGAAGAAGAAGAAGAAGAAGAAGAAGAAGAAGAAGAAGAAGAAGAAGAAGAAGAAGAAGAAGAAGAAGAAGAAGAAGAAGAAGAAGAAGAAGAAGAAGACGAAGACGAAGAGGAAGAGGAAGAGGAAGAAGAAGAAGAAGAAGAAGAAGAAGAAGAAGAAGAAGAAGAAGAAGAAGAAGAAGAAGAAGAAGAAGAAGAAGAAGAAGAAGAAGAAGAAGAAGAAGAAGAAGAAGAAGAAGAAGAAGAAGAAGAAGAAGAAGAAGAAGAAGAAGAAGAAGAAGAAGAAGAAGAAGAAGAAGAAGAAGAAGAAGAAGAAGAAGAAGAAGAAGAATAATTAAATAATTCAATATAAAAATCCTAGAAGGAGCAGGGGGGGAGGTGGAGGTGGGGGAGGAGTAGGAGAAGAAGGAAGAGAAGGAGAAGGTGGAGGAGAAGGAGAAGAATGAGAATGAGAATGAGAAGAAGAAGGAGAAGGAGGAGGAGGAGGAGAAGGAGAAGAAGAAGAAGAAGAAGAAGAAAAAGAAGAAGAAGAAGAAGAAGAAGAAGAAGAAGAAGAAGAAGAAGAAGAAGAAGAAGAAGAAGAAGAAGAAGAAGAAGAAGAAGAAGAAGAAGAAGAAGAAGAAGAAGAAGAAGAAGAAGAAGAAGAAGAAGAAGAAGAAGAAGAAGAAGAAAAACAACAACAACAACAACAACAACAACAACAACAACAACAACAACAACAACAACAACAACAACAACAACAACAACAACAACAACAACAACAACAACAACAACAACAACAACAACAACAACAACAACAACAACAACAACAACAACAACAACAACAACAACAACAACAACAACAATTAAATAATTCAATACAAAAATGCTATTTTAAAAAAGCGTGCTGAAATAATTGTTATAGATGTCTAGAGAGAAATCAGGCTTAAATACAAATAAGTTCTCACTTTTGACAGGGTAGATACTGCTTGCTGTTCGCCAGTAAAGTAATTCAACATGGAAACCTGTTAGAACTTCCACGGGAATTTGAGAATTTGATACTTAATTGTAACCACCACAAAAATTACAGTTAGAGTTTATATAGTATTTAATCAGTAGATAAGCAAGCAATCAGATTTATAATGTACAATGTGATTATTGACTTTCAGAACACGCATTGGTCTAAGGCCCCGTTTACAAGAGACCGGACGAATGTTTTCCCGGATGAATATTCGTCCTGATAGGCCCCACGTTCACACGAGACCCGCCTATCTGCTCAAATTTTTGACATGAATCCGCTCAAGTTTTCGTTCAACTACGAAATCGGTCGAATTGGGATTTGTACCAGATAAATATTCGTCTGGTACCGTGTAAACGGCAAAGAGCTGGGTTTTTATTGTGCTCCATCAAGGAAAATAGCTCCTTGGAAGAAGAAATTTGTTTTATATTGCTATCAGTGCTTCTGTGGACAACTATTTCGACTGCCGGGATCTTGAAAGCGGCCTTAGTAATGCGTTCAGGCAATTCCCGACATAATCACCTTTCTAATTGTATTTTTCGAGTTCGGCATTATTATAAGTAATAACATGATTTGAGGGAAATTAGCGATTAAATTGCCCGCCGCCGAGGGCGAAGCCCGAGGACTATTACAAATCTTCCCGAGGCGAAGGGCAATTTAATCGCTAATTTCCCGACAAGTCATGTTATCAGTTTGTAATATTATGACCGCCGAGGAAAACTCAGAGAAGTATGCTGAGATAAGTTTAGGTGTTTGTTTTTGTATGGTTCAGTGAAGTTGTTTACGAGTTTTACTATTGATTGAAGTAATTAGACCTTTGGTACATGCTTTGTGTTTGTAGAATAGATGTCTGTTAATAAAAATGTTGTGAGTGTTCTAGGACCGCCTGTTTGCATAATAGATATGCAAGCGGGAAATTTAGTAAAAGACAAAGGATTTCTTTGTCTACTAATTTTCCCCTGCATGCTTGATGAGGGAAAATTAGTAGACAAAGAAATCTTTTGTTTTCTACTAAATTTCCCGGGGAAATTTAGAAGACAAAGGCGTATGCATGGGTAATGAGGAAAATACGGGATTTACATTCCCTTTGAGAACAATGAAAACCGAGGTGATCATGATATTATGAATATAAAAGTATAGAACGCTTTTGAAGTTTAGCATAATATGTATACGGGGTACTGAATAATGTCCAATTCGGCGTCTCATACCAAATCGTTGTTACAAAGATGATGGCTCGTTTCCGTGTTTCCTTACTGTTTTCCTTACGCATGCCATTTACTGGGAAAGTTTCCCCAATATCCCCGGCAGTTCTCCTCGAGCTCTCATCTAACACGACTCCGTGTAAACGGAAAGGTTAAGTGAACGAATTTTTTTAGCGGACAAATTTCCATCTGGGATAAAATTTCGTCCGCTCTCGTGTAAACGGGGCCTAAGCCTTCTGAGTTGTCAGGCTACCGTACTTCTTATACTGATTAAGCCGAATTTCCATCAGGCGTAAAATGTCGCGCGCAATCGTCTTTTCTATTTTACAAAATAAATACTTTTCTACATGGAAACTCACAAGACAAAAGAAAAACGGGCGATATTTTACGCCTAGTGGAAATCCAGTTTTATAGAGGTTTAATTTGCCAAATTTCAGCCTGCAGGTTATTACAATTTCTCATACGCGGATTGTGTGATACCTGTGTCAACGTAACGAATAGTGGTATTTTCATGCAAATGAGGTCCAAAATTTGCCATGAGTGGAGCGACATACTGTGACGATGCATTGAACTTGTGAAGCCTCTTTCCCAAGAAAAGAAATCCTGCAAGAATTAACAACATACATGGAATTATAGAAAGAAATTTAAAGACGATCGTAGAACTCGTTTTGAATTTGGTATCGCCTTGAGCAAAGACGATACGAACAATCACTTATTTTAGCTTTTAAAGGGACTATGACTCGAAAATTAAGTTTGTCTTATTGAAAAGAACATTTAAAATGTTAAAATAACATCTTTTGCAGTTTTTGGTTTCCATGCTTCGTCTTTGAGATATTCAAGCTTGTTTGATATGCAAATGACACAACTTTTTACGTCACATGTGCATAATGATTATCAGAAAAGGTTACATATCTTTGCTATTATGAAAACATGGGCTTAACTCAAAGGAAGCTTGTGCGTGTTTCGCCACAACACCAAACATGTAGAGTTCCAAGTGACTTCGTTTCACAATAGCAAAGATATGTAACCTTCCCTCGGTAAAAAAACTCGGTTAAAACTTTTATTAATTCCAACGTTTCGGGGCCCTGTCCCTTTATCAAGGTCAAATTTCAGAAGCTAGTAAACCTACTTACATATAATTCTTAAAGTTATTCTTAACTCTAGGTATTTGTAGGTAGCTGGAGGTATCTAGGTATTTGTAGGTAGCTGGAGTTACTTGATTTATCATATATATATATATATATATATATATATATATATATATATATATATATATATATATATATATATATATATATATACGTGTGGGTTTTGGTCTACGAAACGCAAAGAGTGCTCGATAACATACAGTTAGAGCAAATATAGATTTTCGCTTACCTCAAAAGTCTGCAACAGGCTGTTTCATCTAAAAAAGAATCTTCAGGCAGATCTGCCTGAAGATTCTTTTTAGATGAAACAGCCTGTTGCAGACTTTTGAGGTAAGCGAAAATATATATATATATATATATATATATATATATATATATATATATATATATATATATATATATATATATATATATATATACTGTAGAAGATGTTGTAAAAACCTTTGGTAGAGTGCTCGATGAGAATCCAGAGCATATTATAGTTAAAGTTCTAAGACTCAACAGGTTTGATTAGACATTTTTATTACTACTTAGTTTCGTGCCACACGTATTGTGTGGTACTCTTCAGATAAAATGGTCTAATGACTAAGATGTAGTTACAGAGATGATTATATAAGTGTCTAGATTAGGGTTTATTTGGAAATTCTTAACGTTCATTCGTTAGTTTGAATATTCAAAGGTTTTTAATATTTTCAAATTGAAAATCTTGAAAATAAAGGAAGATATACGGAAAAGCTGTAAAAGATCTTCTTTTACAATTTCACGAGTTCTTTCATATTAAACAAACTTAATTTTTATTGCCAATGCCCTTTAAACAATACAAAATCACAAGTGACTGAAAGTGCCACTACCTAATACTTAAGGTGGCTCCCTAGGGTTTTTACATAACTCATTACTATATTAGACTAAAGTGCTTAATAGTCGGTTCCCCTTATTCGCGAAGGCCGCAAAGAATTCTGGTAAATGTATTCAGCAAGACCAAGCTCCAATATGGCGTCCAACATGATCGATGAGGAGCCATCTACTTCTGGCGTTATTTCTCTGTCATCTCAGCCAAACTCTAGTTCTTTTCAGAACTCTTGCACGAGTTTGGTCTCTGAGATGCCAGTAGAAGGTTCATTTGATGCGGAAAACGTTTGTCCGAACAATATAAAGGTCGAAGGAAATGTTGCCATCAGTCAGCCTGGAGATGGTTGGACTCGATCTCTTCTTGGTCTTCCTGCCTTTCAATACGCGTTTATTCATGAGCATTTGGTGGAAAATTCGGAGACAATGCCCGATCATCGTCCCACTGGCGCCCATCGCCACAAGAAAATGGGATATCGCTTGTTCAAAGAGAATTATGTCAAAAATCTTCGTGTCAAACCCAATGTGCAAACCAACTCCAAACTCTTTCTGGTGAAGAGCCTTGTGTGCGCGTCCATGAAAAAGCAATCCTACACCGTCTATGTCCATCTCTCCCAAACAGATGGTAAGGTTGCAAAAGCTAAGTGTTCTTGCAAGGCTGGTGCTGGGGGATGTTGTAAACATGTTGCAGCGACTCTGTTCCAAATACATGACTTTGTGGAACTTGGTTTAAGTACTGTCCCTGATGACAAAAGCTGTACTGATGTTTTACAGCAATGGAATGTTCCGAAAAATGCAGATACACAGGGACCATTACTATTTACTGAATTGAAATTTGAAAAGGCTAACTTTGAAAGGGACAATAGCAAAAGGAAAAGACCCATTTTGTCTGCATCAAGAAATGGTTACTGTGCTACCCCACCTATGGCAAGGGAAATAAGTGTTGAAAGGATAAAGAAATTAAAAGATAGTTTAAGTGGTTCTAATACTCTTCTTGGTGCATTACTTCGTGACAGTGATTGCAAACCATGTACTATATTTCCAACTTTATTAAAAACTCCAGTAAATTGTGAAGAGAGTTTAATTACAGTAGACCCAAGACAAGAGATTTTTGATGGCTTGGCACAAGAAATTGAGTGGAAACATGTGGATGGACCATGTCGCAAGTTTGTAACTGATATCGTATGTGTATCAAAGGAAGAGGTAAAGAGAATTGAAAAGGAAACTATGGGACAATCTTCCAATAAGAAATGGTTTATAGAAAGACGAAAAAGACTCACTTCTTCTAACTTTGGCTCAGTGATCAAAAGAAAAATGGACATCTACCCAAAAAGTATTTTGAAGAAAGTACTTGGAGGCCAAAAATTGTCAACTTCAGCTTGTCATTGGGGGCTAGAAAATGAACATGTTGCAAAAGAGAAGTACAATGAACAACTTCCCAGTGCTAAACTTTATGATTGTGGACTCATCATCAACCCACAATGGCCCTGGTTGGCTTGCAGTCCTGATGGGTTTAGTTTATTAAATGGTGAATGGTATGCCATTGAAATAAAATGCCCATTTTCAAAGAGGGACATGACCATTCAAGAGGCATGTTCTGACAAAAGCTTCTGTATGATCCTTATTGATGGAAAACCAACACTAAAAAGAAATCATCATTATTTTTTTCAGTGTTTAGGTGTAATGGCACTATGCCAGTTACCTTTTTTAGATTTCATTGTTTATACACAGGAAGATATTTGTATAGAAAGAATTTATTTTGACAAACAATTATGGAACAAGAACATGCTTCCTAAACTCTCAGATTTTTATTTCAAATTTATGATGCCTGAAATTCTAAAGGCATGATATTCAGTTAAATAAATATTATTAAAATTGAACTAAGTAATTATTAGACCTACCTGGCAGCTGCTGGGTGCTTATAACGTTTCTATTGTTACCAAGAGGCATATATAATAAGTCAGTACATTACAGTCCTCTTTTTTGGCATATATAATAAGCGTAAGCTTTTCAAACGTAAACAAACGTGCGAAATAGTTCATGCTTCAAGCTCGAACGTAAATGGTAGGTAGTAATTTCACAATGTTTGTCAACATTGCTACATTAACCCATTGAAGGCAAGGGTACACCACTATACTCTGGTTAATACCAGATGATTTTATTCAGCAGAGTGGGGCGCATGTCTCTCAATGGGTTAATTCTAAGTTCCATGAATAGAAAAATGTTTCTTGAATTCAGTTTGTCGAACTGTATAAAATTGATTTTAAGTTAAAAATTTACTGCATGCACCCCCTGGCTGATAAAATAGTTCTTATCGCAGATTATGTATCAGACCTCACCACACTAACAATTACAACATACATTAAAACAAATATCTAAATACAACCAAATGATATGAAAAAACATTTTATTCCTAAGATCTGAATACCTCGCTTTTAATATTTAATACATTTTAATTTTTTTATACCAAAAATTTAGTTCATCTATTATGTATTACCATCACTGACTAAAGGAGGTAAAAAATTAACAAGGTAACAACAAATCACCCAAATTTTATTTAGCTCTGCAATCATGCTTGTTGGATACCTTCCTTGGAGTATCCTATAGTTTTTAATTCGTTCAATTGCCCGCTCAACATGTATACGCAAGGAGGCAATTCTCCTTGTTTCTGTCTCCTCTTCCACAGATAACTGGTCTTTACCCCTCATGAAGGCTGGAATGTTTAGTGTGACACCTTTCGGTAAGTCATCCAAAATTTCAAACCCTCGGTCAGCCATAACTGAATCACCTTCTTCCAATAGTTGTAAAACACCACTGTGCTTGGTAATATTTTGGTCACTTGTTCTACCAGGATACAGCTCGGAAACAAAGGTAACTGCTCCATTAGGTGCTACTCCAATAAGACCTTTAGCTGTGTTCTGGTGCTTGTAGCTTGAGAATGTTGCACTCTGTGTTCGGTATGAAGATGCCATTTCAATAAATAATTCTGTGCAGTCTAATATGACCCTAGTTGTTGGGTACGAATTTTGAAAACAACTTGGCATAGTTTTCTGGATTGATGCCTTGGATGCCCAGATTGGTATTGCTCGCAGATGCGAATGAAGTATATCAATCCATGTAATGCATATCCGGCTGAGGTGGCTAGTGGACAGGTTGCATCTTACAGCAAGGTCTTGCTCAAGGAGACCACATCTCAACCTTGCTAAGACAATGAACAACTCTTGTTCAGGACTCATTTGTCTCTTTGGACCACGTTTTGATGACTCTGGCGTGACTGAGTCATCATTTCTGGTATTTGACCCCCAGTAGTTCAGTTTATTAACTGCTGGTCCCAGGAATTCAAAAAAGATCTTGAACAAATCATAACTTTGAAACCCAGTATAAAACATAAAAAGTTTTGGATTGTCCTTAAATGTTTCTAAAGAGAATGCATTCTCTTTTAGTTTCTGCTTAAGTTCGTTAATAGTGTTGGTCAACTCCTCTACCTTTTTACTGTGCTCCTGCTTCAGCTGTTCCATCTGCTCTTTTAGTTCTTGGTTTTCCTTTCGCAGTCTTTTCAATTCATTTGCCTCCTTGTTTTCAACATCTTGCTCAAATCGTAGTTTCTTTGGTAGTAGAGCTGAAGTCATCCTTCCTCCTGAACTATTTCTTGTCGTACGTGGCGTGGCTATGGTCGGTGTTGTTGACTTAATAGGCACGTTTATGGTGGGAATATTGTTCATGTATGTTTTCGTACCTCCAACAAAATGGGCTGAACAAACTCGATGGGAAGACGATGGGACAAAATTTTCCCGTTTAATCATGTGGAGCCACTTCTTCCTTAGGTTAGAATCCTTGGGAATAACATAAAAGGACAATTTATCTTCTTTATTCCTGATAGAATTGTTGAAACAGTTTGGAACACAGCATGTAATACCACCACCACTATGATACGTCGATTTGGGGGTTGAATTTTCTTCCAATGACGGCGACAAACAATCTGAAATACTTCCCACTGGCATCTCAGAGACCAAACTCGTGCAAGAGTTCTGAAAAGAACTAGAGTTTGGCTGAGATGACAGAGAAATAACGCCAGAAGTAGATGGCTCCTCATCGATCATGTTGGACGCCATATTGGAGCTTGGTCTTGCTGAATACATTTACTAGAATTCTTTGCGGCCTTCGCGAATAAGGGGAACCGACTATTAAAGAGCCCTAGTTTCCCCCCCCCTGTAACGTATGCTTTTGATTAATAACATCCCAATAACAAGATTAATTGCTGCCTCCCCTCAGGGAGGCAGCACACTATTCTTGACGTTGCCTCGTGCCCAGGCCTTTGTCCGAGCTATGTAAAGCCGACCAGATCTCGATTTGTTAAATTTTGCGGATGTTTGTTTGTTTGTCGGCATTACGTCATCCATATATGAGCTGATGTGACTCAGTGCGCATGTTCCGCTACCACGCTGCCTTCGATACTCCGGTGGTTGTTCTGGTTCAGCCTGTCGAAGTTCTTCCTCCACAGAAAATTCACGATAAGAACAATACATCATGTCTTTACTTTCTCGTGGAAGTATTCATCAAGGCCATGAAGGTTTCAGTGGCCAGTCTCGAGGAAAGCAGTGCTCTTTCATGAGTTTATCAGCGCTGTTAAAAGCACAAACTATTCCAGTTATCGAGTGGAACTCGACAACCATCGACAGTGTCTTAGTACAAGGAGACAACATGTACTTGAATGCTTTTAACAATGATCTTGTTCCTCTTGAGGGATTTCTATCGCTGAACAACTTACCAACTGTTGTTTGTTGCCGTTGGTTAGAAGACAAGTCAAAGAACTCGTCCATTGAGACATGTCGATCAGTGATCGACACAAATATATCGCCCGTTGAGGCAAAAAAATGTTGCCAAATATATTCAGATAAGTGATAGTTATTTGTAATTTAAGTCTGTAGTATTTGAATGTAATTAAAAGAATTGAAAAAAATGTGTACATGCTGCAGTATGTCTGTTACAATGTATATAATCATCCCCAGGATTTATTTTGGAAATTTTATCAAAAATTAGGCTACCCATGTCCCATGCCTTCTGAGGCAGCACTTCACTTGCGATAGTAATTCCTAGTTATATATCCTTCTGTAATCAGGCCCAAATACTGCAATTTCATTGGTTTAGAGGAGTGCACTGTAATCGCACACCTGCTTCAGCCAATGGAAATCAAGCTAGCTATCAAAATTGTCCAATCACAGTTCGGCACCTAAGCTGTAGGATTTTCCGGGATTTTTCAAAAAATTAAAAAATGGAGGATTTTAAATATTAAAATATAGAATTTAAATTTGTATTTTTTTGTATACGTTTTGAAAACAGTGTCGTGTCCCCAACAAATTAAAAACAAATTATTACCCAGATTGGCACTCGGGTATTTCTTAAATATTTTAGTCAGTAAAGTAGCAACACTTGGTGAAATACAGTAAGCTTGAACTGCATGAGTGTGTTTATAAATACATAGAGGATATTACACGGTGGTGCGAAGATATAAATTTTATCTTCGAGTCGTGAAAACAGTATATTAAAAGAAACGGCCGCCTGCAATTTGCATTTTTTGCGGGCCATGTTGAGAGGCCTAGGTCTAGAACCCAAGCTACTATGAAGTATTTGCTATCGAAAACAAAGAAGACGAGGACATGTCCTGATTACAGAAGGATATATAATTAATGCGTAATAGAACGAATTGAATCGTGCTATTAATGCCAAAGCAAACTCGTGATTAACAAATCAACCTCCCGCTTCGCGGTCGGTCGATTTTGTAATCACTCATATGATTTTGGCATTAATAGCACTCCTCGTCGTTCTATTACCCCCATTAATAACATTATCCCAATAACTTCTGTGTTGTTATTAATTTTTTAATAACCTTCTAACTATTGCCACGGCAACAGCGAGTATAAAAGATAATGGGTTTTTTGCTATTTTTCGCCTTTTCCCCGCCATTTCTCGAGTATCCGTCGGTGAAATTTCTTCAAACTTCACAATCTTGTGGAAATTGCTTCGGAAAATGTTTTAATGTAAAATAAATGTAGGGTTGTTCGACGGGTTTTTTCAGTATCATCAAATTTAACATTTTTTAAAATAAGGCAAAATCTCTAGGATAGAATTTTTTGAAAAAAGAAAATTAAAATTATATAAACTTTGCCGTGATCTGTACAAACTTTCAAAAAAATTCACGAAAGGAAATTCAAGAAAATCACGTTGATATTTAGGCCTTTTTACGCACGTGACGTCACACTTTTCCCGATTTTCAGTAATTTTCCCGCTGAAACCATAGAGATCATATAAATACTAGAGGGGAGATCCTATCTTAATTTCAGTCAACCGCGGGTAACCAATTGAACGCCGCCATCTTGGATTTCTTCGGAGGCAAACATTAGGCGCGTTGGTTGACAAAGGACTGGATCTGGTACATTTGCCAACCAATAGATCGTTTTCACCGGACGTCATGGCGGCCATATTGGTGTACCGAAACAATGAAATGGTGGCCATATTGGTGTACCATTAGTGTACAGCGCTATTCTTATTCAAATATTTCGTATTGTTTACCACCCCCATGGGTCCACCGATCACGTGATTGAAAACGATCCATTGACTGAAATATCATAGGTAATGGCGGCTGCCATGTGGTTACCAAATTTTCCCGCCAATGCCCCCTCTAGCTAGTATTTATATGATCTCTATGGCTGAAACTGCCAAATTAGTAACCAGCTCGCGCACGGTCATAAAACTATAGGAAGCCACCTTAAACCATCTTACCTTTGTTGGTGATTGTAACTTTACTTATGAGGTGTCCATAATAAGGAAATTGAAACGAAGTAAGTATTGTCTAAATAATCCAAACATTAAACATTAAAAACATTAAAAGGTATTGGCAACAAAAACAAGAAATTTCAAAAGCAAACCAATGACATAAAGATATAATCTAGTGTGTTATTTAGCCCCAAAGTATTCCAATAAATAGAGAATAATACATGGATGTGCGGAAATATGAAATTTATTTCGAGTGCTAACTAGGACATCTCACGAGCGAGTGAAGCGAACGAGTAAGATATCTTGGTCAACACGAGAAATAAATTTCATATTTCCGCATATCCATGTATTGCTCTAAAAGTAGCGTGCTGCGTAGGCAGTGTAGAAACAAAAATCGAAATATAGTAAGGTTAGATATACTGCCGAAACAGAGAACGTAGGAGTCTAACGTTTCGAGCGAAGGCCCTTCGTCAGAGAGATACCATGTATTGTTCTGTTTATTATATAAAATAACCGTCCTATTGCCTTACAAAAATTGCAAACTATAATGCTGATTCAGCGATGATCGTCACATGTGAGATTATCATGAATAATCACACATGTGAGATTATCCTTTTTATTAGTGGCGGGAAAATCAATAAAACGTTCTATTTTATATAATAAAACAACTTAATTGCACTTTTAAAGTTGCTAATCTGAATCAGTATCTACCATCTTCGATACATTTTTTATATGCACATGACGTCACAAACTGGGTAAAGCAAAAACTTTAGTTAGCCATACTTTCACATACATAAGCCTGAAACTTATTTTTTGTAGATTATTTTCATTCTTGATTAAACCACAACACTTTAAAAACATACCGCAGAAATTCAGCCGGCAGAAGAATACGTTTCATCGTGTTCACCCAGCCTGTGACGTCGGTTAACTAGGCAAGGTCTTACAACAAGATGGCGAACGGCAAGATTGTCTTTTGTCGAAATTAGTGATGTTGTTTGGCCGGCACAAGAGTTGTTTTGTTTACTTGGATTACGAACGCAAGACAGTTTGTTAATGAGAAATTAAAAATGTGTACTTGTAATTTTTGTTGCTCTTTAAACAATTTATTTGCCACAAACAAAATTCAATGCCAGATCTTCGTTGTTGATTGGAGGTAGGTGCCATACGTGGCCAAGGCTAAGCAATCTAGCTGTAAGTAGTGAGCAAAGCAACATAGCAAGCAACTGCGCAATCCCGACGTTCGGGGCAAGCAATTGAGCAATCCCGACGTCACACTGAGTAATCAGTGGAATATGTATTATGTATGTATAACACGAGTCTATAACTTTACTTACCTGAAAAGGGGTGGGGGAAGGGTGGGGGAACAAGCGACAATGCAAAATGCAAATGACACGAGAGCTGAGCAACAGGCTAGCAAGCAAAGCCAGCAAAGATAGCAGCAACGCTACGGTCACAAGCTCCGCCAAATGGGAACCGTGCGTGTGCGCCCCTGGGCCTCCTCAAGACCTTGGGACTTCCCAAGATCGTAAGGGGTAGTCCGCTGGCTAACTACATCGGCAGTTAACTTTGCTTAAATTACATTTAACCACATATAATATATAAAATAGTAAATATAGTATAACAAAGAGTAGTACCAGAAAATGGAGAAACATTAATATATAAAAAAAAAGGAGTCAAAAACAATTCAAGAAAAGACATCAATTTGTTTCATTCAAAAAAAGTCAATTGAGAATCAAAAAATTGATTTAACTTATTACTCGGGCTACTTGTGGTATAACAAACAACTTGTAAAATAAAAAGTTGACCAAAAAATATTAGTAAAGGCAAACTTTACCGTGTACACCGAGCTTCGATTTGCTAGCCCTCCTAAGAGGGCCACCAGCCCTCTTGAGTGCGTTTACATGGGAAATTTCCAGCCCTCCTTGGCGAGACCCCGGGTTGTCTGTCAATAAAATCAACACCTATAGGTCTTAGTTGTCTGCACATAGGAGTTTGGTGTCAATAGGCGAGTTTCAGGGTGTTGTGCGCGCATCATTTTTCAAAACAACTGGCAAGTTCCCCTCAAAGTAAACGTACTATTTAAAATAAACAAAGTATAGATACAGTTTCTGGATGTTCAACACTGTTATTCTCCTGTTGTTGGCTCGCTAGCAAGTCTGTTTGCCCTTGCTTATTTTGTAGAGAGCCCGCCAAGAGCCCGCCAATTCCTTTCTAAAACGATGCGCGCGCAACACCCTGAAACTCGCCTATTGGGACGAAAGTTCTGTTCCTCTCTCCTGCCACACGTTAAGTGGCAAAATTTAATAATAAAAAAATTCAAATAAATAGCGAGATCTTGCCTAGGAGGGCTGGCGCACTTGTCATGTAAACGCAAACAAATTTTTACAAGGAATTACGCTACGAGGCGGGATCTCGGCAAAGATAATAAAAACCCCATATAAACACCCCGTAAGTCTGCTGACATTCTTGTGCCATATATGTCAAACAAAGGAAATTGAAAAATACTATTTGGGGTAGAAAGTTCAGGATTCTAGCTCAACGGAAAGTACTTTAAATGTCTGCCATTTTCGTTCAGTTCGCAAGATGGGTCGAGCTTTCACAGAACGTTCACAACACTTATGGCCATATAATAAACTACTTATTGACCTCGCTTGTTCGGTCTGTACTAGTGAAATATCGGACCTCAACTTGCTGCGCTCTAAAAAAAACATCGGTCCGATATTTCACCAGTACAGACCTCACGCTCTGTCAATAAGTAGTTAATATTACTCGCCCCTTTCGTAGTCCTAGGAATTCCTCGTTCAAGATCAAAAATTGCAATGATCTATTCCCATCACGACGATGATTCCGAAGATTACCCACACTTTTCGATGAAGGAGCAACTCTTTGACATCGTCAATGTAGCACGCGTGCGGTCCAGAATATCTAAGGGCATCACAGACCTGTTATTGCCTTCCTGACTTTGGTTGAACACCAACAGTCCCTATTAACATTCTGTGTAAAATTCTAATTGGCATGGCTAAACGTTTAAAGTCCCAATGCAGCGAAAATTAAGTTTGTCTAGTTTGAAAGAACATTGAAAATGACAAAGTAACATCTTTTGTAGAATTTCGTTTCCTTGCTTCATTCTTGAGATATTCAGGTTTGTTTGACATGTAAATGACCTACTTATGACATCACACTGCATAATGACTTTTTAGAAAAGTATGATTTTCTTTGAGAGGACTCATCGAAAGTACTTAAAATTTTTCACGTACATGCATGTAGCCATGACTGGTCACTAAACGTGCGTAGTTGTGTGTAAAATATTTGGACCATCCTAAAACTGATGCTCTTTCAAAAAGTCATTATGCAGTGTGATGTCATAAGTAGGTCATTTGCATATCAAACAAACCTGAATATCTCAAGCATGAAGCAAGGAAACGAAATTCTGCAAAAGATGTTAATTTTCGCTGCATTGGGACTTTAAACGTTTAGCGATGTCAATTAGAATTTTAC
Source organism: Corallium rubrum (assembly GCA_964035015.1). Taxonomy (NCBI): domain Eukaryota; kingdom Metazoa; phylum Cnidaria; class Anthozoa; order Scleralcyonacea; family Coralliidae; genus Corallium; species Corallium rubrum. Next base: position 19,719,517 of record OZ035998.1, on the reverse strand, counting down.
ACACAATGTTAATAGGATTACGAAAGGGGCGAGTAATATTACCTACTTATTGACAGAGCGTGAGGTCTGTACTAGTGAAATATCGGACCGATGTTTTTTTAGAGCGCAGCAAGTTGAGGTCCGATATTTCACTAGTACAGACCGAACAAGCGAGCCATAAATGTTGTGAACGTTCTGTGAAAACTCGACTCATCTTGCGAAATAAACGAAAATGGCAGACATTTAAAGTACTTTCCGTTGAGCTAGAATCCTGAACAAAAATGAACGCAAATTTTTCGTGTTTTCCTTTTTTTTTGCACAGTTCAAGAGGAAGCTTTTTCCTTTGTAATTCTCTGTTTTCAAAAAATTCTATGGAATAAATTTTGCTGGTCAGAAAAAAGATGAAAAATACGAATCAAAATCCTTTATCGTTTAGACTCATTGTTGCCATGGCAACAATCTTCAAGCGGTAGCTAACGGCGCAAAATTAATTGCGAGAATGTTATTAATCTTATTGCGAAGTTTCATGAACATAAGTCACAAGGGAAGGAAACTGGGCTTCCATAAGCATTTTAGTCGAACATAGTTATGGAATTGACTTCTCAATCGTCAATTATATAGTAGAAGGACTTTGTTGGTGCATATTAGATTAGACAATGGTTTCAGGTTGAATTTCTAATTATCTTATGTGGTAATAAACGTTTCTCTGTTTGTGCCGTTTATTATCTGATTTCGTAATTACAAATCCAGTTTGCGCGACCTTTACCGGGTTTCAAAACTCATACAACATGACCAAATACTTTTTTCTCTGATTGGCCAATTAGCTCATGAATTATTAATGAGTTTGAGAAGTATTATACAAAAACCCTAGGGAGCCACCTTGAAACACCACCCTATATATAAGAGGATTGAGATCACGTGACCTCTTAGTGGAAGTCGCCTATAGGCGAGTCTCAGGGTGTTGCGCGCGCATCATATTTCAAAAAAACTGACAAGCTCCCCTCAAAGTAAGCATACTTTTTTAAAAAAAAAGTATAGATACAGTTTCCCAACCAAAGATGTTTTGGCAATGTATAATTGGAAAACGTTGAAAAGCATGTATTTAGAGACACTAGTAAGACTCGTGCACAAATGTTATTATGGTATTCACCAGTATCAATCCAAGAGCTATTTCTTAAACGTTTAAATTTATATAATTTAAGAAAACAAAACTGTGTGTCCTTGCCAAGACCCGGAACTGAAATGACGAAGAAGTCCATAGCATTATAAAGGCTCAGTATTGTGGAACAATCTAGTTAATGAAACTAGGGAACTGGAACATTGCAAGATATTTAAACAAGCTCTTAAGCATATATCCCTTAGTGACCAAATGTTTGTTTGATTTTATATTTATAGCAAAAATTACTTCTTAAATATTGTAAAATATTTTAATTCAAACAGTATAGATAGTATATATTTGTAATTTGTCTTAGTATTTAGTTTAGAATTAATTAATTTTCACGATCCCATCAGCTTTTGCTGTATATATACCTATCGTGATTAAATAAATGCTTACTACTACTACTACTCTGGATGTTTAACACTGTTATCCTGCTGTTGTTGGCTCACTAGCAAATATGTTTGCCATTGCTTACTTTGTGGGGAGCTCGCCAAGAGCCCGCCAATTCCTTTGCAAAACGATGCGCGCGCAACACCCTGAAACTCTCCTGTTGTGGGATGAATCTCAGTCGAGGCCATATAGTTCTTTCTATATATACTTGCTTTATCCAAACCTTTTTAGACCTTGGCAATAGAAGCGTTCCTAAAATATCGTTGCAATATATTCTTCAAGTTGACCAATTCATTTGATGAAAATTATTACTAACTTCCCGTTTGGAATTTGATTGGTTTCTGGTTTTTAAATAACCAATAAGAAACTGGATTATTTGCTAAAGACCAATCAAATTCGAAACAGAATTCAAAACAGGAAGTTGTCAATGAATCTTATCAAATGAATTGTTCAACTTGAGGAATATATTGCAACAATATTTTACGGAACGCTTCTATTGTCACGATAGTAAAACCTTTCAAGATCTCTTTAATAGCCTTTTCTAGACCTTTCCATGAAATCGTTATCAAGCAAACATTCCAGATTCAAAAAGGCATTGAAAAGGTCTTCAGACCAATTATACCGGTCAAATTAGGAATTAGGATGACGGGGAAGACGTTTTCAAGCTTTAACTTTAGGCACTTCTAGATCTTTTCAAGACCTTTTCAAGACCTTTCAAGACCTTTAAAAGGTCTTGTAAACAATAGTTCCATCCCCATTTAACGTAATTTCACCTTAAAGTTTTCTCCCTCTTTATTTAAATTATTTAAAGTATGAAAAAAAACGTCACACAAATGTTCACACAATCTCATCATCAAACAAAAAACAAACAAACAAACAAACAAACAAACAAACAAACAAACAAACAAACAAACAAACAAACAAACAAACAAACAAGCAAGCAAGCAAGCAAGAACAAACAAACAAACAAACAAACAAACAAACAAACAAACAAACAAACAAACAAACAAACAAACAAACAAACAAACAAACAAACAAACAAACAAACAAACAAACAAACAAACAAACAAACAAACAAACAAACAAACAAACAAACAAACAAACAAACAAACAAACAAACAAACAAACAAACAAACAAACAAACAAACAAACAAACAAACAAACAAACAAACAAACAAACAAACAAACAAACAAACAAACAAACAAACAAACAAACAAACAAACAAACAAACAAACAAACAAACAAACAAACAAACAAACAAACAAACAAACAAACAAACAAACAAACAAACAAACAAACAAACAAACAAACAAACAAACAAACAAACAAACAAACAAACAAACAAACAAACAAACAAACAAACAAACAAACAAACAAACAAACAAACAAACAAACAAACAAACAAACAAACAAACAAACAAACAAACAAACAAACAAACAAACAAACAAACAAACAAACAAACAAACAAACAAACAAACAAGCAAGCAAGCAAGCAAGCAAGCAAGCAAGCAAGCAAGCAAGCAAGCAAGCAAGCAAGCAAGCAAGCAAGCAAGCAAGCAAGCAAGCAAGCAAGCAAGCAAGCAAACAAACAAACAAACAAACAAACAAACAAACAAACAAACAAACAAACAAACAAACAAACAAACAAACAAACAAACAAACAAACAAACAAACAAACAAACAAACAAACAAACAAACAAACAAACAAACAAACAAACAAACAAACAAACAAACAAACAAACAAACAAACAAACAAACAAACAAACAGCGCCAAACTTTTTATATAATTGACTAGATTAGTGTATGTTTTTAAATGTTTTATCTTTTAATGTTTTATTAATTTATACTTTTAGCTCTGAATTTAATTATTGTAATCACTATAAGTATTCTGAACACTTTGATTTTTATTTTGACTTGAAAATGACGTTATAGGTCGAAACGTTGTCACTTTTTTAATAAAATGTTTTTATCGTTTAATTTTGTCTTAAGTCCAATATATAATAAGAACTAAAAAGTTCATCATATGCATCCTTAACATTTGGTCAGAGCCTGAAATAATTTTAAAATTTGTCCGGCAAAACTTCCGAACAAAATGAAATTTGACCGGAAATTTTCAAATTTGGTCGGAAATTTTTTAGTTTAGTTTGACCCCCTCCGTTGAGTAAATTCTGTCAAGCATGCAGTAAATCACTCTACTTGTTATTTGTAATAATAAAACACAAATGTTTAATTCTGAATTGCGTATTAGTTATAGTGAATAATAATTTAATTAAAATGGTAACTATGAAACAACTTAAACTGAAAAGCTGGATTACACGATAAGTTTCTGTGATTACAATGGCGTCAATCGCAGTTTAACGCAATGGTTTTGAATTAAAAATCACGCGCTGTTGTTATCTCGACTCGACAACCTGGAAGATAACTGTCCTGATCATGAAGGGCCTTTGCTCGAAACGTCGAGGAAACGCATTCTTTATCTTCCAGGTCGTCAAATTAACAACAATGAAAGCAGTCACTCTGACTCGTAACTCACTGTCACACACTTAAGTTAACTAAACTTTGTTTAAAGCATACCACTGTAAAGTGTAAAACCAACTTTAACTCAAAACTGATGAAAAACCCAATGGAAATTTAACAAGAAAAATGGAGTGTTGAGCGCCGACCCGATCATTTGAAAACCAGATTATGTTTTTTTTCAAAATTTGTCCGGACAAAATTTCCGATCATTTCAGCACTTGGTCGGAAAAACTGGAATTTGGTCGGAAAACCGCCGGCCGCCGGCCGTGATTTCAAGCTCTGTTTGGTCGTATCATTTCTTACTGCTGCGCAAGGAAACGTTGTTGAAGTGGATGTCTGCATGCGGTAAACGAAAGTGAGAAGTTGGCCTCATTCTATACCTGGCATCTACAGAGCAAGAACCAAGTCAAAAGCCTGTGCGAAGATTCTTGCAGAAGAACTGACGCATATCAAAGAAGAAATATACTCACTTTAACATTGAATATGAACAGTCCTTGCTCTGCAAAAAAACTCATCTTCTTAAAAGTTATTGTTAGAAAATTTTTTGTTTTTTTGTTTGTATTTTTTTGCATTGTATTTTTGTTTAACGTTTTGTGTTGACAGGTGGTAGCATTGGAAGTAGCATTTATTAGGGAGGCGCGTTTATTGGAGGGGGGCGTTTATTAAATATTTTTATTAGTAGAGGGGTCGTCTATATTGTAGACTTTCTCAAAGTCCTTTTCAAACATTTTTGACCTTTCGACATTTTTGACCTTTCGACATTTTTGACCTTTCGGTTCCTCGTTGAAAAGGACTTTTCCCACCTGCAGCGTGCCAAAATTCAACGGTGAATTTTTCGACAGGTGACGTAATTCGGGAAGTAATTATATTCAGGCTAAATTGCTATGCAAGTGCTATCTTTGGAAGTTGGAGTTAAACACTCTTGAAAACGTTTTAGTAGGGGTAGAACCACTTTCCATTGCATGTACGACAACCCGAAACACGTCAAAACAAGGCGATGTACATTTCAGCGATTTCCTGCAAGCGAAACAAGTCCGCCTCTTTCCTCCCGCTTTTCCGCTCTCCCGCCTTTCCGCTCGCCTGCAAAAACTAGCGCTAAGAGGCGGACTTGGAGCAAGTCTATCTATATTGGAGAGGGGCGTTCATTTGATAGTGGGCGCCTACTGGAATAAATACGGTATACATCTTTTTATAATCAATACTTTCTAAGAAACTATGATATATAAAACTGTATTAAACAAGCATATTAACTTACATCAGAATATTGTAAATTTTTGGAAAGTCCCACATGTACGTTCGGGGTTCCACTTTCTTCTAAATCAAACCACCATTTTTCACCAGAAGCATAATACTGAGATTTATAATACTTATGGTGATCCTAAAGAGACAGTAGAGAAAAGCTTTTGAACAAATTAAAAACATGCTGGTCTGGTCTGCAAGGTCAATTCGGTAAAGCGCTCTCAGTTTTGCTCTCAAAAGCGCTCTCAACGGTTTTGCTGGAAATTTATCTCGAAATGGATTTGCGAAAAAACTTTTTAAACAAAATGAAACGCTGTTCTTAAGTCGCCCCGACTGAAACAAATTTTGAAAAAATTTGTGTTTATCACAAAACCAAATACAACATTGTATTCTACAAATTAATAGCTTTCTAACAATATCTATTTTAGTTTTGTAGCATAAATTCTGACGAATTGAGAGCGCCTTACAGAAATGATTCTGCAAACCAAAAAAATCTTAATATACAACTATCACACATCCTCATCCCTTTTTTAAGCTTTTCCAAACCATATTATAGACCTTTCAAGACATTTTAAAACCTTTCAAGACCTTTCCAGACCTTTCTAGATCGTTATCAAACAAACATTCCAGATTCGGCAAGGTCTTGAAAAGGTCTTTCGACCTGTCAAATTGGTCTTGAAAAGGTCTTTCAACCTGTCAAATTAGTAATTTGACAGGTTGAAAGACCTTTTCAAGACCTTGCCGAATCTTGCGGAATCATTTAGGATCACAGGGCAGATCTTTTCAAGACTTTTACTTTAGGTGCTTTTTAGATCTTGTCAAGACCTTTTTAGACAATATTCTAGACCTTTTCAAGGTCTCTAAAAGGTCTTTCATTTTGCGACAGATCGACACGGCCACATTCATCTGCGTCCTTCGTACTGTAATTCAGCTGCTGGCTGCGAGTAAGGATGATTAGCCCCAGTCCTTTATCCTTTTTAAGATCATAATTACTCGGGCTACCTGTGGTAGCCGAGTCTAGGTTTCGGCTCCGTTTGTTATTTTTATTTTCCACAAAACTGTAAAATTGCGCAATACCTCCCATATATGGAGCCTGCAACCGACAACGATATACAGTATATTTTTCTCATGGCTAAACAGGTCTCTACATTCTATAAATACTTATTACCGCCGGTACAGAGATGAGTATCAAAACGCTAACGTTCTGGATCTTTATATTGGCACTGTATACACTTTCTCATGCTTTTGGTCGAGCAATTGCGATGTTCATAGGTTTTCCACATGGCTTCAGCAATACTAACAGTTGTTCAATGATCTGGCTCACGACTGTCTGTGAATTGGTCTGAACTCAGGACCTGTAAACCTCATGAAAACTATTGCAAACAAAATCCAAGATGTGAGAACACAAGGATATTCATGAAGATGACAGACTTTAAGAAAACAGTTTGTTGACAGTAACAGTATCTTTATATTTTTGCATTATTATTTAATATGTGCTTTATTACTAAACGAGTTGTATATTTGTTTAATGCTGAGTAGGAAGCTTGTATACACATCTACCGTATGTACCATTTGTGTTTTTACCAACTGTTACTTGTCTTTGAGTTTTAGATCGACAATGGACAGTAGTCTTATTGACCATTAGGATTTATATTCAAAGTGCTTTGAACCTTTGACTTAATCACTTAGAAAATGAAACCCAACCCTGACCCCCCACCTCTAAACCTGACCTAATGACAACCCGCCAGGGAGAAAGTTCCACCTCTCAGACCCTGACCACGGCACAACACCCCTACTGTTTTTATGTTATATGCTTTTTAGTTTAACATCCTGCATGTGCGACAGATAAGTCCCCTAGGCATCAGGATCATCCTGAATTTTAGACACTTTAAATTGACAATTCAGGATAGTCCTGCACCACATTCAGCCTTCGACCTGATCTTCCTCGGCCCACTCGATCCCACCTCTTTTCTCGCGCGTTATAGAGACCTCTGCACTTTCCAGTAGCCCGAGTGTACACCTGACCCAGGTGTCTTGTTGATATGATAAGTTGGGTGTCCAGTGAAAACGTCCTCCGGTCAAAATGTCCTCACTTCTTCCAAACTGATCGGGGTACGATTTTTGACATTGACAAATACATTCTTCAAATGTTTCATGCCAGTAATCTGTTCTACTATATAAAGCTGCAAGATCAGGGCCCAAAGGCAAAGTGTCTGTTGCCAGTCTTTACTTGTATCAAGTTTCCATTTTTATAGCAACACATAAATAAAGCTACAAAGTCTAGTCAAACGATACAAATAAACCATCTAACTGCTTGAGGTATTCACTTATGTATGTTTTTTTAACTTTCAAACAAGTCTGTTAATATACTGTATTTATCTTTTTGACTTCTATATGACCCGAGGACGTTTTGACGTGAGGACGTTTTGACGGGTAAGGGATAAGTTGTACCTATACATGTAGTGCATGTGGTAGGTAGCCGTTTGTCAAGCTCAATTACTCAGAAACATTTCTGAGTCCCAGAGTCTTGATGAATGTCCACCAAACGTATGGTAAGGTCATAATTATACTAGAAGTTTTTATCAAAAGTGAAGTGCTGCGAGTTGCTACCATTTACTATTTAGTAGTAAAATACTTGTTATCGTCCGAAGCATTTTCAATTAAAGAGCTTAAGCATGCGACGTTTTACTCAACATGGACGTCACGCGTATAAAATCGAGCCATTAAAGAGCGATGGCGTCAGCACTCTTGCTTGAGGTGAAGAACGGCAATCTATGCAGTTTTAGGTTGTTGATTTGCAGCAATAACGACTATTGCCATCTTTAATGGCTCAATTTTGCACGCGTGACGTGAGTGTTGACAATAACGTCGCATGCTATATAAAAATTAATGAACAAAGACTCGTATAAATGACTGTCTGCCCCTCGAAATGTCGCTAAGCCTTTTGTGGCCTTGAAATATACTTCCAGCAACAAATAGAGTTGTGTTTGATATAATAGTATAGTAGAAAAATACACTTCTCTTTAATAAATCAATATGTTCCAGCGCCAAACAATGCCAACTTGCCAAGAAAAGTCCTAGACAACGTGGTATAGCGTAGCGCACAATTTAACGCCTGCCGCTGATCGGTTAGCCTGCGTGCAGACTCCACCTGAATTTAATAATTAAATATCTACATGATATTTAATTATTAAATTCAGGTGGAGTCTGCACGCAGGCTACTGATCGGTAGACATTGCGTATACCGAAGATCATCGCCCACGAAATCCTAAGAATCGAGTTTGTGAACGCATATAAACTCGGCCCAGACCTCGTCAAGATTAGTGAGCTGCTCGCCTTACGGCTCGCAGCAAAAAAAAAATTATAAATAACCTCGATAATGCTGATATTATTCGTTGAGTTTGTTCCATTGAAGCTGGTGGTGGGTCTTGATGATACAAACGTTTTTACTGGCGAAGTATGCGTAGCTACAGATGGTCCAGTACTTGGTGTCACTGGCTTAGTAACAGTGCTATTAGTATTGGTACTCAAAGGCAGTGTTGGATCTGAAGTAGGTATACTTGAATTAGCCAGTGCTCTTCGAACAATTCTATGACTTCTTTCAAACCATTCCTCTGCATCTTGTCCAGAGTCTTCAATCAGTTCGTACTTCACTAAAATTAGAAATAATATTGAGTGTTCAGAATTACTCATCTACTGTACATATAGAAATAATTTATTTAACATAAATTTAGATATTATTGCAAATTCTTAACATTCATAGAATTAATGAAAAAATGGAAGGCTAAAAATAGCAACACCGCTGAAGCGCAACGGGGCTCATGTTACACTTACACATATTATTGTAAGTATTTCACATGTTCGGCACGCGACATGCGATGTGAGTATATAAATTTCTAAAGGTACAGTTTCACCTCTACTTTTTAAATTACTCGTCCTTTCCTATGTCGAAGAAGAAACAGAATGAAATGTACGAAACAACAAGTCAACGAAAATCATGTCTTAATAGTTTCCACTCGCGTTCTGTTTCAACTCGGATATTTTCGCGTTCTCAATCATGATAGATTTTTTTAAACGGTTTAGCTTTTATCGGCTGGTTATGTTTTCTCTACTTACGTTTGGGATCAGTGTTTCCAAGCTGAAGATAGATAGTTTATTTAAATAAATAAATAAATAAATAAATAAATAAATAAATAAATAAATAAATAAATAAATAAATAAATAAATAAATAAATAAATAAATAAATAAATAAATAAATAAATACTGGCAGCCAATGGCTGAATTACGTTTTACATGATAATATTTAAATGACAATAATACTACTAACAAATTCTAATAATAATAATGATTATAATATATTACAATATTGAATCCTAAAGTTAGGTTATGATGTTTACAAACTGTTGGAAGCATACATAACAAATTGGAGCAATGTTAAAAGTTCTAAACTGAAATGTTTTGACATGAAGCAATAAAAAACGAATTTGCAAAACGGTTCGTCTTGTGCTGTGGAACTGCACTAAGGTAGCAACTGGAAGAGTATAAACCACGAAGAGCTTCACGAAGAGAATAAACCACGTTTATCGGAATCTCGCAACAATAAAACATGCTTCACATGATTGATCAGCGAGTCCCCAAAATATTATAATTAGTGCGTGTATTCCTTAGGGAATACAACCTTGACAGATAGCGTGTATCATATTACCACAATCATAATGACGTAAACGAAGTGTTGCTATTTTTAGACTGGTGCAGGTCTGCTTTTAGCCGCATGTAAATATAGCTCGTCCGCCATGTTGAATAATGGTGTACGAGTAAGGGATTATTAAATGACCATGTAAATGCACCAAGGTGGCGCATTTTAAGCACGCTTAACTTCGTGCTTAAATTTTGGTCGTGTAAACAGGGCTTAAGTGGCGACGAAGATCACATGCAGCAATCTCCAGGTTTGGCTGTCAATCTCCAGGGTTTTTATCATCATTTTTTAATATCTCCAGATTTAGTGTTTGGTAAAGTTGGCAGGTCTGCTAGTGTTTTCCTTGTTCTGTAGGTTCCCTTATCAATGACTTTGCCAACTTCGAAGTCGATTCTATGGTCATTAGTCCACACATGGCTTGCAATGTTTGAACGTACCCGCTTTGTTTTGTTTAGCGTTTCTAATGTGTTCCTTTTTTCGTGTATCAAAACATCTTCCGGTTTCGCCAATATAACTCCAGGACATTGACATTCTTTGCAATCAATTTTATAAACAATGTCCCATGTACTATATATACTGAATATTACTTACGTATCTTTACTCCTTTCTTATATTTTATTTAACATACTTCCGTATCAAATCTACACTGCGCTTTCAGCCGTCGTTGCCTCCGCAAGCTAACAACAAACACAGCAAGATGCGCTTTTTGGCCTAAGGCCATATACCGCATACTATGCAAATTTATATTCATCTACATTATATAACCCCAGTGTTTGTCCAATTACCTACATCTTAAAGAATTAATTACCTACATCTTATTCAAAAAATCAAGACTTTGATATCATACTTCCGCAAAACTCTAGTGAGCGGCTCAGTTAAACCTTTTATATACGGCAAAACAGCATAGTTGTTCGATGTTGTAGGCGGATCCGAGGGGCAAAGCACTCCAAAAAAAGTGTACGAGACTTTTGGACTTCCAAAAGTCCTTGGATTTTCTCATCGGACTTTCGGACTTTTGTGAATTTTTCGCGGACTTTTCTTTTTTGTGAAACTTATTAACGATATTTTATCTTTATTTTTCATGTTCTGGCCAAGCTTTAACCCTTTAAAGCCTGTCGAGTCTTTAGTATTTTTATCTGGCTAACGCCAGACGATTTTATTCACCACAGGGAGAGAGGTTCAGGCTTCAGAGGGTTAAGGTGGCTCCATACAGTTTCTTGAAAAATGGAAAATACAAGTTTGAGAGTCCAAAACACGTGATTAAACAATTCGGAAAAAGAATAAAACTAAATGTTATGCATAGTTAAACAATCTGACGATCAAAAACTGTTATCAAATAAATAGCAACAGTTGTTGCTATGGCAACAATGATGTTGCTATGGCAACAATGACGTTTCAAAATGGCTACCAATTACCCTTCAAACTAATTTAATTCGGAAAAACTTTGGTGACCCCTAATATTTTTTTCATTAAAACTTTCCTTGAAGTACGAGTAATCAATAGGCCGATTTTTAAAAAATTCTGTAAAACGAAATTTTTTAAAAATTAACATGATTTTTCCGGAAAAAAAATTATTCGTTCCACAGAATTTTATAAAATCGGCCTATTGATTACTCATACTTCAAGAAAAGTTTTAATGAAAAAAAAAATTGGGGGTCACCAAAGTTTTCTTCGAATTAAATTAGTTTGAAGGGTAATTGGCATCCATTTTGAAACGTCATTGTTGCCATAGCAACAACTGTTGGTATTTATTTGGTAACAGTTTTTGATTGTCAGACTGTTTAATTACGCAAAACATTTAGTTTTATTCTTTTTGGAATTGTTTATGTGCGTGTTTTGGACTCTCAAACTTGTATTTTCCATTTTTCAAGAAACTGTATGGAGCCACCTTAAGTGAAACTGAGAAATAATAAAGGCGTAGGAGCCAAATGGGTGAATAGTAGGGAAATATATTCATAAAAACAGTCAAATATGAAAATACAAAAAGTAAAATAAAAAAGTAAAAAATTACATTAAAAAAAATATTAAAAAAAAATACATAAATTACTGCAGTAATTCGTAGGAGAAAGTGCAGATTTCTTCGGATTTTCTGGGGATTTTGAACAATTGAGTCGGATTTTATGGATTTTCAAAGGATTTCCATGGATTTTCATGGATTTTCAAGAATTTGGGGGGATTCGGGGATTTTTAAAATTCCGCTGGACTTTTCGCGGACTTTTCGTCGAAGTGTACGGGATTTTTGGAGTGCTTTGCTCCTCGGGCGGATCAACCAAGGCAAAATATCCTCCGACCAATTCTTCCGGTGCTGGTATCTCTTCTTTTCTTAAGTCTCTTATATAACGTCGGTGACAAATTTGGTTGGGTAGCCATTTGACTTTAGGGCTTCGATGACGTGCTTGGTTTCACTAGCTTCGCCTTCTGCTGTTTTATATTTCATTTTTATTATCCTGTTGAAGGCTGCAGTTTGGCGGCCGAAAGCTCGAATTAAATTTAAATATTTGGTCAGAGAACGTTTGTCTTTTCATTATTCATAGAATTATTTACTAAAATCAGGTTCAGTCTACATCTGATAATTTAATATATAAAAAATATAATGGTCAATTACTGGCCAAATTTTTAATGTGACCGGTCAAATTTGTATAATGCCGGTCATTTTGACCAGTCATATATATTAACTTGCAATTAATTTTATTACTTCCCTTTAAAGGAACTTAAAATGATACTAGCTTATATAAATATATATATATATATATATATATATATATATATATATATATATATATATATATAGCGTAGAATATACTTTACATGTTTTTTGTTGTGTTGTGTTGTGTTGTGTTCTGTTGTGTTGTGTTCTGTTGTGTTGTGCTGCGTTGTGCTGCGCTGCGTTGCGCTGCGTTGCGTTGCGTTGCGCTGCGTTGCGCTGCGTTGCGTTGCGCTGCGTTGCGTTGCGTTGCATTGTGTTGTGTTGTATTGTGTTGTGTTGTGTTGACTGGCGGACACTAACCCCCCCCCAATAATTTTAGCTGAAGCTTTCATTTTGAAAAGTGGAAGCACAAGAAAGTTTTCATTTCAAGAAGTGGAAGCACTACTTATTACAATAACAACAGCAGAAAAATGGCGTGTTTTAATAAAAACAAGCGAAAGTATTCTAATCCCACAAAATAAGTGTTATGAAGTAAGCTTGGATAAAGAAATTTCTTACAAGTTACAACATGCTTGATGCTTCGCATTTTTCCATTGTCATTTGAATTTTGCTTCGCAAAGGGTTAGAAATGTTCACACATTGCATGAAAGTCTTACAGCGAAAAATATACTAAGCACAAATGAACAATAGATTTAAGCAGCATGCTGTAATTTCTTTAGAAACAATTTTAAACTTCTCATTTGACTATTGACATGCCATAGCCATAGGCATAGCACTATCGATGGCTATAAACAATAATAACAACAGTTGAAACTTGAAAGTATCTACAGCATTAAGATGATAGTTTAAAGTACTATATACATGTTTTTAATTAAAGGGTGCAATTCGGGCTTTTTGATTTACCCAACGATCAAGCACTTTGTCCAAGTTTATCCTTTTTAACAGGTCTTTGCTCATCGATAGCAACATAAAGTCATTGGCCAACGAACTGTCTAAGCTATTACGAGCCCAGCTCAATATTCGATTCATAGCACTGAAGCTTCTTTCCACGGTTGCAGTACCTTGAATAAGTTGGGGTACAACTCAGGGTCGATGTTCTTTCCGGCCGCAATTAGAATCTTCGCCCGTTCACACTCGGTTTTAAGCAAGGCAGAGTCAATATGGAGACAATCTCCAAATTTGGCAACGAGACTGGATAGAGTCGTGTAATCCAGGTATGTTGATTTTGATGCATCTAAAGCCTCCAGAGCTCCCAGTATATCGGTATTCTCGCCAGAGAAACGTCGTTCCAACTCTTCGAGGAGCATGGGAACAGAAGCTGCCTTGAGACGTTCACAGAATTCACGAGGACATGCAGATCTTGTGGAATCTTGTCTGGAAACATGTACGGGGTCCTCATAGTCCAAGGTATAATGTTAACAGTCGAACATAGCTCTTTGGCGGATTCAATGATGTCGTTGGTTTCATTACAGCCACCATTTCGTTGGCTACGTTTAGCCATTTGACATTGGTCTCTTGCATAGCCTTACTTAATCCATGCATTATTGACAAAAGCTGATGAAGAAAGCAAAGGGAGATGACAAATTTTCCCGAGAGAATCTTGTGATAGGGACCCGCTGCTGAATCGGCTTGGTTTGAACAGTGGAAGCACTGATCTTCTGAAGGCTTACGAGAATCGCTCGGAGTCTTTTAACCATTGTATTAACACCCTCAAACTTACAAGCCCATCGGACTTCTGTAAGAGAGGAGGCCGCCATTATGGGCTCAACTCCTACATTCACAATGGTCTGGGCATTAGTCTCTTTAAGTCTAGCGAGATCATAAAATCGTTCTTCGATTCGTCCTTCGTCGTTTACAAACCTAAAACAAGTCGACATGCAGCTCTTCATGCCCCGCATTATCTTTGCATTCATCGATGAGCATTGAATACATCCCCGCTCTGTCTGTCTGTTCCTCTATCAGATGTCGAACCTCGGAAGCCATGGCTCTTGTCAACTCGAGCGAAGATCGCTTTGATGTGTAGTCGTACGCTTTGTATGTTTGAATCACCCTCCCATGCAGTTGTTTGAATGTTGGGTTAGTGCGTAGCATTACATTGATGAATTCTTTCCACTTTCCTGCATTAAGCGACTCGTCAGTTTCATCGTGCCCTCTATACGCCATCTCTTCAGAACAAAAGTACCGATGATACTCCAACAGCGTCTTCATGTATTCCCGATTGTTTTCCACTGAAGACGATCTCTCAGGGTCTAACATATTTCTAATACTAGCCCCTGGATTCTTTTTCTGGATGTTGTAACTTTCCCAACGAGTCATGGAAAGGAGGTGATCAGAGCATGCGTCATGGGCTTTAAACCGCGATTATTTTCCATCGCCTTTGACCAGGTAGAAAAACCAACTTTAGTGAATGCTGTGTCGCTCTTTGACGTCGATGTGCTAAAGTTCCTACACACAAAACAAAATGCTTTGTCTTTTGCAATGCTGTATTCAAGCCACGGGTAGCTTGTATGCCAGGTTGCTCGAAAACAATGATTCTTCTGGTCTCTCGGATAGGACCCAAGTCCAAGGTTTGGCTGCGAGGGCCCATCCACCAAAGATCCAAGATCACTCACTGCGAAGTCTAGATCAACTGGACGAACTCCAACTTGCGGCGGCTGAACAACACATACTGAAGGAGTCAACGGAGTAACAGCAGCAGATGTTGACGGGATTAGAGAGCTTGACGCTGTATCGTTGTCTTCAGTAGTCCTGACGTGAGAGCTATCTTCTTCGTTCACTGTTGTGGTTGCCACAGCTCCAGCTGTTGATGATGCTCCATCTGATTCATTAGTCACTTCACGATTTGCTCTTTTAGCGAAATATGAAGTTATTGTGCGATTTGCAGTCCTCTTCATATTGTTGAAGTTCGCCTCTCTTAATTGTTTCACTCGTCTCAACAATTCACAATAAAATCACTCACGATAAGTTCAAAAAATATATTGGAAAATGGATTTCAAAAGATTCACAATTTCACATTCACGGTCTACAGACTTTTACCCTGGTCCCAGAGGTCCTACGCCGCCCGCTCCCCCCCCCCCCCCCCCCGAAATGCCGAAAGCGGCGAGAGAACCTCTGGTCGAAGACGCTACCAATCTCACTTTGATGTTGCAGTAATCTAATTAAATGGACCGGGGGGGGGGTAAAACTTTTTGCACCACTAACAGAAATTTTTGTTTATCAGGAGAAATAAACTATAAAAGTCTAGAAATTTGGCCGTTTTACCAGTCGAGCAAGGAAAAAAACCCAACAGCCCACGAGACAAGACAATTTATTAGTTGCGCTGAATGACTCGCCCGACCGCTTCAGTGATCAAATTATTTATTCGTTTGATCGTTTCAAAATCACTTGCAAGCTACAATAACAGGAAAATATATTCTTATCCATAGGGCAGAATTTTTCCCCCATGGCGCTTTAGTTTCTATACCGCTTCTATTCAGAAAAATTGCAAAAACGAAACCGAATTTTATGTGTACAACTACAACGCAAAAATGTCACCCGTTCACAAAGAAATAATATGCATTTTCTAGAGTTGTGTTGGGCTTTGGGGGGTAAAGATAAAACCAGACGTTTTAAACTTTTTCATGTAATGACACGAGAGAAAATACACCGCAGCCAAATTAAACAGGGAAAGTAAAAGAAATTGACACAAATAAAGCGCCACCATTATTGTTTACGTTTTCTTTTGAATCAATGCGTGTGAATAATTTGCTTGTGACGTACGCACCAAATATTCTTTAAATTTTCCGTGAAAGTTTTTTCAAATCAGTGTTAGTTCACGTTCTCTTCTTTAGAGTGTTCATAAACAACGGATTTTTATTCTTTAGCGCATGCATGAGATGACTGGATGAGGTCAAAGTAGGAGTTAAAAAATAAACAGCTATCAATTCGTGGTTAATACAAATGCATGGCGCCTTGCTTTTGGCATTACGACGCCGTCATTATATCCGTAATAAAATTAGCGATAGGATTTATAAATTACAATCATAGAATGGTATAACAAATTCATTTATGCAACAACTTACAACTGTATTCAAATTTTAAAAAAAACACGTCATACTTGGATGTCACGGCGAACCCACTAGAGAATATTGAAAAAGTTGCTGAACGACGTTCTCGGTATACATAAAATTATAGTTCGGCGGCAGATTAATACTCGATCGCCCAATCCGTATGGCAACGTAGAAATATTTCTTGAGTAAGAGAAATACACACTGAAATAATATTTATACCTCTCACGTACTGCAAACTCGGTGTACCAAGGTACGACCCGGAAATGTGCACCAGCAACGGTATTTGTTAGTTCTTGTTCTTTACGGCTTTGTTTTGCAATTTTGCTCCGGAGATTTTGACATAACGATGCTACAAACGCCTTACAAGATGCAGTATATTTCTTCACGCCTCCACCTTTGACTTGTAGTTGTGTAATTTTTTTTTTAATCGACACCCCCCTAACATGTCTCTTAGCCAATCAGAAAATGGGGTCAAGATCTGACCCTAGCGACTTCATTGGCTCGGTGCGATCAAAGAAACGGCCAATTCGACCAGAGGTTCTCTCGCCGCTTTCGGCATTTCGGGGGGGAGCCGGCGGCGTAGGACCTCTGGGACCAGGGTAACAGACTTTAGCCTTATGAATAATGCAAGGTGTAAAATTATGACCTAATTTCTATAACTAGAACTATGACATAATTTCTGATGCAATACGGTAATACAGTATGAGTAAGCGAATTTATCGACAGCCAATGACTAAGCTTAATCGTGTCCAATTACGTCAGTCTATAGGCGCTAAATTTATGATATACATGCATATGACGTATCTTCTCACTCTTCATAAAAGTATAGAAAACTATAGTATTTAAAGTTGTTGATCATACCTAAAGTGGTAGTTCGTTAATCGTTACTTATATCTAATATACTACGGACTATATCTATAGTTATGTATTTTCAAGCGTTCTCTGGTTTAAATATTTATTACTGCGGTTCAGGTTGATTAATGCGAAAAATTTATCGCGTTCGTTGCAACAGTAGCGTGATGACGTTTCTAGGCAGGTTGATTGACGTTGCTATGGTGTCGACGTGTCGTTTGTACAATAACAACCTAATTATCACCATATAAGGCTATAAGCTAATAGAATTGTTCAACTATAAACGGAATAAATTACTGTCGTGGCAATAGAAGCGTTCCTAAAATAATTGTGCAGTTGTATTCCTCACGTTGAACAATTCATTTGATGAAAATATTGCTAAACTTCCTGTTTTGAATTCTGTTTTGAATTTGATTGGTGTTTGGCAAATAATCCTTTTTCTTATTGGTTATTCAAAAACCAGGAACCAATCAAATTCAAAACAGGAAGTTTAGCAATAATAAACAGGAAGTTCATCAAATGAATTGATCAATTTGAACAAATGAATTGCACAATTATTTTAGGAACGCTTCTATTGCCACGACAGTAATATCAAAATTCCGTTACACATTTCATTTCAAACTTCAATGCCTATAAACATGTTTCTCGTACAAATAAAAGTAGAATTTCTACTTTTATTTGTACGAGAATAGAATATGTTAACGAAACAGAAGCGTGCGCAGAACGGAGTCATAGACGAACTATGCATAGACTGATCAAATTCTGATATTTATTTATTTTAAAAGAAATATGTTGTCATTGGCGTGTTAATTAAATCACCTTGCAATTCCATTCAGAAATGTAGATAATCATCTACAATATTTTCTCTGAAATGTTGTTTTTTTATGCTTAGCATGTGATTTATAACAAAATGCACCATTAAAATAGTGTTTTGAAAACCTAAATTTATTACAAAATGTGTTCTCAGATGCCATTTCAGAGATCCAAATTTTAAAAATTTTCCGGGGGGCCATGCCCCCGCACCGCCCTAGAAAGCTCGTGCCTTCGGCACTCACCCCCCCCCCCCCCCAAATTTCGTCAAGTGTCCGCCACTGGTTGTGTTGTGTTGTGCTGTGTTGTGTTTGTTTGTTTTTGTTGGGATTTGTTGTTTTTTGTTTGTTTGTTGTTGTTTTTTGTTTTTGTTTTTTTTTGGGGGGGCGTCGTGAAATTCCACTGGTCAAAAATCGCCTTTGACCGCAGTCACAATTGGAACTGACCAGTCACCTGACTGGCGTAACATGAAATGTTATTTTGAGCCCGGGTATAATTGGCAACACTAATACATGTACATTGTACTGTACTAAGCCAATAATTCATTGTATTTAATTTTAAGTATAAATTAAATTGACAGTCAAACAGTACTGTCAGTAGTGCTTTTTAAAATTAATTGAATTGAATTCTGTTAATTGCTTTAATAACACTGTATTAAATAAAATATACATGTACGGTTATATCAATTAGTAGAAGTTATTATTTAAAAATCCTGCATTCTGATTGCCTGAGCTACTCACTGTCTGTTGATAATACTAACCACTTAGTGTCTATACTTAAGTGGTGACTTACCAGTTTGCAGAGTATGGCAGAACTCAACGAGATCTCGCGCGTGCAAAAAATAAACTTTAGTAGCGTGTATCGCATGCAAACCAGTGGCGGATACTCAGTATATTTCTTTCAGAATATTTAACAAGGGCGCATGGGGGGGGGGGGGGGGACAGACAATACTTACTATGTGGGGGCAGGGGAGTGCCGAAGGTGCGACAAATTTCCACCCCGGAAAATTTTTGAATTTTAGAGTCTCTGAAATAGCATTTCCTGCATTTTGAGGGGGATTTGAAAGAGTTTTGAAGGATATAAATTACCAAACAAAATACCCAAATATATGAATACACCATATGTCGTCACTGTCGTGGACTCATGGGGATATGTTTTATACGTTTATGTTCCAAAATTACTATGCATATTCAGATTTCAGATTGAGATTGTATACAATATGTCTATATAATCATGTTTCTTACTGTTTTAAAATTGGGGTTTCAAATTTACAAGATATTAGCGTGTCATGATGTCCAATCTTATTGCAAAGGAGAGGCTATAGCTACAGCTTGTATCAATAAGCATTGTTATACAATATAATTTATGCACGTTTTACACACGAGTGACTGTTGCGATTTCTATAAACAGCTGATAGTGTATCCCAGGGTGCATTCGGTGTAAATGCTACGGGATAGGGAAGGGGGTGACTAATCACCCAGTCACTGCAAACGGAAGGTACCTTGGCGATAATCAACCAGCAACTTCTGAGTTTTGAAGAAATATTTCTTGACTCAATGACTCTTGTCTCTCGAGTTGTGTCTAACGATTAAAATAAGTCTCAGAACAGAGATTACAGACCTTAGAGCAAGTAGTCGAGTACTTCATTTAACTTGCTAAAAAGTGGCATGTAGCAATTAAAGAAAATTTTTGTATTTATAATTGCCATGCAATTTTAGTGCGCAAAATGATGAAGCACAAAACAACCTTGTGCATGCACTGACTTAAGATAATATCTTATCTCATGACAGAGCCACATTTCATTATTTTAACACACTAGTTACATCCTTTATTCAACTGATTAGTATACACGCAGTGTAATAATTAAATGGTTCTCATGCTCTTTTGAATGGAAAAAAGGGTGACAAAACTTATCACACTGTGAGAACCACTAATTAATTATCACACCATTTATCCCAAGCTGACACATAGCAAGCACGTCAAAATATATGTGGTGCACCTTTGATTGCGCATGTGCATTTAATAAGACTGTACATGTATCCGGTAAACGTTTACCAGACATTTACCAGATAATGCTGTGTTTACTAGTACGTGGGTAGGACAGAAAATATCTGACATTATTTTCATTTTCATGTCAATGGAGTAAATGGACTATTGGACTCCATGACCATATATATCTGGCCATTCAAAAAAAATAGTCCTCCCTTACATGCAATTTTTTAAAGGAGGACTATCCAGTATCCGGTAATCCAGTAAATACATGTACGGTAGCTATCCAGTTAAATCCAGTATCCAGTAAAGTGGTATCTGGCACATCCCTAGCTAGCTCACCTAGCTGGGCTGGCTTGCTTGTTGTGCTAATTGCATAATTTATCAGTTCTGGTAAGACATAAAGTCTCGTTGTTTTAAATATGAACTGTACATGAACAAGCAGACCTTGTGAATTGTTAATATGTTGAAAAAAGCTGATAAAAACAAATTTTATGTGTATGAAGCCCCTAGCCCAGGTAGCCCAGCCAGCCCAGTCAATCATGTTTACTGTACATGGGGAAAAAACCAGCCCAGGTAATGGGTCATTCCAGAAAAGATCCATACCTCCCCCCACAGAGGAAATCTGTGCCATCTGGGGAGGGGAGGGGGGTAAATCTACTTCTGATAATAGTAAAATGTACTAGGACGTCCAAAGGGGGGAGGGGGTCAACAGTGGCATAGCCAGGAAGCAGATGTCATGTGGGCACAACATGGGCATAGATCTCAACATTCTCTGGTGGGGGTTTTGTTATTACAGTGATTTACAGTCACAGGGCCGTAGCCACCAATTTTGAAGTACAGTATGTCTGGTTGGTAGTGGCAGTTCAGAGCGCCAAACATGCGGGAAACCTCTGGGGTCTGAACATGCTCCCCCAGGAAATTTTTGATTTTTTACGCCACGGAAATGCTATTTCCTGCATTTTGGGGGCAATTTTAACAACAAAAAAGATAAAATAAAAACCAGTGAAAATCATGATTTTATAGTCAGTTTGTAAACAGTAAACTTATACATAATCTTCCTAGTGGCTATACTCTAGACTTAAATTACTTTGCCTATATAATGAGAGCTAGATCGGTCTGCAATATTTCACCCAGGCACAGGCCCGGGTGTAGCTACGCCACTGGGGGTCAACTTCACATTTCCTCCGTGGGGGAGGTGTGGATGTTTTCTGGAATGACCCAATAAGTAATAACTGAGATCTCGGTCTCACAAAGCCAGATCTTGGCTAGGTGGGCTGGCTCAGCTCTCAACATATAAACACAAGATGAAAATTAACAAGAAATAACAGAATTATAAACAAGATCGTGGCAAAGTGTGGGTACCCGGGCTGGCTCACCACCATATAAACACCCCCTTAGACAATGCATGCATGCTGTAAGGAATGAGGAAGCTATTGCCTTTATACCTGATTAACTTCATAATACAAACAACAAGCACAGAATTGAAACCTTCGGGTTTTACATACATTAAAAGAGTTTTTAGGCTATACTGTAGTTATTGACTTGTATTAATTCTATAATACATGTAGCTCTGGGATAATAATATATTTAACAATTTATAGACAAGCCTGAACTTGTTGTCTATACACCCTCAATCCTATTTGATAACGTTAGTATATCGGCACGGGAAGACAAATTACCGTATTATAGATTTATATATAGTTCCGATGTTCAACAAAGGAAATAATGATGAAAATGTTATTGTTTATGAGCATTTGTCCTCATATTTTTACATTAAAGTCACGCAGTTACAAATGACAGAAGGATACGTGTCAGAAAGATTTCTTTACATACGTAAATCCCACAGTATACAGCTGCTGAGTCTTGAAAATATTAGACAAAGTACCCTGCATTAAATTACTGTAGCTGACAGATCTCCGAGCCTAAAAAGTATCCCAAGCCTAAAAAAGTACTTTGGATAAACGACTTTCTTTGCCTATAAATAACATGATACGGCGTCGTTTTATCAAAGCTGTTGTCAATAGTTCTTTGTTGCTATAAATGCGTGGTTGTGGATTTGAAGTGGGACTCAAATGTGAAGCAATGCATATGCAAGCAATATGTAGTACAGCATACCGGACTTGGGAGAGGCACTGTATTTTTAAACGTTAAACAATAAAATAGTTGTTTATGTTATTTAGGAAGTCTACGCCATACAGTACCTGCAAATTTGTGACCGAATCCAACAGCAAAAAAAAATAAGAGAATATGCAATTCCATGTTTGCCTTTGCCATATTTGTACTGTCAGCAGATGTGTAGAACTTCGATATTTTACTATAAATACAAGCTTCTACGATGTAGACGATATAGAAGAGTCTTCACAAAGTTCGACGAGGTGAAGATGTATGAACGACTGTCGCGAAGAAAAATGTAAAAACAAAACATTGCATTTATACGCGGAAATTTGCAAAAGTAATTACTGTATTGATATGCATAACGGAACTGCCAAACTGACATGACGTCATTTTCCCATGAGAAAAATGACGTCATGTCAGGATGGCATAGGAGTCTAACGTTTCGACTGAATGCCCTTCGTCAGAGAGAAACGTAAAGAGTGTAAGTGTAAACAAACAATGAGCTTACATACGAAAGGTAATCAAAGCAAAATAGCAATAACAAATCGATAATGAGATGCGAAAGACATTTGCTATTCATACCATCGATGAGCAAAAAAGGAGGGGGTGTAAAAAGGATAAGCGAGAGTAAAAATAGATAAATTAATAAAGTCAGAAAACGCTGTTTATGTCCGACCTTGCTAAACAGGAACAACGTCTTCAGAGTGCAACCCAGGGGCAAGCGCGTTTAAAAACCGGATTAAAAACCGGAGCGCGCAAGGAGCGATGGGATAGGAGCACTTTCCAAAAAGACGCCTGGGTATATACGAGGCAGCCCACCTAAACTTTCCGAAATTAAAGTAGCAAGTCTACTATTATATTACTAGGAATCCCAGCAAAACAGGTCTGCTGGACCAGTTTTCGATGTAGAATCCAACTGGCGAGGTATTTTTTACAAAAAAATTATAACTGAGGCTGTATTTGACTATATTCTGAATATAGCCTCGTTTTCATGCAAATATGTAATTTGAAATAAATCATGATGCTTATCAAATTAACGAGAAATATATAACTTTTCTACATTTGGAAGGGACATCCAAATCTGAGTGTTACAATATTAAATATACGAGGGGTGTCTCAAAATTAACATTTTCTAAGTGGTTTCCTATATATATAGTAAAGTTGCAGGACTTTTATTATTCACCATCCGAACTCGAGCTGTATGCGTTGTCTTCTTCGTATCCATCATCACTTTCCTCATCACGCTCGACAAGTAGCTCGGCAACGTCGTCAGGATACGCTTCCACGATCCAATCGGTCTTTAAGTTAGGGAGCCAACCATGGAACTGTGGATCCTCCAATGCCATAATTGGGTACCATGCCTTTCTCCAAATTCTAGCCACATAGTTTGCTCTGGCTGTGTGCTTTTGTAGACTGCTGCTACATGGCGGTAAGAGGGGAATGTCAACAACCTTGTGCTCTTTGCTCATCTTTCTCCAGAAAATAGCTGACCTTGCCTCGTTCACTTGTTCGGTTTTCTTTTCTCCATACAGGAAGCACACATACTTTTCAATTGCACCAAATATCTCGTCAGACACATTCATCTCCGTCCTCAACCGGCTGAAAATGTCCAAGAACACTGGATCTTTGCTCGCTTGTTTCCAACAGAAGGGCTTCCCTTTGCGTAAAAAATTTGCCACATAATCATTTCCAGTAAATGCATGGAGTCCAACCAATGCTTTCTTTTCCTGATTGGTAAGACTACACGAGTTCAGATAAAGGAGCTTTCTTGTCTTGCCAGAACCGTTGTCGATGTAGACTTTCACATTGCTGATTGGTTCCATTCCAAGTAAAATTATAGGAATATCGATATCACCAGAACTTGATCGTACCACACAGGTTGTTGGTTGGTTATCACTGCTCCTTGCAACATGCTGAGTCAAATACGCAATTTTAGTATCAGCCTCCTCGTGGTCTGTTGGTAGTTCCGTTACACAAGAAGAACCGTTTTGCGTTATCTTGAGGCAGGCGTTCCCCCTAGCGAAGTATACAACACGCTCTCCCAGTTGATTCCTATTTTGAACCCACACTTCTTCGATAAGCTCAAACAGTCGCTCTTTGTTGTCTCCATTGCCAAGAAACTTCTTAAAATCAGCAGGTACACGCACATTCTCACTCCTAATAACAAACTTGTCGCTATCACCTCGGAGGCTTCGTTCACTGTTCTTTATTGAACGAACCTTGTACGTATCACATGCAACGTAGACGACGTTATACTGCCTTGGAAGATCTGAGAGGAGTCGCAATGCAACATCTTTAAACGAGTTTGGTACCTTAACCATGCTACGAATAATGGCTGCGAGATCGAGAATATAGACTCTGCAAGCATGTTGATCGTCGGGCAGTTGCGCATCGTTTTCAATCAATGAAGTTAACGCGGCATTGAACAGCTTGCTTTTGGCGGTTTTTCTTCTGATTCCATCGCATGTTGCCATCGATAGTGGGACTGGTGCAAGCAGGTAACACAGGGCTTTATCGATGTTTATCGCAGCGTTCTGTTGTTGTGACTTGGCAGCAAGAAGACCAAGAATGTCCCGCTGAACAGTGATTTCCTTAGATTTACCTCTCGCAGAAACCTTTAGCTTCTTACTGACGTCCGTAAAACTCTTCCATTGAACTCGTTTTATGGGACTGAAATAAAGATCTTCCTCGGAACTCTCTGAGTTTAATCGCTCAAAGAATTTGTCTCTCAACAATGTTCCACGCTCTTGAACAGACAAAAGGCTTTCTGCTACGTCGTCTGGTAAGGAGCTACCAGAGGCAAGGTTGTACAATTTGTCGTGGTCCAAGTCAGTGCTGAAGGGATCAATAAAGTCATTCTTCAACACATTTACGATGTTGTTGACGTTGTTCTCCGATTTTGTAATTTCAGAACCACGTAGACACTTTCGCGGATTATTTTGGGCCTTGTTCACACATGCTTGATTTAGAAGTGCGTCGACATATTCAGCTTGGAATGGTCTTGTGAGAACCCACTTCTTGTAAGCACTATCCAGGGTTGTGAAGTTCTTGATACCACCTATATAGAGAATAAATAACTATAGTTAACATAATTTTTTTCATAATATCCACACCCACATATTTCACAAAAATTGGAAAAAAATATTAATTAAATATAGCTGCAAAAAGAAACTATTACTGTAACAGTACCTGTGGTTTTCGAGTTCGTCATAAACGTCTGCTCGCCAGCACCATCAATGGATTGTCTGATGTTTAGACTATTACGACATACCGAGAATCCCCTGTCCTGCAGCTCTTCTATTGCACCTGGGTGAGTCTCGTCCAAATTCTCAGACTGAAGGCAATAGTATATATGCGCCATAACGTGAATAGTTTTGCTTGTTTGTGGAAAAGCAGAGCGAGATGAACTCTCTCCAGCAGTGAAGCCTCAGTTGGAAATCATTCACGTTAACTGAGAAGTGCAGTTTGTGTTGCCTTTCAACTAGATCCAAGTAGCTCATCCATAACTGCGCAGTTTTTCCGTGGTAACCCTGATGACATTCCATCTTTTTCTTCATGTACTCCTCCTCGTACATTTTGAATGCTCTTTTCGAGATAACATCTTTGCAATCCACTTCTGTCTTGATCCCCTTGATCAACAATTCCAATTCTTCTGGACAACGCATGACTAATGTTTCGCAAAACAGTCTCTCAATCGCCTCCGCAAAGCTTTCATGAATCCTCCAACTTCGATTATAATGTTTTCCAGATAAAACACCTTTGATACCTCCGGAGGTACAGAGTCCTGCTTGGTACACAACTTCTTCGAAACCGCTGCCTTGCACTATTTTGCCTATGATACAGAAAAATTCCATCATCCCGTGAAAGTCACCTAAATGTATCAAGACTTCATCGAACTCTTCTGGGTTGTTCCACAGAATATGGTAGAACTTTGCTGCAGCACTGGCATCTACTGTTATGTGTGTGTACGTCATATTTGATGCCTTTGCCAACTTCTGTGACTGAACAATACATTCAAATACTGTACTGTAGTCGGTTATTGGATTGCGAATTGGAGGCAAGAATGTTATCCTTGTGCATTTGGAATTTATTCTGCCAAAAATTAGACTAATCCAACCAACGAATCTTGAAATTGCTTGACCAGTAGCACTATAAGCTTGCCTTAGAAGATTCCAACACATCAGTATTCGCCAAGCATCCGAGCCATCGTACTCATAGGTAGAGATTCCATGAAAAGTTTTCCGCTCTCTGTGCGACGTAATTTTCCTCTTTGGCAAATCAACTGGAACTATACAGAAACAGTCCTTTTCTTTGATTTTGGCACCTCGAAGACCTGGTTTCTTTCCATGCTTTTGTCAGACTCTTCTTGAAAAGCAACTCCATGGCACGTGTGTATGCTTCCTTCTATTGTTTCTTTGTTGCAGTCAAAGTTATCCCACCAGAAGAAGGTTTTTACCTTGCTAACAGGATCTACTGGAATCAGAGGCAACGGGTGTTGCAGAGATCTCATTTCTTGAGCAAGTTCTGCTTGTGCTGTTTGAATTTCTTGAACCTTGTTATAGGTACACGAGTGGCCTAGCCTTGCTAAGATGTTAACAGGCTTATTCAAGCCAGTGATGCTGTGCAATCAACATCCAAGTAATATGTGCTTTCTGGTAAGAAAATTGCCTTTGGACACAGCGTGAAGTATATCCTGAGAAAATGAGTCTACGTATCGGGTGACTTCTTCACCAGGACTGTGGTCAGTTGAATGTAGTAAATTTGTAAGAAACAGTCGTAAGCTTTCTTGAGGTTGTCTGTCTTCGGACAACAGCGATTCGACAGTTGGTGGCCATGGTAATTCGGGAGTAGACTGAATTAACGAGACGATGTCATCTTTGATCACTTTTGCAGCTTCTTTCAGAACAAAATCCTTATTCTGCCTCATAAAACTGTCCTTCTTTGCATTGGTTAGAACCTTCTTACTAAGAACAACTTGAGCCTCGTTACTAGAAACAGTAACAAAGAGCAGTTCATCTTTAAACTCTTGCAACAGCATCTGCTTCACTTTGCCCCTCATTCTGCAGTCTTCTTCGTCAAGACCATATACCTCAGTTAGGAGTTTGATCGACACGGACTGTTCTCCGCCAATATAATGCGATATCGTACAAACTGACATAGGTACTCGAATCTTCCTTTGCTGTCGTCTTTTTCATCGTTTCTTGATGTACAATTGCTAGCAACAGTGGCATTCTGTTTGGAACATATGCGTGTGCAATCTCTGTAACACTTTTCATGCATTTTGAACTCTTTTGCAATGAGGTCTTCCTCGGCGACAAGTAGAAGGAGGTCTTCATCATTTTGGAGTCTAGCAGCACGTTTTATCGACTCGCATGCAGAAATCGTTGTGATATTCTTTGGGAAATACTTTTTACCCTTGACAGTTATTGGCTTAGAAGACTTGCATTTCATGCAAAAGTCTGGAAACAAGGTAACTGCAAGTTGACCAGATCGCCGTTGCCTCTTGTCTGGAACATCCTTTGACGTTTTTTTCCGCTTTGAAACGGATACAGCATTTGTGAATTTCTGATAACACTGCCGATGGAAACCATGCGTTTCGGAGTGAGCTCGGCAAATTATCAATTTGTTCTTTGTGGATATATTCACCACCCAAAGTACGTCGGGCTTCCTTACTTTCTTGTAACTTCTTAAATGTATCTTCATTCACTGCTGTAATTATTTCATTTGTAGCACCAAAATGTTTGTAGTGTATAACACACTTCAGTTTACTCATTATTCCAACTCTATAAACATGGCCGCCATAATGAAGACATGGAATAACGTGTCTGCTGGCATTATAGGCAGCGGTTAACATTCGCTAACATTGTGCAACAGAAGGCTAGCAAATGCAGACTGTTAATTTGAGTACCACTCAGATTTGGATGTCCCTTCCAAATGTAGGAAAGTTATATATCTCTCGTTAATTTGATAAGCATCACGATTTATTTCAAATTACATATTTGCATGAAAACGAGGCTATATTCAGAATATAGTCAAATACAGCCTCAGTTATAACTTTTTTGTAAAAAAACCCTTGCCAGTTGGATTCTACATCGAAAACTGGTCCAATAGACCTGTTTTGCTGGGATTCCTAGTAATAATAACAAAATATTTAAAACTAACGATTTTACACGGAGATGAGGCTAAATTGCGCAACATCACGCTATAACTCTTAAAAGCAGCCTCATCTGCCTGAATAACATCCAGATTCGAGTTCTACGTCAAAAACTGGTCTAGAAAATTCTACTCCCCTAAATTACCCGCTCAGGTGATACCTACCTCACTCACCGCCCGGACTATTGTTTATTTCTAACTTTAATAGCCACAGCTCTCAAAATGCAGGAAATAACCCTTCCAGAGACCCAAGAATTTAGACATTTCCCGGCCCCAGACTCTCTAGTAATGGGGCCTCCACCCAACTATTTTGTCTCGGACCAATTATATCGTTTCTTCGGGCCTGCCACAGGCCATAATCTCAATGAACTTATCAGCCAGCTGAAGCCTAGCCTGCGAACCCAGACGTATTTTCCTGCCCTCGTGCCTCTTGCACGAGGGCAGAAAAATACGTGTCTGGGTTCGCAGGCTAGTTGAAGCCGTGCAGGCAGAACTTTCAGCTATATTGTATGACTTGTATTTGTCTTGTATTATGCACCGAGCTGCCTGTGAGAATATCAGGGAGGTTGAGGATGGGAAGGAGCTAGTGACTGATTAAGTTTATGACTTCAAACCATTATGTTTGGGTCAGGTTCTGAATAACTCTCTTACATCAAATGGAGACATCTGCGAAGAGAGTGCTTCACTCTGTCACATGCATGTAATCACATGTTTTGTAGTTTCCAAAATTGAGACACGTACATCAGTTCCAAATATTACCAGGGTTAAGTCACGTTGGCCTGAAAAACAGAGAAAAATGTTCTCGACGTTTCGAGCGAAGGCCCTTCGTCAGGAGAAATTGGTAATTACTCACATGTGGTCACGCGTATTTATAGCAGAGCTACAATGGGAATCACGTGAACACAAGTAAGCCAATAAAAACAAAGTAAACAATTAAATTTTTACGGTTTACCATTGTCGCTGTATGTTAGTATACAGTTAAAAGCTTCTAGGACAGCGTCGGCCACGGTTGAAATCCAAATATTACCAGAGTTAAGTCACGTTGGCCTGAAAAACAGAGCAAAATGTTCTCGACGTTTCGAACGAAGGCCCTTCGTCAGGAGAAATTAGTAATTACTCACATGTGGTCACGCGTATTTATAGCAGAGCTACAATGGGAATCACGTGAACACGTGTAAGCCTATAAAAACAAAGTAAACAATTAAATTTTTACGGTTTACCATTGTCGCTGTATGTTAGTATACAGTTAAAAGCTTCTAGGACAGCGTCGGCCACGGTTGAAATCCAAATATTACCAGGGTTAAGTCACGTTGGCCTGAAAACAGAGAAAAATCTTCTCCGAGAAAAATCTTCTTTACGCTCCACGAAACACGTACACAATCAAGATTCTGGAAAGGAAATCATGTTTTTTTTATTTCTAAACAAGGAATAAGCGCATTATTTACTTTGTGGAATAAGTAATAAGTGACAAGAGGCAAGGCGCGCAACGAGAGGGGGGTCGGGGGATGCGAACGCCCCCCCCTTTTTTTTTTGAGGTGCGAGGGAAATTTTGGATGTCAAAAATTACTTCTACTCTCTCTGACGTCTAAATCATGTGATTTAAAACCTTTATATATACGTGGGTCAAAAGTGTCCTCAATGCAGAAAATGCCATTTTACAGATCCAAAGTTCAAAAATTTCCCGCGGAGCTATGCCCCCGGACTCCCCTAGATTTGTGTCGTAACTTTATCTAAACACGACCCCCCTTTCAAAAATCCTGGTTGCGCCCTTGCAAGAGGCCTAGGTTTCTTTCACAATTTCCTCCTGTGAGATCGTGTTTTAGCTGCAATAGTAAAAATTAATTTGATAACTCTAAAGTATTTGGAATTTTGCCAAACCCAGACACACTTTTTTCCGGGATATTTATCTACCAAACTGCCAATTCTCACAGCATTATATAGTAAATAATTGTTATTGCTATTGGACGCAATAGACGGCACGACAACAACTGTTGGAGAAATTTTGCTGTGGTCCAGTGTAGTAGACGACAGCTCTTTATTGTAACTATCGATAATTCCGTAGCATATTACAATCGTTGTTATAAACTGAGTAATAAGAAATGTTCTTTCGAGTATCAGGATTGCTGAAAGTTCACAATTAGTGTTAATTCGCTTCAGTCCTGGTCAATGCGCCACTCGATCGGCGCCATAGCTGGTATCAGGGAGGCCTGAAAAAACCTTCCACCGAGATGGCCACTGGGCGGGACCAAGATAACCAGCTCACTGCCCGCTCAGCAAATAGTAAATCAAAACGTTGTGATTCCTAGTTCAATGTTCAAGTTTGAGCTGTCTACGGACTGACCGAGATGCTTCATCTGGAAAACGACTTCTTTTATACACTTGTTTCTGACACGCCCTCCTCCTGGGAATACTGCTACTTGACGTAATGAATATACTTTCCTACTATACTTCGTGCCGTAGGAAACTACGTATTCATTACTATTGGACGCAATAGACGGCACGACAACAACTGTTGGAGAAACCTTGCTGTGGTCCATTGTAGTAGACGACACCGCTCGAGAAACACAGAGAAAAAACAAAAAAACCCAACAAATAACGATAAGAGAAAGGCGAGACAAATGACACCAATATATATTGGCTGTATATTATTAATTCAATTGTTAATTCAATTACAGACTGAATATATACACGTAATCACTACAAAATCTAGCACAATTACAAATTCAAAGATATCGACACGGCTAGCCTACTGTTTAAATTGTGTTCCACGTACAGACGCTTAGAATTGGCGGACTTCCATCCCGCATGAATGCCAATCTGTTCAGCTGTCACGGAACCGGATTGACAGCTGTACTGACTGCCCCTCTCTTGTATGAGGCGCCAGCTGTAAATAAAATATTTAACAATTTTTAGCGTTCAATTTTTCATGGTTTACAAACAATCACAAAAAATTGTTGATTATTTACAAATAATCATTCTAAACCATTTTGATTATTTACAAACAAACATTTTAAACCATTGTGATTATTTACAAACAAAGATTCTTCACAGAAGGTTTCTTTATAAATAATCATTTCACGCCAAATGCTTATTTGGAAACAATCAAACTCACGCAAATGCTTCTTTATAAACAATCATTCGCTGCTATTGTTTATAAACAAGCATTCCTTACCAAGTGCTTATTTATAAACAATCATTTTCACTAAATGCTTCTATGCAAATAAGCATTCTTCACTAAATGTTTATTTAGAATTTTTCACGTGACGGCCGGTGGTTAACGATATATAGCAAACATCTCTGTGTAAACAACTCATTTTATATGTTTCATTTACTTGGCAGCCACAACAATGAAGAAAATCGATTCTATATAAACAATCTTTTTACGCATGTAAATAATGCTTATATGTAAAGAAACAATTGTTTATTTACATATAAGCAGTTTGAATGATATGCGCAACTTATATGCGCAGTACCCAAGATTATTCCGTCACGTGCGATTACATCGTTGCTCAGTTGCTGACTGGTGACTGTGATTCTGTCAAGCCAAGCTAAGTCGTGATTAAAGCCAAGTTAGTCTCCGTAAACGTTTCGTTGTTTGCGCAAATGAGTTATCTGAATACAGAGGAGTTAGGCAGGATTGTCGCAAACGCTGTGTCAAATTTCCTGAGTCGTTCTGAGCTTACAACCCAGTTAATGAAAGGAAATAGTGAAAATAATACAGGCAAACGTAAATATTTACATCGACACACAGTAGGCCACGCGGTAATTTCGTTGTTTTGGCCAGAACGACTCAGGAAATTTGACACAGCGTTTGCGACAATCCTGTCTAACTCCTCTGTATAGACGAGTTTCAGGGTGTTGCGCCGGTGCGCATCGTTTTGGAAAGAAATTGGCGGGCTCTTGGCGGGCTCCCCACAAAGTAAGGAATGGCAAACAGACTTGCTAGCGAGCCAACAACAGCAAAATAACAATGTTTTATATCCAGAAACTGTATCTACACTTAGTTTATTTTAAACAGTATGTTTACTTTGAGTGGAGTTTGCCAGTTTTTTGAGAAATGATGCGCGCGCAACACCCTGAAACTCGCCTATTCAGATTACTCATTTGCGCAAACAACGAAACGTTTACGGAGACTAACTTGGCTTTAATCACGACTTAGCTTGGCTTGACAGAATCACAGTCACCAGTCAGCAGTCAGCAACTGAGCAACGATGCAATCGTACGTGATGGAATAATCTTGGGTACTGCGCATATAAGTTGCGCATATCATTCAAACTGCTTATATGTAAATAAACAATTGTTTCTTTACATATAAGCATTATTTACATGTGTAAAAAGATTGTTTATATAGAACCGATTTTCTTCATTGTTGTGGCTGCCAAGTAAATGAAACATATAAAATGAGTCGTTTACACAGAGATGTTTGCTATATATCGTTAACCACCGGCCGTCACGTGAAAAATTCTAAATAAACATTTAGTGAAGAATGCTTATTTAATTTGCATAGAAGCATTTAGTGAAAATGATTGTTTATAAATAAGCACTTGGTAGGGAATGCTTGTTTATAAACAATCAAATAGCAGCGAATGATTGTTTATAAAGAAGCATTCGCGTGAGTTTGATTGTTTCCAAATAAGTATTTGGCGTGAAATGATTATTTATAAAGAAACATTCTGTGAAGAATGTTTGTTTGTAAATAATCACAATGGTTTAAAATGTTTGTTTGTAAATAATCAAAATAGTTTAGAATGATTATTTGTAAATAATCAACAATTTTTTGTGATTGTTTGTAAACCATGAAAAATTGAACGCTAAAAATTGTTAAATAATTTATTTACATACCATAGCCGGAAATATCGGGCAATATTTGTTTAAGTGCATCTAAGATAATCTCACGAACACGAGAATACGAAATAGCTCGCTTATGAGCAGAGTGACCTTGTCGCGAGTGAAATAATCGGCATACTAAAACTCTGATCAGAGTTTTTTGGTAGGACCTCAAGATACCTATGTTCAGACAGTCTACCTCGAACGCCAACAACATTTTTGGTATAATCTCCGTTGTTCGGATACAGAACCAATTCATTTGACAAATTTTCAGTCTCAAACAAACAATCACGAATTTCAAGCGCTGGATCCGAACCGGGAAGCAACATTGGTTGCACCAGCTGGTGGGATTGGGAGAAGATGTCTGCCGACTCCTGCTGTAGGGTTTCGTGTTGGGCATGCTCTCCAGTAATGGCCGTAGCGTCCGCACGAATGACAGGGGCCCATGAATGGTCTGGGAGACCTGAATGACATATAATTAAATGAACGTAGGTCCGAACTAGGTAAACGGTGATTATTAAACATTGACGGCGATTCGAAACGGGGGAGACTCGAATACTGATTTCCGTGTAAACTTTGACTTCTTTTGTACACGAGAAGAAAAAACC
The DNA here is from genome assembly GCA_964035015.1 of Corallium rubrum. NCBI lineage: Eukaryota > Metazoa > Cnidaria > Anthozoa > Scleralcyonacea > Coralliidae > Corallium > Corallium rubrum. Next base: position 19,685,481 of record OZ035998.1, on the reverse strand, counting down.
TGCTTTAAACACTTTCTAATATGTTTGCCATCATCAGAATTTGACGCGATCTCAATCATCTCATCGCGACTATATTCCTTGACGAAATCCCAATCGTATTTATCAGCTAAAATAATCAGCTTTGAACGCTTCTCCACTAACAACATACCTTCTTGTAAGCACTCCTTTGCTTGTTCGTATTTCGAATTCGTCAAAGCATCGAAGGCGGATTGCATGTAAAGCTTCTTTGACGTCTGACTGATGAAAGAATTGTTGCTGGTTGCCTACATACTTAAACTCGTGCTTCTTGTCGGACTTAATTCGTTTGGCCAATCGTGCCAAATTTTCTTCATTCTCGATAACGAGATCTCTCTTTAGAGTGGAGATTTTTGTTTCGATAACACCTTCCAGCCTGGCTAAGGCGTCAGCCACCGACTGGGGCCTTCCTTGGTCTGTATGTGAGCTTCCTTCGGGCACAGAATAAAGATTAAGCAGAAGGGCCACTCGGGTCGGAACCTTTGAAGTTTTTGCCTCCGCGCATGTCGCATTACGCATGTTGCTCAGCCAATAAACTGCATGTTCTGGCCAATAAGCACGCTGAACTGGCTGTCCCAGCCAGTAAACTGCATGTTTTTGCATAAAAATACGAGGACACGTTGTACCACTAAAGCCGGTTTTCGACTAGGCGGCTTTTTTCGCGCGAAGCGACTTTTTTTTTGTCTCACGAGCTCTGAGCTGGAACTAATCAGAAATATATTGAATTCGAACAAAAGAAAGTGCGAAAAAAATCGCCTAGTGCATGGAAAACCGGCTTAAGTGGCCCTTCTGTATAGTCTTTATTCTGTGCTTCGGGATTGCAGACATCAAATCCATCGTCAAATCCATCTCCTGTGGCGCTGCTATCCATAACTGGGTTTGAGCTGTCGACTGACTGACCGAGATGCTTCATCTGGAAAACGACTTCTTTTATACACTTGTTTCTGACACGCCCTCCTCCTGGGAATACTGCTACTTGACGTAATGAATATACTTTCCTACTATACTTCGTGTCGTAGGAAACTACGTATTCACCTACAGCATTTCGAATTGAAACCGCTTATGGCTCGGTTCGCATAAACTTTCGAATTTTCTATTTCGTGATATTATAATATATTTTCATTTTGCATGACCTTTCTAACTCGACAAACACTCTATTTTCCATGCATCGTGAGATGAGAGCGTATTTTTGTGAGTTTGAAAAACGGCTGCGTTGTCAAAAACTGCAAACTTTGCCAACATTTTTGTCTAGGCCTAGTTTGTTTTTTCTTCTTCACGGTTAACCTTCCAAAACCAATGCCCCCAAAAGTGAAATTTTTGAAAAGGAAGGTATTAAGTATAGGTTATTTGAGGCCGCGGGGGATATGTGATTTATTCACCGAGCCGGCGAAGCCCGAGGTGAATAAACACAGATTCCCGAGGGGCCTCAAAATAACGTACTTAATTCTCACAGGTTGACAGGAGTCACAATAGAAAAGAAATATTGAAGGGAATATTAGAGGGAAATATCAGAGGGGAATTTTACTCTATTGTTTTGCTGAAGCTATTGGATATATTCCTGAAAAGAACAAAGGAAACCGAGGCATGTGAAAATTAATAAGTAATATTTCATAAACGAGTGGGAGTGTTTTACCAGGGCTTACAAACACAAGATGACAATGAAAATCATGAGGCCGTTAATCGAGTAATTTTCATTGTTTTCCATTGTTTGTAAAACATGAGAGAATAATGAAAATCACGAGGCTGCAAGCCGAGTGATTTTTATTGTTTTCGAATATTTTAACGAACATATTGAAAATTACGAGGTAATAGGCCGAGTGATTTTTGTTGTTCTCGAGTGTTTGCAACCCCTGGTAAAACACGATACGCGAGTTTATGAAATAGCTAGCTTCTCCGTCGTCAATTATACTAGAGGGACTTGGTGATATTCGTGTATATTAGATTAGACAATGGTTTCACGTTGAATTTATAATTAAGAAATTGGTAATAAACGGTTCTTTTTTTGTGCCATTATTATCTGATTTCTTAATTATAAATTCAGTTTGCGCGACCTTTACCGGGTTTCAAAATTCATATGCATGACCAAATATTAATAATTACGATACGATACGATACGATAACTTTATTTACCCACGGTAGGTCATTCAGGACAAAAAAAGAGTTACAAAAGTTCACTGTGCTAATTATAAAGAGGTTACAAAGTTATATACGAATTAACTAACTAAAATATATAAAAAGGAAATGAAGAAAAAAATACCTGCTTTACAAAGACGCCGTGCAATATGAAAATTAGTCACTCTGAAAAGTGTGGGAACTTATTTGGGTCTTAAAGTTTGCTAGTGAAGGAGCTTGTCTTAGGTTTGATGGTAAGCCATTCCACAGTACCGCTCCACTGTAACTGAAACTTCTTTTATAGCAGTCAGTACGCGGAAGAGGAACTGCTAGCTTATTTTCTACATTTCTCAAGTTATAAGGCGTAATGTCCGTTCGATTGATAAATCTAGAGCTCAAATATTCTGGTGTTAGAGCGTTCAGAGCTTTATACATTAAAATTGATTTATCAACTTTACGCTGGTGATCTAATTTGTTCCATTTCAACGAATGGAAAAGTTCGTTTGTACTAGTATCGTAACTTGAGAACGTAATTATACGCGCAGCACGATTTTGGAGTTTTTGAAGTTTTTGAGAAAGGCCTTTGTTACACTGTTTCCCCAAACCACATTACAATAGTTAAAATGAGGTTGTATTAAAGCATTGTAAACAGTTAGGAGTGTTTCACGGGGAACAAAATACCTTAATGCGTTTTATTGCACGAATCCCAGATGCAATTTTCTTAGACATCACATTAACGTGGTTTTCCCAGGTCATATTCTTTTGATTGGCTAATTAGCTCATAATAATGAATTATTATGTGTGGGTGAGAGTCTAAATATTATATATATATATATATATATATATATATATATATATATATATATATATATATATATATATATATATATATATATATATATATATATATATATATATATATATATATATATATATATATACACTTTAGTTTAGAAAGAAAATTATAAATCCAATATATATATAAAAGCCAATTTTTACCTGAATATCAGTTAATGAGTAGATATATCATATACACTCGAAAGTCGTATTTAATCTCATTCTGATATCAAAACACCTCGAAATAGGTAATAAAAAAACCCCTTTGGTTTCGTACTCTCGGTTACAAACTTCTTGCTATTTGATATCAGACCAAACACTTGCATGCATGCTATATTACGTCAAAAACTGTGGCAGAAACAGACGTGCGTGCAACGCAATTAACGCAGTCATTTAACTGATTTATTGCTCGTAATATATTCTTCTTCATACAGAGTGTACTAAACAGTATTAGATTATTAGTATAAACCAACTAGTGGAAGTAGTATATATAAAGTAGGGGTTCTGCGGCGGGTGGTACGGGCGGTGCTCTTCGCGCCACCCATGACGTCACCATGCTTATGTCTTATGTTAATTTATTCAATGTTTCTCACGTATCCTAGCGACTAAGTGTGAACTAAAGAGAAATTAGTAAACACGCATTATATTTTTATTTGAAGCTTGTCTGGAGGAATATAGAGGGTTTTTAACAGTCCAAATGGCTGAATCGGCTGAGATAACTACTGTGGTGTAGTATGAATGATATTGGGCATTTCACTCGATTACATAGCATGTTCTAAGGATTTAGGGTGAAGGAAAATTCGAGTGTAGAATATATACATTTTAAGACCAAACCGGGAGCAGTTGCGAAAAATGCAATTTTTAGTTTCATTTTTCGCAACTGCTCCCGGTTTGGTCTTAAAATGTATATATTCTACACTCGAATTTTCCTTCACCCTAAATCCTTAGAACATACTGTGGTGTAGCTCGGATATCATTTGAATAATATGGAGACTTTGAATATTATATTAGGTTAGAACCTAAATGACCAAACAGTCTTTTACACGTTTGCTGCTAAATAAGTTCTGACTATTTTGAAGAGTTATCAGTAGTTTATCCGACTCTAGTTCATAGAATCAGTTTTGCAAGCCGCGATAAACAACGTATGATACACAAGCGTTGGAAAGTTTGTGAATATTTTGACAAAGAAAGTTGACTATGAACAATTATGCGGGATCATTAACGATGATTAAGGGTTAAGAGATAAAAAAGAGCTCGTGTACTTTGCATAATTCAAAGCATCAGTTTAAAATATTTATTTTTGGCTTAAACTTATACATATCAATAAAACAAATTATGGTTACATACAAATAGTTTACACTTATCAATTTAAAACGTTTTTAATAAGGTCGGCTTCTGTTATTGTATCTAGGCATTCGCACTTTATAAGGATTTTGAGGGTCGTTCCTGGGGCGAAATGTGATGTATAAAGAGTCAGCGACAGCGCCTTGACGATGGGGACGACTACTCGAGTAATCCAAGCTCTCTTGTCAATGGCTCTACAGTTATGCAACATCCTTTCACTTGTATTGTAGCTGGGTGTACACAGAGTCGGAAAACAGTATGGGTTAAAAACTCTTCTGGAGAACACAAGAACAAGTATATCAACCCCCCTCCTAAACGTATCATTTGGTGGTGTTATAGGCAGTGGCATCTGGACACAGGCCCGCCCAGAGGGGGGGGGCAACTGGGGCAATTTGCCCCGGGCCCCCAGCTCGAGAGGGGCCCCCTAATGATATTGCTAGCTTACGTTGTAGAGAATCGATAGACGGGGTAACCAAGCGGCTGTAGTAGGGCGAGGGCCTCCCGACAACTTCAGAACAAATATGGTTTTTGTTATTATCACAGATGAAGGTCAAATAAGGTTCACCAATTTGCTTAATTTAATCGAATAATCGAACGTAGACTATAGTCTTCCCTTGGCCCAGGCTCTTTGGTGTTGAAAATGATAAAACATTACCGTCAAGCGCAATATGCGCCAAAGTAATAAACATGTTTTGATGGCTGCTCGTCCTTACGAAAATTTGCGTTGTCATTTCACATGTAAAACTGAAACATTTTTCACTTGAAATATCCTTATATCCAATTTATCCGTAAAATGGCATGCGAAATTTTTGCAAGGGGGGGCCCAATTCTTTATTTTGCCCCGGGCCCACTTTAGTCTCTGTGAGGGTCTGTCTGGACATGATTAAGACAATATAAAATATTGAGTTTAACCAAGGAATACCCTTCCACATTGATGGCATGTATAATATTAGGTATTATATAGTTACAATGTTAATAGTTAATAGTTATCTTGAAGTAGTGTTGTCACATGACACCTAGTTATTTGTCTTAGTTGTTATAACATGTGTAAAGAGACACTGCTTAAATTTATTTGTCCGAAATGACTGAAATGAGTTTCGATGAATGGTGTACTGACGTGGGTCTTAAACCGGATACAATTGTGTCCTTGAAAGAGTTGGACTTTGACGATGTTAAAAGCGTCAAGGCAATTACACAAGAAGTGATTGAACATTGAAGATCTCGGTCGCGCAGAAGTGTGTTCTACGTCAGGCAGCCTTGAAGCTACAAAAGAAAGATTTGGATACATCGCCTTCTTCGATCGCCGTTAATACGGACAAATTAAAAGAGCTTGAAGAGAGGATCTTGCAGGCCACATCGCTCGAAAGTCAGGATCCCGAAGGGAGCGAGGATCTCAATCCAGTGGATCCACAGAAGAGTAAGCTCTTTATGTCATCTTATTCTTGTGTCAAATTACCACGCGCTCATGAAGCAGTTTACGTCAAGCCCAAGGGTGCGTCTAAAGAGAAGATTGGGCCATTTGATATCACGTATTCCGAGTTTATCTCTGGGAATTTAGCGATTTTGGAAAAGCTTATCAACGATCAACAACCCTATATGCCATTCGCTTTTTGCAATATTTGAAATTCCTGTCGAAGAAGAGCATTAATTTCAAGACTCAAGCTATCTTAGAGTTTGACGATGAATTTCGTACTATGCTCTCGAAAGGCGAAGCATCCTTGGATGATCCCTCAGTTCTTTGGGAGCTACAAGCCATGCATTTTGATTCCAACTCAGCGCGTAATAAGAGTGGGGCGTCCCAATCTAAGGCAAAACAACCGCGTTCTGATTCCTCCTCGCAAAAGTCTAGTGGGGTGAAAAACAAATCCAGAAAATGTTTTAAATGGAACGAGGATTCATCCTCTTGTTCGGGCTGCGATTTCCTGCATCAGTGCCTAGTTTGCGATTCGAGTGCTCATGGTGTAGGCCATCATAGATCGAAAGAGAAGGGAAATTGACTATTTTCCCGCGTTGACAGCGCATCGCCCGAAATATCCTCGGACGTTGACATTGGTTTTTCAAATCGTTGCGTCATTAATACTAGTAAAAGCGAACACGAACCAAATCAGAACATCTGTTCTTCTTTTAATTCCTCTCCGTTGACACGACACTACGCTACTTGGGCCTCTGAATTAGGCGATGACCCTGATCGTGATTTTATTCTAGACGGCATTGAACACGGCTTTAAGCTTGTTGAAGACATCTCACTTGTCAAACCAGCGGTATGCAAAAACTATCCTTCTAGCACAAACGCTAACGTAAAGCATATTGTGGACATACAGCTCCGCGAAGAAATTCGTTTGGGCCGAATTGCCGAAGTAGATTATCAACCTCTTCAGATAAATGCTTTAGGAGCCATTACAAAGAAAGACTCGAACAGTTTGCGAATTATTACGGACATGAGCCGACCACATAGCAACGCTGTTAACGACCATATTCAGATTGATCGCTATCGCTACAAGTCGGTTGACAACGCCGTGTCCTTGATGACCCCGGGCTGTTTCTTTGCGTTAGTAGACATTCAACAAGCTTATCGCTGGATTCCCGTATATCCACCTCATCAACAATTGCAAGGTTTTCAATGGTCGTTTGGTAATTCTGGAAATAAGGCTTCCTTTTTCATTGATAAACGTCTTTGTTTTTGGCCTACGAAATGCTCCTTCAATTTTCCACCGCATTTCTAATGCGATTACTCGTATGATGCGCAAAAAAGGAATTTCTTGTATCGTCAACTACTTAGATGATTTCCTTATCGTTTCTCCTTCTCACGAAGAATGCCAGCGGGCTCTACTAGCGTTAATTCGTTTGCTCACCTCCCTTGGGTTCGGCATTAATTGGAAGAAAGTCGTTTCGCCTACAACTTGTATAACCTTCCTCGGAATCGAACTGAATTCTATCACTATGGAAGCGTCCATGCCCAATGACAAATTATCAAAGTTGTCATCAACCGTAGAGAACCTTCTTAAGCGGCCTAAGTCTGCTAAGGTAAAGAAGAGCGAATTGCAAAGCATTGCTGGCCTGATGAATTTTGCTGCAAAAGTGGTGAAAGGTGCTAGAACATTTATGCGTCGTTTGCTCGACTTGCTAAAGCCCCTCAAACGTCAAAATCACCGGACACGACTTAATTCAGAAGCGCGCAAGGACTTAATTTGGTGGGCGGAATTTCTTCGGCTTTTCAATGGCAAAGCGGTTGTGATCAACAACTGTTGCTCTCCATCTGTAAATCTCTACAGTGATGCATCCCTTACTGGTTTCGGTGCGTGGTACAACGACGATTGGATAGCTGGGACTTGGACAACTTCTCCTACCTTTTGCAAACAGCTCAACAGTTTAGAGAATTGGTTTCCAGCTTGTCTGCCTGAAAATTCCAACGTCCATATCAATACACTTGAGTTGTATGCGATCTTGCTAGCTGTACGACATTGGGCCCCAGCCTGGCGCGACCACAGAGTTGGCATACACACAGATAATACACAAGTTATGTACGGTTTGAACAAAGGTTCTAGCAACAATAAGGGGTCAATGTCTGCTCTTCGTGAAATATTTTGGTGGTCTGTTATTTACAATTTTACATTCTCAGCGCATCATATTCCTGGATATTTAAACAATCTCGCTGATTCATTATCCAGATTAGCTCGGAGTGAAAACAATGTGACCTGGCTGTTACAAAACTTGCAGTAACTGTTTTCCACCTTTCTTTGTTATGACAGACTTGGTGCTTCTGTTGTCAAGGCAAGTGGATCACGCCATAGCTAATGCCTACGCCCCTAACACTCTGAAGTCAAGGCGCTCACAATGTAAAAGATACCTAGCCTTCTGTACGACATGTGGTTTAGCTCCATTCCCTATTTCTTCTAACCAGCTTTGCTTATACATTGCCTTTCTGGGTCAATCCTTGAAGTATTCTTCTCTCTGTAATTATGTGGATGGTCTCCAATGGTTTTGCGACTATATGGGATACTGTTCTCTTCCTCGTCATACCCCAAAGGTGAAGATGACTTTGCGTGGATTTAAACGCCTTTTGGGAACAGCAGTAAAGCAAAAACTTCCTATCACACCATCGATCTTGTTGAGTATACGTCAGCACCTACAGCCTGATGATATTGAACACTCGGCACTATGGGCTGCCTTCTTAGTTGGATTCTTTACCTTCTTTCGTAAATCGAACTTGGTCCCACCTTCCGTAAGGAAATTTAACGCAGATTTACACCTTACACGACGTGATTTCACATTTACAGATTGGGGTATGGTCATCACCGTCCGTTGGTCCAAAACAATTCAGTTTAGAAACAAGATCCTCCTCATCCCAGTAGCGGCTATATCAGGCCATCCTCTTTGCCCAGTTCATGCAGTGCAATCATATTTCAGCAAATACTCGGCTTCGGTAGATGGTCCAGCCTTCACATACCCAAACAAGCAACAACATCGATTCATAACATACTCTCATTTTACAAAGTCTTTACATACCTTTTTGGAGAAGGCAGGATATGAACCTCATCTTTATCCTGGCCATTCGTCGCGGTGGGGCTACATATGCCAACTCGATAGGCCTCCAACATGATCTTATTCAGCTTCAAGGTGATTGGTCCTCCCTGGGTTACCTCACATACCTGACACAGCCCTTCATTCAACGGTGTAACGTTGTTTTGACTTTATCGAAGAAAATTGCTGAATCATCTCACCACTAACCTAATCATCACCTGTCTTTGGCATGCAGGGTTTTGGCAGAACACTTAATACTGTCTCAAAAAATAGTTAATAAATTGTTGCCCTATGGCATGCCAAACACTTGTTTCTATCAGTACATTATGGCATGTATAAGTATAGGTAATAGCATGGTTTCGAGTGCAATTTGGAAAAAACATGCACGAGTGAGTTTTTCAGAGACTATCAAAATTGCACGAGTCCGAAGGACGAGTGCTATTTGAGGTCTTTGAAAAACTCAAGATTGCGTGTTTTTTCAAAATTGCACTCGAAACCATGCTATTACTTATTAATAATATACATGAAAATGTTAGACAAAATGTTCTTCCAGCTACGAAGTTACATACCACCCATTGCTCCACTTCTCGAAACTTTAATGGTTGAAAACTGCTTCATTTTGTTCACTAAATACGTCAAACGTTTTACTCATAGCATCTAGCCTCTTCTAGTCTTCTTGTAGGAACTTTTATGACAATATTAAAGCAAAGTTCACTCTGTATTTCATCGAAATGTTCTTCGACAACTTTATGTTTTGGTCGCCATATTGGATTTTGTCGTGAAGGAAAAACCATCCTTCAAAATCCGCATAGGCATTTCATTGGCTTTCCGGTAGTTTCCGGTTGTTTATTAGCCAATCAAAATGCTTAATACTCATTTAAATTTGCACTGTATTTCATTTTTCTGCACTGTATTACACCTTTTCTGCACTGTATTACATTGAAATTGCACTCCTCTCGACCAATCAGGATGCAGTAATTTTGTCATGTATATTATTATATTAGGTATTATATAGTTATAATGTTAATAGTTAATAGTTATCTTGAAGTAGTCTTGTCACATGACACCTAGTTATTCGTCTTAGTTGTTATAACATGTGTAAAGAGACACTGCTTAATTTTTTATTTTTTTTTGTTAAATTTTTTTTCTTTTTTTTTTTTCTTTTATTATTCCCTTTATTCCTTTATGATGACAATGTATATAATTACTTTAGTCGGCAGAACACTTAATACTGTCTCAAAAAATAGTTAATAAATTGTTGCCCTGTGGCATGCCAAACATTTGTTTCTGTCAGTACATTATTCTAATGATTTTCCTGATGCCTCGGAGCGGAACTTGATCGTATTGGATGATCTAATGTCTCCGTCAGGAGGAGATAAACGTATTTCAAAAAGGGAGTCATCATCGGAATCTCTCATTCTACATGTTGTTCTACATATTGTTCAGAATATATTTCACCAAAACCAAAAAAACAGAAACATTGCTCTTAATGCCCACTATATTGTGCTCTTCAAACTGTCCGCGGGAGAAACAACAAATTTCTATTTTGGCACGACACGTAAATCTTGGACATGTTCTGGATTTTATGCAAACCTATGAAGAAGCAACGAGTCGCCCACACGGTTACTTAATGCTTGATCTGAAACCAAGATCAAATTACCAACATCGTCTCAATACCAATGTTTTACCTGAAGAAAATAGCTCCGCCCTGCATCAGAACATAAGCAAATATATTCAAAAGAAATCGTATCAGCAATTAACCTCCAATCGTCAACGCTATGTACAATGCATGCAGAAGAGCTAATGCGAGATATTGTACAAACACCACTGTTAACACCAGATTGAAAGAACATCTGATCCTATACTCTAATCAACTCGATCGTTTTAGTATGACATTCCAACAACAGCTGCAGAACCAGCAGCATCAAGTTCATTTATACAAAATTTGACAGAGACCACGCGGAAACCTCAGCTACCTGAACACAGTCTGTTACATCATCCGTCTGGGCCTGCTGTTCCTCATTCATAGTTTCTAACACTACCCGTTGAACACTTTCCGTCAAATTATCCAGCTGCTCCTGCTGTACCTGCAGTCATATTCTCTTACGCCGCCTCCAACAGTTGAACAGCCCAAGCCTAAACCTTTGCGAAAATGGATAACTGGGGATGAAAGTGATTCAGGAGAAAACGACTCGGACGAAGAAAAAGTTTGAAGATGATAATCGCCAAGACGCTGACTCTTTATACATCACACTGCGCCCCGGGAACGACCCTCAAATCCTTATAAAGTGCCTTATATATATAAATTAAGTGAGAATGTCTACATACAATAACAGAAGCCAACCTTAGTAAAAACGTTTTAAACTGGTCAGTGCAACTATTTGTATGTAATCGTATTTGTTTTATTGATGTTTAAATTTAAACCAAAAATAAATATTTTAAACTGAATGCTTTGAATTATACACAAAATACACGTGCTCTTTTTGGATGGTCATAGTCAGACAAATTCAGGCGTGTCTTAATTTTGTCATAATGCTTCGTTGCTAAGCGTTTTCTGCATCAAAATATTCACAAACTTTCCAACGCTTGTATCATACGTTTCTTCTCACGACTTGCCAAACTGAAGTTAGATAAACTATAACTCTCCAAAATTGTCAGAACTTATTTTCCAGCAAACGTGTAAAAGACGGTTTGGTCATTTAGGTTCTAGCCTAATATAATATTCAAAGTCTCCATATTATTCAAATAATATTCGAGCTATACCACAGTAGTTATCTTAGCCGATTCAGTCATTTGGACGGTTCAAAACCCTCTTTATTCCTCCAGACAAGCTTCAAAATAAAGTAATAAAGCGCGTTTACTAATTTCTCTTTAGTTCATACTTAGTCGCTGGGATACGTGAGAAATATTGAATAAACTAACATAAGATATAAACATGGTGACGTCATGGGTGGTGCGAAGAGCACCAACCGCACCGCCCGCCGCAGAACCCACACTTCATACACTACAAGTGGACTACTATAAATGCTGGCATCAGCTGATTGCCTGAGCTGTACTCACTGTCTATATTGGTGATAGACCACTATAGTAGCGAAAGATTAGAGTCAAGTTTTAAATGCAAAATAATGGCAGAGAACTCGCGTTTTGCTGATGTTTCAGTTTGTTTCTTTAAAGTACCTATGAAACAAAAATTCAGTTTGTCTTATTTGAAAGAACACTTAAAACTATAGAGTAACATTTTTTACAGTTTTTCGTTTCCTTGCTCCGTTGTTGAGATATTTTAGTTTGTTTGATATGCAAATTAAACATTTTGACGTCACGTGCATAATGAGTTACCGAGAAAATTATACATCTTCGCTATTATCAAATATAATAATCACTTGAAGATCTACATGTTTAGTGTTGTGGGTGAAACACCTCTACATGCCTCATCCAAATATTTGGTTTGATAATAAAAAAGATATCTAACCTTCTCCGATAGCCATTATGCACCTATGACGTCAAAATGTTTAATTTGCATATCAAACAAACTAAAATATTTTAAGAACAAAGTAAGGAAACGAAAAACTGCAAAAAAATGTTACTCTATAATTTTAATTGTTCTTTCAATAAGACAAACTTAATTTTCGCTTCATAGGTACTTAATAATAGTTTGTCCGACTAGTTGGTTTATACTAAAACAGTCTAATTATTAACTATATACCATGCACTGTGTATCTATTGATCAGTTTTTGCGTGCCTTGTATAAACGTTTTCCCTCCTTCAGTGACACTTTGCCGTCACTTCCATGTTGCTGACGCCATAAATGGAAATGAAACTGGCATCAGTAAAACGAGTTTACACTGGAGTTTACACTGGAGTTTACACTGGAGTTTACACTGGAGTTTACACTGGAGTTTACACTGACTTTAATAACCTAAACTTTTTCAAAATTGTTGAACATGAGCAGCAAGCCCGCCATAGCAACGGCCTAATTGGATATCAAGTGAAATATTTAAAGGCTTGCCAAAACACTGAATCACATCTTGGCACCGCAAGTTCACTTGAGTTCACCGTGTCCAAACACCGTTGTTTTCAGGATGTAAAATATGGGGGGACTTTGCCGGGGGGAAAACTAACAAGGGCTCTGTTACAGAGCAAGTTCAACTTTATAGTCCTTGTTTAGTTTGCATGGCGACAAATAGTAATACTAGCGAGAATTTGTGGTAAGACCATTTTTTGAGCTTTCGACCTGTTGACTCAGGCATTTGCTCTGACGAAGGCTGTCTGGGTCAACAGGTCGAAAGTTCAGTATTAAATAATAAACGTGGTGTTACCACAAATTCTCGCTTGTATTTTTATAGTCCTTGTTTATTAAGATGGTATATTTAAATGCCGGGATAAGCATATGTCGTGCCTATAAGATATGAACAACTTGAAATGTTTTCAACCTAGTATAGTTATCTTTATAACATGCAACCTTTTAATTAAGGTGTCTATTAAACGAAAATTAAGTTTGTCTTATTGAAAGAGCACTTAAAATGATAGAATAACATCTTTTGCAGTTTTTCGTTTTCTTGCTTCGTTCTTGAGATATTTCAATTTGTTTGATACGTAAATTAAACATTTTGACGTCGTATATGTGCATAATGAGTTATCGGAGAAGGTTATATATCCAAAGCCCTGATACACGACCAAAATTTAAGCGGGATCTGAGCCACATCTGACTTTAAGCGGGCTTAAAACGTCCGTGTAAACAGATGGGCGTAAATTAATCGCGATTAGTTTGCAGGATCAGTTAATCGCGCTTAACTTGGCCGTGTAAACGCAACGGGATTGAAAAACGCTTGCTATTTATTAATACGGTGTTTATTAATGCATTTTTTTGCCCTGCTGTAGAGGCTTCCATCTCGCTATTCTTTGTTCCTTTGTTTCTTTCTTTCTTTTAGCTATTTTAGTATTACTCTTTCTCGTGTACCGATGTCTTCCGTTGTTCTTTGACGCACGCTACCCATACAAAGCTTCCAAAACCAAAAATATAGCTCGTCCGCCATGTTGAATAATGGTGTCGTGTTTTAGTAAGGGATTATTAAATGACTGTGTAAACGCACCAAGATGGCGCATTTAAAGCGTGTAAACAGGGCTTTAGTTTCTATTATGAAACCAAATTAATTCGAAGGGAGCGTCCTTGTGGGTGTGTTTCTCCTAAAACACCAAACATGTAGATTGTCAAGTGATCATGATTGTATTTGATAAAAGCGAAGATATATGACTTTTTTCGGTAACTCATTATGCACGTGTGACGTCAAAATGTTTAATTTGAATATCAAACAAACTGAAATATGACAACAGCGAAGCAATGAAACGAAAAACTGCAAAAGATGTTACTCTATAATTTTAAGTGTTCTTTCAAATAAGGCAAACTTAATTTTCGTTTCATATAGGCACTTAATTTAAGCAAAACGGTTATGCCATAAGACATTTTGACTCTTGTTGTTTCCCAAACAACGTCTTATTAATCAAAGATAAAAATGAGGGTCAAATTATCAAATATGAAAGAGATGAAAATGTTTGGCAAAGGTAAAAAAACAAACTCGCTGACTTACGGCCTACTGTTGGTACTGTTACTCGGCAATATAACGAATGAGCGGAGTTGAGCACGCTGCAATATAAATATTATGTTGGCTTTGTAAACGGACAGTCTATGAGGACAACATTAATCTTATGAAGGTGACAACAGCCAAAATATTAAAGCCGTTAAAATATAAACAAAAATATCAAGTGAACATGTCACTTCCCAAAAGATCGATTTGTTTTACGCTATCCCGTTTTTCTACGTATTTTTTAAAGATTTTCTTTTATGATATAAGCAGTAATTAGTTAAATGTGCCTGAAGGTTTCTCCATATCGAACCTTAAATATATTTAAATTTGGACAAATACTTTATTGCTTAAGAACAGCGCATAACAACGATATATAGCAACGACTCGTAATGACAAAGACAAATATTCATACTTGATGCAGTTCGTAAGGTTGTTGTGAAAAAATATATCAAGAAAATATTTATTGTTCGAATTCTTGGCAGATTCAAGCTTCTGATGAAATGTAAGCTACAAACGCGTTTTTGAACAAAAATAACATAGTTACATATAAACGAGAATTATAAATCGAAATATAGTAAAGCTGGAAAACTGCCGAAATTATTGAACGTAGATTTCTATAAACGTTTCGAGCGAAGGCCCTTCGTCAGAGAGATTAAGGTCACACTTCCACTGCCGCTACCGCTACCGTAAATATAATTAAGCATGTCAAATATTGTTTTTACGCTCAGTAATGGTCGTAGGTCTCAAACTTAGTGCAAAAAGAAAGCGTTTTACGACACCAGGATTAAAACCAACGACGTCGACTACAAGACGAAAAAACGAACATTACATCAGCTTAACCACATTTACGGTAACAGTAGTAGCGGTAGCGTGATCTGAACCTCTCTAGTTTAGTTTGACTGAATAACCATATTCTCATACTTAATAGTGTCAATCAATTTAAATCTTGGCCCTCTAGCTATGTTAATGAGCAATATCAAGTTGGTGACCACTTTTGTCGTGGTGAGAAACATTTAAACACATCTTCGTTTTCGTATAGGATCTGCTCGATATAAATATTTAAAAAATATATATGAAAGCTGATGTAAGTTTGGAAACGGTGGCTTCGCGACAAACAATATATTATGGCTAAGATTTCTGCGTCCTTGGGCTTGCTGTTTCTGATAAGTATATTTATATTCACGGTCAGTCTGAAGCTTGAAGCAGGTATTGTGTTGCAATGTTTTATCTTCGTTATTATGTTCATACACAAGCTTAAGATGGCATTTATTTGTTAGCTAACGCTGTGGATATTTTCAAGCCAAGAAACGTATACTTAAGTCTTAACCGACGAGGACTTTATATATACGTTTATTATTATAATTTTATTGGGCATTGTGGCAGGCGTATTTTGTGGGCTAAAATGGAAAATTCAGCGGGAACCTATCAGTTTTAACAGTTCTAAATCACTATAGAGTATTGATTTGTTGTTTATGGAATTGTATACTTTTCTTGTCAATACTTTGGAGTAACGATTGTTTTGATGACAAATGTTGCGTTTTTCTGTCAAGTTATATACATGTAAGTTATTTATGTAAATATTTGTTGCAATGAAATACACGCCAACGCGAAGGTGGCACTGTTCAAGATACTGTTTACCGTATACCGTCTTTTATTTTCTTCAAAATGTCCAATAAAATTACTATAATAGTAATACAGTTGATGTTCTTGGGTTTTGGGCACTTCTCATAACTAATTTTAACCCTCGCCGCCTGAGTCGGGCCAAAAACATATTTATGCCCGTGAGCATCAACTCTATTGTTATATTAATTGACTTTATTACGTGTTTCAACATGAAAATGAACTCGTTTGAACATCTATAGTGATTGTAAATGTAAAACAAACGCAACAGCTATGGTATTTACTAGCACAACAGAAACTTGGACAAATGCATGATTAGGTTGTCATGAACGCATGGGGAATGGGGTCAGTGCCCCTCCTGCTTTTTGCCAGGAGGAGTAAGGAGGACTAAAGTACCCTTTAAATTTTACGCAGGCTATTTAAATTTTAGCAAAGCAACCAGTGCGGAGGGGCGGCTATCGTGAAAAGTTTAAATCCGCAGAGAAACTTGTAGGGTACGGGGGGTTACAGTCGTTTTAAGGTCAAGTGAGTAGTATAGACTAGCAATATGTTATTTATATAGCAGGCATGCATATGCTAGAGATTACAATACTAAAGGAGTAAAGGATCTATACAAAATGCCTCAGACTTGTTTTTACACAGTACGACTTGTTCATAAATAAATCGAATGATCATTCTTATTAAGATATTAAAGATATTACGTAATTTATGAATTTCAGACTACTCTTAAATACTTGCCCTAAAATGCAGGAAATAGTGTTTCAGAGACCCTAGAAATCCATAATGTTCCGTGGGAGTATGCTCCCAGACCCCCTAGGAAATCTAGGTTCGTGCCCCCCCCCCCCCCCCCCAAAAAAAAAAAAAGAAAAAAAAAACAACCCCAAAAAAACCAACAAAACAAGCCCCTGGCTACGCCACTGAATTAAGCAACTTGTTAAAGCGAGGCTACAGTCTGTTTTGCGCAAATCCATAAGATTGTTTGTTTTGATTTGAAACCTTATAATTTTTATAGTACTTTAGTTTCATAAAACTAGTCATAAAATTTCGATAAAACTCTTGGACGAATCAGTTCAAAGAGATCCTCCGGTTTCCAGCTGCGTAAAAATTACTGAGCAACACTACAGCAACTTCCTGATCTGAGTGTCTTCAGGTTGCGTTCTTCTTCAAATTCTTTTCATCTCCAAAAAGTTTTAAATAGATTAATGATTCAAGCGGTTCTTTAAAAGGAAAGGCCGAACAATCAAGAAAATACTAATGGCACACAGACAAAGTTTTGTGGGAGAAGGGGTTTGGGGTGAAGTACTCCGATTGTCTAAAATTGTGGTCAAACATCATCCCAACGACTCATTATTACATGGCCTTAGATTGTTGTCCTGGGGTATATAATCCCCATTAGGACTCTGCTAATGCCCTAGGGGTAATAATCCCCGAGTAGGACATATCCTGCCAAAGGGGTAGCGACCCCCTAAGACATCGACCTGAACCAAGGGGTCATAATCCCCTTGGACAGTTCTTACGATTCGACTGATCATTATATTTACATAAAATAACCTGAGTCTATGGGCTTGAAGGTGACCATTGGCAGCACTTCATATAACTTAGAGAACCTTTGAGGCATCTCTGTTGGCATAATATTGTTTCCTGCTACGACTAGTAGTGCTTGACGAAGGGGTTTTATACTTGCATCTGACGGTATGACCATCTTGTTTACGAACAAGGTCAACGGCAACAGACGCGTTACCACATGACGACAATAAATTCGTTCTCAGGATCTTGCAGGCTATATGCGCGGCGGCCGAAAATCCATAACAAATTTCAGTAACTATATGACGTCTCATATTTTATACCTTAAATCTCAATAAAACCAACTGAAACTTACGTGGTGTATTTCTGTAACTTGTGGCTATCTATTGACCACGTTTGAGAATTTCAGCCGGCGGGAAACATGATCGCTCTTCTACCACGTTGTGACGTCTGATCTGTGCATCTATAACTGAACAGACAACAACAACAACAACAACAACAACAACAACAACAACAACAACAACAACAACAACAACAACAACAACAACAACAACAACAACAACAACAACAACAACAACAACAACAACAACAACAACAACAACAACAACAACAACAACAACAACAACAACAACAACAACAACAACAACAACAACAACAACAACAACAACAACAACAACAACAACAACAACAACAACAACAACAACAACAACAACAACAACAACAACAACAACAACAACAACAACAACAACAACAACAACAACAAAAAGGAATCTATTTGTTAAATATATACATGAAAGTTAAATATTGCCTAACTCGTGTGTTAATGTTTCGAACATTCGTAATTTAGTAATATACATTGTAAAATATGGCGTCCCTGTAAATGGTATACATGTGACTTGGGGTAAGCATTAGAACCAGACAACGGAGCGATGCCATTTTAACAATGATTATATTAATGTTTATTAATGACTAATATTAATAAAACAGTGATCTTATTGTAGTGACAAATTTAAATATAGCATGGAAAACGTATACACCACTTTAAAGTGCCAATGCAGCGAAAATTAAGTTTGTTTGAAAGAACATTGAAAATGACAAAGTCACATCTTTTGTAGAATTTCGTTTCCTTGCTTCATTCTTGAGATATTCAGGTTTGTTTGATATGCAAAATGACCTATATACATTTGATATGCAAATGACCTATATATGATATCACACTGCATAATGACTTTTTGAAAGAGCGTCAATTTTAGGATGGTCCAAATATTTTACACACAACTACGCACGTTTAGTGACCAGTCATGGCTGCATGCATGTACGTGAAATTTTTTAAGTACTTTCGATAAGTACTCTCATAGAAAATCATACTTTTCTAAAAAGTTATTATGCAGCCGTGATGTCATGAGTAGGTCATTTACATATCAAACAAACCTGAATATCTCAAGAATGAAGCAAGGAAACGAAATTCTACAAAATATTTACTTTGTCATTTTCAATGTTCTTTCAAACTAGACCAACTTAATTTTCGCTGCATTGGCACTTTAAATATTATTTTATATGCATCTAAATGAGACTTTGACCTTGCTATGAAGCAAACATTCCTTTGAAGTGAAGTGAAGTGAAGTGAAGTGAAGTGAAGTGAAGTGAAGTGAAGTAAAGTGAAGTGAAGTGAAGTGAAGTGAAGTGAAGTGAAGTGAAGTGAAGTGAAGTGACGTGACGTGACGTGACGTGACGTGACGTGACGTGACGTGACGTGACGTGACGTGACGTGACGTGACGTGACGTGACGTGACGTGACGTGACGTGACGTGACGTGACGTGACGTGAAGTGAAGTGAAGTGAAGTGAAGTGAAGTGAAGTGAAGTGAAGTGAAGTGAAGTGAAGTGAAGCGAAGTGAAGCGACGTGAAGCGACGTGAAGCGACGTGAAGCGACGTGAAGCGACGTGAAGCGACGTGAAGCGACGTGAAGCGACGTGACGTGACGTGACGTGACGTGACGTGACGTGACGTGACGTGACGTGACGTGACGTGACGTGACGTGACGTGACGTGACGTGAGGTGAAGTGAGGTGAAGTGAGGTGAAGTGAAGTGAAGTGAAGTGAAGTGAAGTGAAGTGAAGTGAAGTGAAGTGAAGTGAAGTGAAGTGAAGTGAAGTGAAGTGAAGTGAAGTGAAGTGAAGTGAAGTGAAGTGAAGTGAAGTGAAGTGAAGTGAAGTGACGTGAAGTGAAGTGAAGTGAAGTGAAGTGAAGTGAAGTGAAGTGAAGTGAAGTGAAGTGAAGTGAAGTGAAGTGAAGTGAAGTGAAGTGAAGTGAAGTGAAGTGAAGTGAAGTGAAGTGAAGTGAAGTGAAGTGAAGCGACGTGAAGCAACGTGAAATGACGTGAAGTGACGTGACGTGACGTGATGTGACGTGACGTGACGTGACGTGAGGTGAAGTGAGGTGAAGTGAAGTGAAGTGAAGTGAAGTGAAGTGAAGTGAAGTGAAGTGAAGTGAAGTGAAGTGAAGTGAAGTGAAGTGAAGTGAAGTGAAGTGAAGTGAAGTGAAGTGAAGTGAAGTGAAGTGAAGTGAAGTGAAGTGAAGTGAGGTGAAGTGAAGTGAGGTGAAGTGAAGCGACGTGAAGCGACGTGAAGTGACGTGAAGTGACGTGACGTGACGTGACGTGATGTGACGTGACGTGACGTGACGTGAGGTGAAGTGAGGTGAAGTGAAGTGAAGTGAAGTGAATTGAAGTGAAGTGAAGTGAAGTGAAGTGAAGTGAAGTGAAGTGAAGTGAAGTGAAGTGAAGTGAAGTGAAGTGAAGTGAAGTGAAGTGAAGTGAAGTGAAGTGAAGTGAAGTGAAGTGAAGTGAAGTGAAGTGAAGTGAAGTGAAGTGAAGTGAAGTGAAGTGAAGTGAAGACACACAAAGGAGGCCAGAAAGGCTGATTAACCCTTTCACGGATGGCCTTCCGAGACTTCTCCCCTTGACGAGTATATAGAATCGTCTGGCGTTAGACAGAGTTTGTGAATAGCTAGCTATTGGGCTCTTTCAGGTGACATGTTGGGTGGTAACTTCAAGTACCGACGTTTAGTGGACGAAATAATGGTAATCCTTTTGTTTATATGGATTTGCCACCCAGCTTGGGAATATGATTGACAGTCCAATCGGATATCGAAAAACGTCAATCCGGGCACATGTTTATTGTTTACAGTTTACATGAAGAATCCGATCTGCTTGGAACATTGTTTTCGGTTTTGGAACACTATTTTCTGTGCTTCGCTCAATGTCTGCCATTTAGCACGACACGCACCAACTTCACTCGTGCGTATCAAGTCATTTTCAAGTCAAACTGTGTTTACATGAATCAGATTGGAGACATTCAAGTCGATCCTTGCTTGAATCTCAAGTCAATCCACTCCCACTGCGTGGATTGACTTCAGCCATCCGTTTCGATCAGATGGAAAACTTTCAATCTTCTTCATGTAAACACAACAAGGAGAAACAACATGAGAGATTTGACTTGACACTCAACCGCTTCATGTAAACAGGGCCTAAGAGGATTTGATGAAGAAGCAATTGAATGCATTTTTTTATGTTAATGCTTCGACCGTTAATGTACTGTTTAATAAACGAGCAGGAGTGTTTTATCAGCTATAATAAAAGACACGAGGCGAAGCCGAGTGTTTTTATATCTGATAAAACACGAACTGCGAGTTATTGAACGGCTTCAAAAACGAACCACTTGGTAAGTTCATTGGCGTAATAAGTTTGAAAAGTAACCTTGTCTAAGCCGAGAAAATCAAAGCTAAAGTTTATGTAAATCAGGAGGTATCTTTATCACATATAAAGACACTGATTAAACTTTAATTTCTTTTGAATTTTCCTCATGAATTATTAATGAGTTTTTGAAGTACTGTTTAATAAACGAGCAGGAGTGTTTTATCAGATATAAAGACACCAGGCGAAGCCGAGTGTTTTTATATCTGATAAAACACGAACTGCGAGTTTATTGAACGGCTTCAAAAACGAACCACTTGGTAAGTTCATTGGCGTAATAAGTTTGAAAAATAGCCTTGTCTAAGCCGAGAAAATCAAAGCTAAAGTTTATGTAAATCAGGAGGTATCTTTATCACATATAAAGACACTGATTAAACTTTAATTTCTTTTGAATTTTCATCATGAATTATTAATGAGTTTTTGAAGTTAAATTAATGAATCGGACATCTTGTTTTAGTGAGGTATGAAGTGGTTGAAGACTATGGTCAATACGTAGAAGAAAGATTTGAAAGAATCCATGAAGTTTTTCCAAGAAATGTACCTCCTGAATCTCCTGGAGATTCCAGCCAGCCTACCACTGGCCCCGTTGATAAAAAGTTAACAACTTCTACCGCCACTGAACAGGCAAAGAGCACATCTCGACCATTTGTTATTCCAAGCGGTCCTTCGACATCATCATATACCGGTAGTCCACTGAACAGCACCATCAAGCCCGAGGCCACAGCTGTACCAACAAGGATCAATATTACCGAGGTTATTCAGATATATTTCTTTTAGTCGTAATAGTCGTACTGTATAGCCTGGTTTGGGCGATAGATTACAGTCATGAAAAATAAAATAGCAACAGCGTACTAATGTATATGCACACTCTGTACCAGAACTGCATGACACATCGCATATATACCGCATGTTCTAAGCAATAACATTATTACTTGCAACGTTATTACAATCCAATGATTTATTATTGTACTGTAATCAACCCAAATATAAGTAGTTACCTCCGCCAGAAGATTATGTTTGTCTGCCTGTCTGCCTGCCTGCCTGCCTGTTTGTTTGTTTGTTTGTTTGTTTGTTTGTTTGTTTGTTTGTTTGTTTGTTTGTTTGTTTGTTTGTTTGTTTGTTTGTTTGTTTGTTTGTTTGTTTGTTTGTTTGTCTGTCGCCAGAAAATCTCACAAAATACTGCACACGTTTTAGGACAGTCTGTGGAATGCTCGATCGTAGGCCAAGGACAAACCCATTCAAATTTGGTTCAAATTTGGATGAGAAATTAATAAAAATCTGACACAATTGCGCTCATTATCTTTAGTGCAATCAAGCATTTTATTCATTCATACATGTGTAGGTCTCGTGAGCTAGCCTGGTTAGCGGGACGGTTAGCTTTTTAGAAATCTCTATTAACCCCTTGACAACCAGGGCTCTTTCCTTGACGAGTAAAATCGTCTGGCGTTAGCTAGAGTAAAATACTACAATAAAAGGAGCGCGCTGCATAGGCAGTGTTGAAACAACAATCAAAATTTTCAGACCATCATGGCCAAAAGTCCTTGGGACACCATTGCAAACATTAAAAGCAGCAACGTGTGCCGATAATTTTGACCAGGATTGGAAGCTGTGAATTTGATGATTGACTAGAATTAAGGGTTTCGTTTGGGTTACGTTACCGATATTATTTGCAATGCAATGGATCATAAGATTGAAAGAACGTTGTAAGAAATAATCCGGCCCACTCCAACAAAACTACACAAAACATTTGAGTAACAACATGTGTGCCAAGTTACTGAATTATAATTATTTCCCAAATTATTAATTTAAAAAGTACGTTAGAAACTTGTATAGTGTAACTTCATTTTAAATTGACATTATAAAATTCTAAAAATCCTTTAAAAGCAGTAGTACTCTGCGCTACCCTCGTGCTGAAAAAAACATGTTCTACCACAATTAATAATAGAAACTAGACATGGTTTGGAAGCTCAACAAAAGTCATTGTTTTATATTTTTGTTCAGGTTTATGGAGATTTTTGCACGTTCACGAAACATATTGTGTTTTCTGTATCATGAAGCAATCATCCAATATCATACACGAGGAGGAGTGTTTCATCAGGATATCCAAACACCGAGAGGTTTTTGAACAAACTTCGAGGTGTTTGGATTTCCTAACGAAACACTCCTCCGAGTGTATGATGTATAATCTCAAACAAATCAGTATTTAAGAGAAAACCGAGGCGAAAGTTTGCTTAATTTATGTAATTTCTTCCTCCGATATCCAAACCACAGACACGGTACTGATTTCCTTTGCGTTTTCCTCATGAATTATTAATGAGTTTGAGATGTACCTTTCAATATGAATCGTAGCTTGATTGTTAACCGCGTTGAAGTTTGCCGGGTATCCAAACCATGTATATTTTCTATTAACTATAGTTCCACATAGTTCTACAATGCTTATATGCATGTATGTAATAAGTTATAAATACACTATAAATAGCCAACTTACTGCATGGGCATTTTACAACGCGAGCTTATAGGGCTGTTTAAGCTGAGAAAGTCGATCGGAAAGTTTATATAGGCCTAAATCGGGACAAATTTGTATCCGATTGACAACACCTGATTTGCAACATTCATTTCTTTTGAATGTTTCATGAATTATTAATGAGTGAATTATATTTTTTGAAATATCATTAATATTTCACTAAAAAAAAGACAAACAGAATGGGTCGTAATTAGTATGCTGTAAATCGGATACAAGATCATCCTAGTTTGTTTTTAAACTTTTTCTATTTTCTTTGATTTACTCTGCTAAAATGACTTGAATGTCCAAAATTATCGGTAAACATGCATGGTAATTTCCCCACAGTCCGGTTGCTAATAATATATTTATTACTTAATTTACTGATAACGGTGAATTGAACTTAAAATGGTTCTCTGATGAAAATATTGTTGGCAATGTTTTGCATAATCTTAAAGGTGACATGACACGAAAATTATTGCTTGATAATTTGAAAGTACTATTAAAATAATGGGGAATATCAATTTACAGCTTTTCCATATTTCACCTGGTTTTTGAGATATTTAGACTTATGTGATATTCAAATGAGATAACTTATGGCTCGTTTTTATCTAATTAACATATTCGAAAAGCATCTATATCTCTAACATTATTGAACAAAATCACTTGTAATTTGTCGTTGATGTTCAGTTTCATGAACGGTAACAATATCCAAAGTTTCAGGTGATTTCGTTCAATAATTTTAAAAATAGACAAGAATTTCGAATATGTTAATTAGAAAAAAACGAGCCATAAGTTATCTCATTTTGAATATCACATAAGTCTAAATATCTCAAAAACTAAGTGAAATATGGAAAAGCTGTAAATTGATATTCCACATTATTTTAAGAGCACTTTCAAATCATGGAAAGATAACTTTCGTGTCATGTCACCTTTAAAGATGTTATGGTAGTCAGTAATCGTGCAAAGTTTCATTTCAAAATTCGTTAAAGAAAAGGTGGTATTTTACGTGTAAAGTTTGTATTTTGGAACGCCTCCATTAAAGTGGCCGAGCGTGTGAAGAATGAGTCGAGGTAGCTTATGACGTTATAGACTCAATAAGAACAATGACCCTTATGTTGAGAACAACACTGATCTTTTGTTTATGTTGAATCTATGACGTGATAAGTTCTCCTCATTCCTCAACTCATTCTTCTCAAACACGCGGCCAATTTAATGGCGGCGCTCCAAAATACAAACCAAACTTCGCACGTAAAATACAACTTCGCTTTTGAGAATTTCGAAATGAAACTTCGCACAATTACCAACTAACCTAATATCCTTAATATTATGCAGAAACATTGCCAACAATGTTTTCACAAGAGAACCACTTTACAGAGGCAATTTATTATTCTGTTCATCTAGGATGACCACAGGTACTATAAGTCTCGATATTATCCTTTTGGAACACGATGGTGGTTTAATTTGGACGATGGAGGAGAGGTCGAACTGCATGACAAACTGTCACAAAATTTGCAATATTCTGAAGTAAGTCAAGACGTTGTTGTGCAGTTTTATATTTCATGGTTTGTCAGATGATAGAGGCAACTAAACTATGGAATGCAAGAGTCGAGAAAGAGAGAATATATATATATATATATATATATATATATATATATATATATATATATATATTATGTATTATGTAATTATAATTAACTAATGTTATTCTTCATGTTATGTTATTCCTACAGACGTGTTTTATTCTATTGCATTACACTGCATTGCACTGTATGCTGATCATATTGCGTTGCATTATATCTCCTCAGTTGTATAATATTGCATCCTATTCTACCCTATCCTATCTATTCTGATCTGTCTTGTTCTGTTCTGTTGTTTTGTATTACGTTCTATTCTGTTCATACCATAGCTAAGCCTCCTTCAAAATTATATGTTTTTAGCCCAATTAAATTGTTTTTCTTCTATTCTCTTTCCCTTTCTTTCTATTTCTTCTTTTTCTTTTTCGTATTTTTTCCTTTTTATATTCTGCATTGTTTATCCTATTTTTTGTTTCTTTTTGTTTCTTTTTTATCTCTTTCCTTTGCTTTTTTCTTTTTCTTTTCTTTTTTTCCCTTTTCTTTCGTTTTCTCCCCTTCTCTCCTCTTTTTTATCCTTTGTAAGCCACCTTTGAAATAATCTGCCGGCTGAAGTTCGTTCAGCACCAAATACAAAAACTTTTAGAAAAATGCTCAATAATGTAGAACTTACCCCGTTTTTGTACAACATCTAGTATGCTATATTGTTAACTGCTTCTCATTCTAGTTTCGAACAATTTTTATATATATCATTTTATAGATAATTCTATTAATAGATATTTATGACACGTGTGCGTTTTAAAGTGCTTATATCACTTGTGTGGTTTTAACGTATTTAAATAGAGCAAAAAAATCAGTTAATAAGTTATTTGCCGTTTTTGATTTAGTCAAATAATTCCTGACATATTGGCTTCTGAACATGCCAATTCTCAAAAATGTCCGTCGTTCATTTTAACACCTTGGGGGGCTGGGACTCAGGAACGAGTCAATCCAAAACAACTGCGTTTCGGCTTATTGATTCACAAAAACACATATATTTGACTGAAAAATCGAAATTAAATGTAGAGCTCACACCCGTTTTCCAGTACGCACGGGAGTTCCAACAAAGAAGACGGTCGGCTTAGGTTCCTGAGTCCCAGGCCCCGTGCTTAAAAATGAACAACGGGAATATTTGGCGAAAAGCCAAAATTGACATGTTTAAAGGCTTATATCTCAGAAACTATTAAAGTAAATCAAAAACGGCAAAATAACTTATTAACTAACTTTTTAGCTCTATTCAAATACGTTAAAACCCCACAAGTGATATAATCACTTTAATGAGTTTGTAACTCCTGGGCGTTATATGTATAAATAAATAATTGATTGATTGATTCTGTTTCTTTCTTTTCTATTCTTTTTTCTTTCCTTTCCTTTCCTTCCCTTTTCTTTTCTTTTTACTTTTCTATTTTTTCTTATTTTTTCTTCCTTTTTTTCCCTTTTCTTTTTTCTTTTTTCGTTTCTTTATTTTTTCCCCAATTTTCTTCCCAAACTACTAAATAATATCTTATTATATCAATTTGTGTTCAGACAATCAGGATCTCGTTTATGTTTCCTTATTATGGACACTTGATTAACGACGTAACGATTACAAATAGAGGTATGGTGTCGCATGAAAAGAAAAATTAGCTTTCTTATAAAAAACACTTAACATAACTTGTTCACCTATTTATTTTCCATCTTTTCGCATTACCAAAATTTCGTGTTTTGTTATTTGTCTCAGGGTATGTATTCTTGGGTGAAGTTGTTCACAAGTTCAATGCATCAGCGCAATATGTCGCTCCACTCATGGCGGATTTTACCACAATAAATAAAACGAAGATTCGTTTCGTTGACACAGGTACACAATGCTTTTACAAGTTTATGCCATAGGGCCTACATTTTCTGATTATTTTTTTTTGTATCTTGGACTGATTACGTTTGATATACGTATAAATATTTGACATTTGATTAGCTCTATGCGTTTCATTGTCTATTATCCAATCCGAATACGCTATATAACACTTAATAAAATTTGCAATGCATTACATCTTTTTTGTAATGTATAGGTTTATAATTATGAATGAGATAATTAAAATATTTTGTTTTTGTTTCAATGACTATAATTTTTGAGTATATAATTACATAATCAAATGTAAAGAAAGCGTTTATATAAGTATTAGCAAATATATAATAATAATTAATAATAGTAATAATAATAATAATAATAATAATGATAATAATAATAATAATGGTAGCACATCCACAGAGTGGCTCTTCATCTACCTACCATACAAACAAAAGAAGAAAAAAAAATCTACAATCTAGTATAAATATATTTACAATTATATATATGGAGTTACTAATCTGTAATCTAGTGAAATATCTACAATAATACATTCAAAATTACGCTAATATATAATTAAGTCAAAGCATTGTCATAAAAAGCAAGGGAGGGTAAAAAAACCTTGGGTAGAAATTTCACTATGATGAATTTATCCTTGCTGCTGCCTTTGCAAATAAGCAGCTCTTGATTTCCTTACTAAACGTTTTAAAATCTGCAATATTTCTAAAGTTACTGGGTAGTTCGCTATAAAAAGACTGGCAGCGTAATCCTGTAGAGTATTACTTAATAGCAGAATTTTTAATTGCACACTGCTACAGAATCTTCACTCTAGATGGTTTGTGTACGTTTAGACGTAAGTAATGAGGCCGCGATGTGTTATATAAAGCTTTATGCACGATTTTTAACAAGCTCCACTCTCTCTATTCTTTTATTGGAAGCCATTTAAGGGATAAGATGCCGTCTAAAAGGAAGCATATTTGCCTTTATTTCCGCGTATGAACTCTGTAAAATTAAATACGTTAAAACATCCATAAAAGTTGTTTAAAAAGGACCTTGAAGAAGTCTTAGTTTTCAGAATCGATTTTCAGAATCGATCGACGTTCTCAGCTTAAACAGCTATAGCTTGCTTTAGGCTCGCTTTGTAAATGCCCATACAGCTGGTTACAAGGGCGCAACCAGGATTTTTGAAAGAGGGGTCGTTTTAAGGACAAAGTGACGACACAAATCTATGGGGTTTGGGGGCATAGCCCCCGGGCAAATTTTTGAACTTAGGGTCTGTAAAATGGCATTTCCTGCATTGAAGCTAGATACTTTTGACCCAAGTAATAAAGGTTTAATGCTCAAGTAAGTAAGGTTTAATCATGTTTTAGGCGTCAGAGAGAGTAGAAGTAATTTTTGACGTCCAACATTTCCCTCGCACCCCCAAAAAGGGGGTCGTCGCACCCCCGACCTCCCTCTAGTTGCGCGCCTGGATGGCTATTCATGGTGTATTTATTACATACATGCATATAAGGATTGCAGAACTATGTAGAACATGTATTTTCAGTACTAGAGTAGTGCAAAGTACTACAAATTTTAAAGGATTTTTAAAATTGTAATATCAATTTAAAATGAAGTCACACCAAATTAAAAACATTTGAAAAAAAGAATATAATTATAATACAGTATCTTGGCACACAAGTTGCTACTCAAAATGTTTTGTGTATTTTTGTTGGAGTGGCTGGATTATTTCTTACCACGTTCTTTTAATCCTATGATTCACTGCATTGTAAACAATATCGGTCACGTAACCCAAACGAAACCCTTAAATATAGTCAGTAATCAAATTTGCAGCCTCGAATCTTGGTCAAAATTGTTGGTACATGTTGCTGTTTTTAATGTTCGCACTTGATGATCCAAGGGCTAGCTTTTGGCCAAGATGGTCTGAAAATAATTAATTCCAAATAATAGACAAAAGAACAGTTTAGACGCAATTATTCTAAGCAGTATTTTCAAAAATCAAACAAAAAGGCTCCCACATGCATTGAAAAAAACCAACTATACCTTATATTCATATCGGTAATTCTAAAATTAAACACCGTAAGTTGTTGTGGAAGTGGACTATACAATTAGTTATTAGCCCTGAGTTCGTTTTTCCATGCGTCCAGCATTCTTTTGTCTTGTTAATATTTGTTCTTAATTGTACAGGGGATCGCTTTACCGTAGAATGGGCAAATCTAAGATTCCAGAATCATGAAGGTTTGGGATTATTTTATTTCATTATGTTCCTATTCTTATTGTATAAATATTCGTCTTCTACAAATAATGAATCAAATTTAATTAATCACTCAAACAATTACCGTCTTTAGGCCAGCGAAGGGGCTTAATGGGAAGGGGGCATAATAGAAGGATGGAATTTAATAGAGAGACTCAGTGTGGTTTAATAAATGAATAAGGCTTAATAAAGGGGATAGACTTAATAAAGGGTATGGGTTTAATGGAGGGAGGAAACTTAATAGAGGAATGGGACTTAACAGAGGGAGGAGGTTTAATAGAAGAACAGGGCTCATATACAATAGAGGGATCGATAAGGTTTAATAGAGGAATGGGGCTTAATAAAAGAATGGGGATTAATAGAGGGAAGGGCTAATAAACAAATGAAGCACCAAATATATAAGTCCTCTTATTAAGCCAACCCGAGTATTTTTTTTGTTTACGGTAGCCCTCTGACTTGGAAATTAAATAAACTCATTCTCTCTATTAAATCCGCCTCTTCTGCTTCTTCTATTAAGCATCCTCTCTCTATTTAACATCTACTCTCCCTCTTTTAAGCTTTTTGAGCTCCCTCCCTCTGTTAAGGATGCTTAAGAAACACAGTAATTATAAGAATGTACTCCGTAAATACAAAATGACAGGTTATTGATAGTTTTACGTGATAGACTTATTCAGTGAGACAATCTAATGTGCTGATAATTATGAAATTTTACTGCAAACTTATATGATTTGATTTAGTGAGTATAGAGAGACAATGAATGTGATAAGAATTAGATTTAAAATTAGTATTCCAAGGCAACGGCCGTTGTTCGTGCTTACTGAAGCAAATTTGGGAAGTGTCGTCTATGAGGGTCTATATTATTATATGTGATATATAGATTCCTCTTGATTTAGATAAACTTTAGCTTTTATTTTCTCGACTTAGAGACAACGTTCTTTTTCAAAATTACTACGCCAATGAACTTACCAAATAGATCGTTTTATAGAAGTTATTTAAAACGTGTTTTATGGGTTGAAATCGAGGTTGTGTATGAAAGATAACAGTAAATGCATTACGATCTCATTGCCAACTTCGCCTTGGGACTATTGTTTCGCGGACATTGAAGCGAATTCGGGAAGTGTCTATTAAACATAAATTTTCTTTGTGTTTTCCTCATGAATTATTAATGAGGGAGGTTTATATATATATATATATATATATATTTTGCTAACGAGCTTTATATATTCTTTTTTACTGATAGTTGGTGAATTTTCTTTTCAATGTTCCATACTGAAGAATGGGACAATTGTGTTCGCCTATAAAAACGTAAGTCTAATTCTAATGAAAAATTAAACTTGAAAAAGTGACAACAACTGTAAAGCGTTATGTTATGATATGAAAGATAACAGTAAATGCATTACGATCTCATTGCCAACTTCGCCTTGGGACTATTGTTTCGTGGACATTGAAGCGAATTCTGGAAGTGTCTATTAAACATAAATTTTCTTTTGTTTTCCTCATGAATTATTAATGAGCGAGGATTTTATATATATATATATATATATATATATATATATATATATATATATATATATATATATATATATATTTATCTATCTTCTATTTTGCTAACGAGCTTTATATATTCTTTTTTACTGATAGTTGGTGAATTTTCCTTTCAATGTTCCATATTAAAGAATGGGACAATTGTGTTTGCCTATAAAAATGTAAGTCTAATTCTAATGAAAAATTAAACTTGACAAAGTATCCGAGATTAAGTCACATTTCTGGTTTTGTGTGTTACTGGAAGTGCAGTCACCTGAGCAGCTGAAATATTTGTTTACTTTTGCATTTAATGTGCCGAATACTTTATCGTCTTTCGCATGCCCTATAGACCTTATTCCAAAATGGCCGCCGAATTAAAATTCTTTTATATACATATAAATTAGCCCTTATGAACTCGTGTGAAATTCAAAAGAATTTTTACCTTAAAACGAGGTCATATGGGCTAATTTATATGCACATAAAAGAATTCTAATTCGGCGGCCCTTTTTGAATAAGATCTAAAGGCCATGATATATTGATTTGACTCAGGCGGTTTGGACTTGAACGTACAATGGAGTCACTCTTCAACAATACTCGGCCATTGTTCTATGGCAAGATAGCACAATGGCCAGTCAAAGGCTGATTTCTGTCCGACATGTTGCTCATTGTAAAACAAAAACCTAATCTGTATTGATGCCTAATTTTTTGCCTTTTCAGATTCCAGTTCCTGTCGTTGAATTAAAAAGCGACTCATTCCCGGTTCGAGTTGGCCTCTCGGATAGCTACCTCCGCCGATATATAAGGCGTGGCTTGTATTTTATACATGGAAGGCTATGTAAGTTGTTTCTATGAATGCTTAAAGTATACACTTTGCTTTCTTTGTACAGAATCTTAAAAGTATAATGAATGCTAGATGTAATATATCAACAACGAGTTTGAGTGTTTCATCAGGGGATCCAAACACGAGAAAACATGATGAAAGCACGAGGCCGAAGGCCGAGTGGTTTTATTGTTTTCGAGTGTTTGGATTCCCCTGATGAAACACGATAAACGAGTTGTTGATATGGCATCTCAATCGAGCAATTTCAATTACAAAATACAATTAAAATAAACCCTCAAGAGATTTTATTCTTGAGTGTGTATAAAATTTATTCATACAGCAACTTGTTTATTTGGCATAGATAATTAAGATCTTAAGAATTAGATGAACACCGGTTTTCATCTAATATCTTGGGCTTTACTGGAGTATCCAACTTCAATCAGGTGATTGAATGAACTATTGTAATTGGCTGATTATCTCATGAATTATTAATGAGTTTGAGATAGTAGTGTATTAGTCTGACTAGTTTTTGCACACACTTTTCAGTTAGTTGCCAATCTTGCATGCTTATAGCAATTGCGAATCAAAGGGAAGGTACTTTGGGCAAGTGCATGGGACCCGGTCCTTTCTTGGCCCGCCGCAGATTTTATGGGCATTTTGGGGTTTTTTAAGGCCCCATGTTTTATGGGGAGACATTCACATATAAAATATGCAGCTGGGCGTAAAGGCTTGTCCTACTTACTGTGATTGATCTGCCCCTGGCTAAAGTGCACACAACATGTTTTCTTGTTTTCCTTTTCCCATTAGATACATTTGTTATTTACAATGTCTATTACAAGTATCACACCGTTGATCTTCCAATGAGTAACGTTAGGAGTGGCTCTGCATTTGTCATTACACCTCTCCCAAGTAAGTATAAGTTATACCTGTTTAGAAAATGCGGATAACTCCCTCCATTCATCATCATTTATTACACGGCTTTCCCAAATAGACAACTTCAAAAGCCGGTGAGAAAAATTTGGGCACTTGGTCAAAACATATGTGCGGACCTCTAGCTGCCTGCAGTCTGTGTAGAAGAGCCTTAAAGTGCCTATGAAGCGAAAATTACTATTGTCTTAAATGAAAGAACTCTCAAAACGACAAAGTAACATCTTTTGCAAATCTTCGTTTTCGTGCCTCGTTGTTTAGATATTTTTTTGATATGCAAAATTGAAATTAAACACTTTGACGTCACACGTGTATAATGAGTTATCAGAGAAGGTTCGGTATCTTTGCTATTATCAAACGAAATCAATTAAAAATCTGTATGTCTAATGCTGTATGCGAAACGGATGCACAGGATCGGCTTCGAAGTGATTTCGTTTGATAATAGCAAAGATATAGAACTTTCTCCGATAACTCATTATACACGTGTGATCTCAAAGTGTTTAATTTCGAAGCACGGAAACGAAGATCTGCAAAAGATGTTACGTTGTAGTTTTAAGAGTTCTTTCATTTAAGACAATAATAATTTTCGCTTCATAGGCACTTTAATGCCTGTCTTTAGCCCAGGGGCGGCGCTAAAGAAGGGGTGTTCAATCCTTTGCGTGCAGTAAATATTATTTCTTGCAGAATTATTGGAAGATATGGTTTTAAAACGATCAACTTTGGTAGGAATGAAGTTCTTGCTTACTTAATCCATCTTAGCATGATAAACGAGCATGATACATGGAGATGCTTTGGACATGAACCAAGTCCTATAAAGTCAATGGGCATCAAAACCAGGGCGTTAAGCCCTATAAGCAAACGAGAACGCAAGTCATCGCAAGTTGGCAGTCACAAATTTCTGTAGCGCTCGTTCGAACACCCAAATTAACAAAATAAAGGTTTCATGAGTGTTTTAAACAAGTTTTAACTTTGTCACGGCCATACATGATATTTTCGGGAAATTATTCAGAGCAGCTGGCTGAGATAGCGTGACTGCTAACTTGCGATGACTTGCGTCCTCGTTTGATTAGGGCTTTAAGCGTGTAGACTTAGACCCCGTTTACACGATGCCGGTACAATTTGAAACCGGAACAAACGGCATGATTTTTTCCGTTTTCAAATTGTACCGGCATCGTGTAAATGGGGTCTTCAGAACATCAGTTTATAAGCTACATAATAATTTGTTTTTATTATTTTCATTGTTACAATTGAAAAAAATGACAGCTTGTACTATCAATCTTACTATCACTACACTATCGAAAAACGTGTTGGATTAGAAAAGCAGCATGTCAGTGCACCCATGCTGGCTATGCAAACTGTTTAAAATATCTTTCAGACTTTTTATTGTCAAAGGGCAGACTGTATTTGTTTTTTGATTCCTCTTCTCTTAATTTATAGAAAAACCTTATCAAATATAATACATGTATTCTAATTACAAGTAGTATTTTAAAAAAAAAGCCATCTAGGGGTTTAATAAGCATGTGTTCATGAAATGCGTCAATACTGTTTGAAATACATATGCACGAGTTAATGACTCGGCAAAACGTCACCTTACCCCCTCCCCCCAATAAAAGAGGTCTAGCCCCGCCCCTGCTTTAGACTCCTCCGCAAGCAACTCTGTGGCATCCGAAAAGGTGATTATCTGCTCATCCAAAACATTGAAAAGCTGCCGTTTGGGAAGACACAGAGTTGCCTGCGAAGGAGGCTAGTCTGTCTTATTTGATTGAGCACAAACTTAAAATACAGAACCACTATCAAACTACTGTTATACACTAACACACTTTCCACCACAAGATTTGTATGTGACGTCAATGATAATACATATTGTTCTACACTCATGTTTAGTCTGCGAAATACACCGTTAGGATAAGCATTAAAATCGATTTAAATTAACTTCCTTTGCCATGGGTCCCTGATCAGTGACAATGCTGACTGTCTCATCCACTGTAATTTTCAATTTTTTGAACTTTTTTCTAGATTGCGTGATATTTGATACATGCGACTCCTGTGCAAATAGCAAAACTTCATTTTCCTGTGCGTGGTGTCCCTGGTTAGAAAGGTAAAAGGAATATAACTGACTAGTATAACCAGGGTGCTGTGACTACTACCTGTGACGAAGGCTTACTATAATGAGAAAAATTTGAATTAAAAAAAGATTAACCCATTCCTGCCTGAACTGTATATTGTTTCACCTATAGCTTGTCTAATGCCAAACGATTTTGCCCATCAAAAAGAGAACACTCAGACAGCCTAGCCAGCAATGCCAGCATTAAACTCCACACCGCATAAAACAATATTGGGTCGTTATATGCGTACAAATGAATCTCATTTTAATTTTTTGTACTCCCGTTAAACACTTTTCTGGCCCTTCTTGCAATCGCGAGAGACATGCAAAAAAATATAGAAGCACATAGATGTGTCTTTTTCTATTGTCAATGAGTCTATAAAATCATCTATTCTAGTCTTTCAGTTTTTAAGAGGAATGTTATGTCAAATATTATTAAGGACTATGTTGAATGAATCCAATATGATACAATGTCTTTTGTTGGTTTTCTTTTTTTGTTTTTGTTTCGTTGTTGTTGTTGTTGTTGTTGCTGCTGTTGTTGTTGTTGTTGCTGTTGTTGTTGTTGTTGTTGTTGTTGTTGTTGTTGTTGTTGTTGTTGTTGTTGTTGTTGTTGTTGTTGTTGTTGTTGTTGTTGTTGTTGTTGTTGTTGTTGTTGTTGTTGTTGTTGCTGTTGTTTATTATTATTAGTAGCATTATTATTATTATTATTATTATTATTATTATTATTATTATTATTATTATTATTATTATTATTATTATTATTATTTTGTATACATGTGTGTATATCATCCACTTCCACCATTATTGGTAATTCGGCTGAATAATTTTCAAAAATACAATCATTCTAATTTGATCCTTACGCCAATCTAGTTCTTGGAGTCTTAGGACCTCAAGAGCCAGGTTGGCATTTCTTGGCTGCCTGTTTTTAGTTAGCCATGAGGTTATTACAGGCAACCAGTACTTTAGTCAAAATTGTATTCAGTTTGTAAATGAAAGGAGAATAAAAGTGTATTATGTTATAAGAATCTTGCAAACTTTTGAATTGTCCATTCTTTGTGATGATCATTGGGCAGACACTGTTGCATCTTTGAACAGGTCGGACAATGGAGATACCATGGATATATTAGCCAAAGTTGAATAAAATTGTTGAAGTAATAGTTCAAATACGAGACGGAGGGATTTCAAAGTCCGAGTGCTTTTTGAAAAGACGAGCCAAAGGCGAGCCTTTTTAATGCACGAGGGCTTTGTAATCTGACTTCTCAAACTCAAAACTCCGAAGATACCTCTGAAACGTAATATAATTTGCCTTATTTCAAAGTCCCAAGACTTTGAAAACCAATTTTGCATTATTTCAAAGTACTAGTACTTTCCCTCCGATTTCAAAGTACTGATTAGACATTAATTTCTGTTGGTCTTGGTTCATGAATTATTAATGAGTTTGAGAAATACAATTCTCAATTCATTAATAGTTCATGAACCGAAAACAAAGGAAATCAGTACCGAGACGGAGGTTTTGATATCGGAGGAAGAAATTACATAAATTAAACCAACTTTCGCCTCGGTTTTCTCTTAAAATACTGATTTGTTTGAGAAGCTATATCATACACTCGGAAGAGTGTTTCATCAGGATTTCCAAACACCTCGAAATTTGTTCAAAAACCTCGGCTTCGCCTCGGTTTTCAACAAAAGTCTCGGTGTTTGGAAATCCTGATGAAACACTCCTCCTCGTGTTTGATATATAAGTTCAAAATATAGCATACTATATTCACGGCAGTTCCTTTCGCGCTCGTTTAATAAGAGTTGGCAAATAGGTGACCGCGACAAGGGGATGGGAATATGCAGTCACTCATACTAGCACAACTGAAGTACGCCACTAGACCACGCGCCAATACTAAAATTCATGCACCAATAAAGCTCAAACGCCAACGCTCAAAACTGAACACCTCAATCCAAAAGCGTTCTGCGTAAACAAGGCGAATGGTCAGCATGATAATTCAAACCGGCGATGGCGGAAAAGCCGGCAAAAAACCGCGTAGATTATTACAATGAGTGTATCCAGCAGTCAACGAACTGATTGCCGCCGAATCGTCAGTAGACAGCAAAGCCGAAGGCCCCCCTTGGGCGCAAGACTTGTGCAAGCTTGAGAGAATAAATGAAGGATGGTGTCGTAAATAAACTTGGCAAATGGGGGGCAGGATCGTTGATTGGAGAAGACACGGCGTGGCGGGTCATAACACTCGCCCTTGAAGTTACCACGGCACCTAGACTTTATTAAGCAACGTACCAGTCGAGAACGACGTCAGCATGGTGAAACGATGTTTGACGGGACAAGTCTGTCCAGGTCGAAACGCAGTTATGCAGCTGACCAGCGACGAAACAAGAAGGGTCAGGAAATGCGAGCAAGGTAACGTCCGCTAAGAATTGGCGATAGACGAAGGATTTGTGGTGTCTACAATCCACCAGCTTCAAACCATGTATACACGTGGGTCAACTAACAGAAATAAAACCATTGCTCAAAATCCAAACTGGCAAGGCAGTCGATCAGCAGAGTAATTAAAAGCCCATGCACCACATAAATTAAAAGGGTATATATAAAAGCAAAGCAAGACATGAGGCTGGCGAAGGGCGAGGGGGTGCTTTGAAAAGAGACCAAGCAACCCAAACACGGCGAAGACGTACTACGCATGAAACAATTATAAAGAAGCAATATACCTCCAATTGGACAGGTGCTTGGACAGGTGCTTGGACAGGATTGGCATCAGCTGGCCGGGGAGCGGCAGGAGGAAGGTTAATAGTCCAGAGGCTGGAGGGGGAGTATTGTCACCCCAGCGGAGAATTTACGAGACCAACTTTTTTAGTGTAAGTTTGGGTGTAGATTACGATTTTGCAAGTTGATCAGTGTTTGAGGGAGCGTTTCCGAGAAACTGGGGGTTAAATGGGGGTCTTTACCTTATCAGTTTTACCTTATACAATTTAAGTTTGTCTCATTTGAAATGGTATAGTAAGACTCTTTACAATTTTCCCATATATGTCTTAGTTTTCGAAATATTTTGGCCAAAATCAGCATGCAGTCCGCCATTTTGTTAGATCTTGAAATATATGACAAAGAGTGAGTAACTGTTTGTACATACCTTATTGATCTGTTTACATTCTTTCAACCCATTTCAGCTAAAAATACAGTAGATGAACGGAATTGGATGAACACGTTTCGTGAATTTAAATGATTCAATGTCTGTATATTGATATGAATTTTCCCTTTTTTTTATATTTAACTTTTTCATATCAATAGACATTCAATCATTTAGATTCACGAAACGTGTTCATCCAATTCTTCATCTACTATATTTTTGAGTTGAAATGGGTTGAAAGAATGTAAACAGATCAATAAGGTACGTACAAACAGTTACTCACTCTTTATCATATATTTCAAGATCTACAAAATTGCACTCTGTGTATTCATGCACACAAACATATTTTTTCAAACTGAGCTAATTCAGCCATAAAAACTAATTTAACAGTATAATTAATGTAAATATAGAATAATATATGAATTACTTTTTCTACAGGTGTTCTGATGGGGTTGACAGACATCGTCATGAATGGCTTCTGTTTGATTGTCCAAAAAATAATATTACAACGGTAAGGTTTCTTGGCATGTCAAAATTGTCTCTATGAATTATAATTTGTTGAAAAATCTACTAGAGTAGCAAACGATATATATTCAAGCAGTAGCGACGCCACGGAGAGGACTGGTAAGGACACATCCCCCCGGTTCTTCCCAAGGTCAATTTTCCAATTCATCCAAATTCGAGGAGAAAAGTTGTGGGGTGGGATATGTGGTAAATTTTTGATTGAGATTTTAATCTGGCGAGCTCATTAATAGTAATAATTAACAATTATTCACCGAAGTGGAGGGGAATAGTCCTGGATATTCGACGAGCCGCTTTGGCGAGGTATAATATATTAATGGCTGGAAAATTGTAAAGAAAGTGGACACTCTTCCACTTAATTTTGTTGACTTTTCTCGTTATTCTACAACATCAGCTTTGTTTATCGACAAAATCTCCACTTCAGTAAACAAAGCAGAACTGTCCGCCATTTTGCAAAATCATATGATTACTCATTTATTAATATATGCATGACAAAATTACGACACGTACGCTTCGTACTCACTCACACCTTTAAAAACATCCTGTTTCATTACTTGACAAGAAACATTTTCACTCTGGGTGTTCTCTGTACTCATTTCAAAATATTTACATGGAATTTCTAGTTCATAGTGTACCACAAGTCGTTGGAAATGTGAAAACTTTCCATTGCAGAATTGGCCACCATTTTGAATTTTATTGTTCCCAGGGCCTTGGGAGCAGTACAATTAATAAAATAATTGTACTCAGCACAATTAATAAAACATATACATGGTAATAAAGAGATTATATACAATACAATAAATCGTGCATCAGTATAAATTCTAAACATTAACTAATTACAATATACATGCATATCGAAAGCTTATAATCACAAAATAAAATTAAACACAAGGTAGATTTTTAAGTTTTGTTTTAAATAGTTGAAGAAATCTTGCCTGCTTTATATCGTTATTTAGATTATTAAAGTCAAGAACATGCTTTTCCAAATTGCACATAAAACCACTAAAAACCATGCCTTTATATTTATGAAAAAATGTTTAACTGTACTTACGATATTTACAGTACCTTTTCGGCCAATTCACTCATCGCATATTTAGTTGTTGAAAAACGCCAAACTTCTTCAAACACTGGTTCAAAAATTTACTCAGTGCACTAGAATCTTTTAGTCTTCTTACAAGTACATTACTTGACAACATTAAAGAGTAATTGACTTAAAATTTGAACGAATTGTTGTTCGCTACTCTGAATCTTGGCCGCCATATTTATTTATTTTGCGCGTGAAAAAGCCTGGGTACGAGGTTACAAAATATCATCCGTCAAAATCCGCTATAGAACGTGATTGGCCTTCAAAACTGCACGGCTTTCAGCCAATCAAAATTTCGAATTTTTTATGTACTATATACTATATAAATTTCATAAATACTACAAACACAAACAATTTAAACTGTAGCAAAAATTTTCCTTTCTCAAATAAAATAAACAAGCACAATTTTCATTGGACCATTAAACTGATATCTCTACACGTAAAAATATCGTTGTCTTTTTTACATTGTGTTTTTACATTTTTACAATGAGATTTTGTTTTGATGACCGAAACCTCTGTATCACACTAAAGTTTATATAATAAATTATTTTATTTTTGAAATACATCAAGGGCAACAAAAATCATAATTTTTAATTCGTGCTTTTTTATTTAAAGACATACTAAAGTACTCCAAGTAATATGAACGATTTTTGTCAGCAACAACATCGGAAATTTTGACAAAAAGCAATCTTGTCTTCCGCCATCTTGAACAATTTTTTGATAGGCATCTGACGTCACAAGCTGGATAAAGCAAAATCTTTACTTAGTTATCTGAAGTTAGCTTTTAGTAAATGTCGTTTTCACATCATTACACTACAACACTTTCAGAAGCATGGAAAGTGTGATTTTATGATCTTTACCCAGCTTGTGACGTCATTAACTTCCGAGTTAATTAGGCAAAGTATTCAACCAAGATGGCGGATGATACGATCGTGTTTAGCCGGCATTAGTAATGTTGTTACTGAAAAAAATTGTTGTGATTACTTGGATTGCCTTAGTAAGAATAAATTAGAAGATCGGAAATTGTAAATTTTGACTTTTATTGCCTTTACCCTTTAAAAACTAGACTCTAAGCATGACTGTATGTTTATCCTTTGTACATGTACATGTACATTTTAATAAGGCGTTTTCATACGACATTTGTTTATTACAATATCATTTCGTACCCGGGGACTTTGGGAACGAGTGGAGGAGCACCCAAATTACGATCCTAGTTTAATACCGAGGTTGTGTTTCTCTATACATGTGCAACACAAAATTGATTGATACACTTTCCTCGATTACATACAGTTCTCAGGCTCCATACAGTTTCTTGAAAAATGGAAAATACAAGTTTGAGAGTCCAAAACACGTGCATAAACAATTCGGAAAAAGAATAAAACTAAATGTTATGCATAGTTAAGCAGTCTGACGATCAAACCCTCTTACCAAATAAATAGCAACAGTTGTTGCTGTGGCAACAATGACGTTTCAAAATGGCTGCCAATTATTATTATTATTAATTTGGTGATATGCTCCCTTTCGGGCTTTTCAGCATAAAATTACAAGTTAAACCAATTAAAATTATTAAAAATAG
Source organism: Corallium rubrum (assembly GCA_964035015.1). Taxonomy (NCBI): domain Eukaryota; kingdom Metazoa; phylum Cnidaria; class Anthozoa; order Scleralcyonacea; family Coralliidae; genus Corallium; species Corallium rubrum. The sequence continues at coordinate 19,644,299 of OZ035998.1, read as the reverse complement.
TTACCCTAATTACAAATTTCGATTTATTTAATCTAATCTACTATATAAATATTATAAAACCTTTTTAACTATTTAGTAAAAATTTCTTAAGTCCCAATTTAAAAGTCTTAATGTCCTTTATTGACCTTAGTGTTTGGTCGAGTTTATTCCACAGAGCTACACCACGATAGTAGAATGTTCTTTGCCCTGTACTTGTTCTAAATTTAGGAATATCCAAATCATGCATGATGCGGGTATGGTGATCATGGGTTTCATATCGATGATTAAATTTCTCACTTAAATAAGCAGGCGCTAGGCCGTTGATGCACTTAAACATCAATAATATATCTTTATACTGTAGTTGTCGATCTACAGTAAGCCATTTCAAGTCCGTTAGCGCTGGAGTTATGTGTTCATATTTATTAATATTCGTAATTATTCTCGCGGCAAAGTTTGGATCAATTGGAGCTTCTTAATGTTCTTGACTGTGATGTTTGCTCAGACCGAAGAGCAATAGAACAACTTGCTTAACACCAGGGATTCTATAATAAAAGTTAATGTCTTTTGGTCGAAAACATGACGGATTCTGTTTATTTGACATAATTTGGTCATGCATGACGATGTCAATTTACTGATATGTTCGTCGTATTTCATGTTTGAATAAAAAATAACACCTAAATCCTTAGCTGAATGTACAGGATGGAGTGTTTTACCGAGGAAGCTCAATGATAAACTTTCTGTTTGGGTAGTCATTAGCTGTGGTGTTCCAAATACGAGAAATTTGGTTTTTCCAGGATTAATTAATAATGAATTTGAGCAGCACCAACTCGCTATCCTGTTGAGATCATCTTCCATTTCTTTTTTTGTCTCCGATATATTCTCAATTGGAAAGGATAAAAGGGCTTTGGAGTCATCAACATATGAGTCTAAAGAGAAATTTTTTGTAACAGAAGGGAGGTCATTGGTATAAATGCAGAAAAGCAGCGGGGAGAGGACTGATCCTTGAGGAACTCCATGTGAGATGTGCAGTGACGTTGACTTGGTAGATCCTATTCTCACATATTGCGATCTGTTGGATAGGTAACTACGGAACCATAGCACAGTTGATGGTGATGCTCCAATCTCTTCTAATTTTTGAAACAGTATTTGATGGTTTAAACTGTCGAACGCCTTGGAGAGATCAAGTAATTAGATAACTGCTGTTGCTTTTTTCTGATCCATCGCGCTAAGAATTTTATCCGCTACAAATACATTCAAAGTTTCTGTGGAATAGAACCTCTTGTTTCCACTTTGCTGGGGGGAAAGTTTTTTGTGCTTAAGCAGATACTGGGAAAACTGGTTAAGAACTACTTTGTCACACACTTTGGATACCGTGGCCAGAAGTGAAAGTGGTCGGTTGTTGGCTGCTTCTTCATGGTCCCCCTCTTTTAATAATGGTATGACTTCGGCTAACTTCCATGCTTCGGGGTATGTCGATGTTCGAAGGGAACAATTTATAATGCTCGTAAGAGAAGGCAAAATATATGGCAATGAATCTTTTATAATGCGCATTCCGATTTTATCTGGGCCCGGTGATTTGTTAGATGGCATAGAAATAATTATTCGCCTAACGTCTTCTTGTGAGACTGTTTTAAGTTCGAATAAGTCTGTGATTGAGCACACAGATGGAACGAACTCTGGCTCAAACGGTTGAATGTTATTATCGGTTGCTAATTTTTCTGTTACACGTGAGGTTATCTCACCAACTGAGGAGAAAAATATGTTAAATTCATCTGCTAACGTTTTCACATCTTTAGTATACAGAGGTCTTGAGGTTTCTTTCGATGACGATGGTAAAATTTTATTTATGACCTTCCATAATGCTCCAGTGTTTTGTTTGCATTGATATATCTGACTATGGGCGTAACGTTTTTCCCCATTTCTCAACTTAGCTTTAACGGTGTTTCTCGCCTGCTTGTAATTTTTCCAATCGTTGACTTCTCGTGTACGGTAGAATTGACGGTGTAAGCGATCTCTAATTTTCATAGCCTCTTTTGTTTCGCCATCTACGAAAGGGGTTGGACGATTTTTAATTTTAATTTCCTTTAGAGGAGCGTGTTTCTCAAGAACAAATTCAAGGATGTTATTGAAAAGTCGCAATTGTTCGTCAACGTTAGTTATATGTGATAAGCATTGCAGATGTGAAGAGAACTGGGTCATATCATGGGCAAATGACGATGCATCATAGTTCCGATAGCTTCTCACTGTTGCAGTACAGATTGGATGTTTAGGACTTCTAAGATTCAGCACCATAAACACCGGATAATGGTCACTTATTGATATATTCATAACCCCGCTGCTTTTTACAAGAGGAGATGTAGACACGAGAATTACATCAATTAGCGTTTGTGAAGTCGGTGTAACCCTAGTTGGAGCCTCGATTATTTGTTTAAGATTTAGTTCGGTGCAAACATCCTTTAATGCTTTACTTTCAAGTCCCGTTTTTAGCATATCACAGTTAAGGTCGCCAAGGATAAAGATCGAATGTTTTAATAATAGTGCCTCAGTGTATGCAGGTTTTAAAGCAGATTAAAAACAACTTAACGCGCAATCTGGAGGTCTATATACAACACAGATAATAAAAGATTTCATCTTCTTATGTTGAAGGTGTAGCCACATTTGATGAAAGTTATCTTCAGATATTAAAGAAAGATTTCTTAATACCTTGCATTTAACATCCTTGCGAACATAAGCGCATACTCCTCCACCGACTTTATGTAAACGATCTAGTCTGAATATTTTATAGCCTTCCAATTCGACCTCAGCATTGCTGGTCGTTGTATTCAACCATGTTTCAGAAATTGCTAAAACATCCGGTTTGTTTTCAAGGCTAAATTCTCTAACTTGGAGAAAGTTTTCACGTCTCTTAAGCGATCTAATATTTAAATGTATTATCTTGAATTTAGACTTTCGTATACATTTATCGCTGCTTATGCCTTGATTCTGTACATTTATTACTTGGTTGTTGATAGCAGCAGGTACTGTTGTGATAGAAGAAAGTGGCGCTTCTTTAGACTGAGGTCGTAATGAAATTTTTGTCAAATTATTCTTATAAGACATTTTTGAATTTAATTTTCTTGGAGTAAATTCTGACCTTGTCTTCATAACCGGAATTGGCCGATTATCATTGTCCGTATCGCGCGATCTGAGTCACAATGGAAGAGATCTTAGGTGGTCTAAAATCGACTTTCCTTTAGGAAACTTTCGAGTAATATTACCATTCAAGAAAGATTCACCGATCGTGGTGGTAGAGGTAATATTAGCTTTATCTTTAGAGTGGACAACATTCGCCATTGCCGTGTTGTTGCTTCTGTTAGTCCACTTTGCTTTTGGATGTATTACACGCCGATTATAACTGTGCTCTTTAGATTGTCGATCTGAAGTTAAAACCCCGAATTTACTAATTTAGTTCTAATTTAGTTCGAAAAATTACTAATTTAGTTCGAAAAAAACTTTGGTGACCCCCAATTTTTTAAAATCGGCCTATTGATTACTCATACTTCAAGAAAAATACTTAATGAAAAAAAAAATTGGGGGTCACCAAAATTTTTTTCGAATTAAATTAGATTGAAGGGTAATTGGCAGCCATTTTGAAACGTCATTGTTGCCATAGTAACAACTGTTGCTATTTTTTGTAACAGGTTTTGTTTGCCAGACTGTTTAACTATGTATAACACGTGTTTTGGACTCTCAAACTTGTATTTTCCATTTTTCTAGAAACTGTATGGAGCCACCTGAAACGTGCTCTCTACTCATAAAAATATTTAACCAATAAACGCTTCACTCCAATAAACACTTCACTCCCTCCAAACGCGTCCTTCTAATAATCGCATTCCCGTAATAGTCCGGTATAAAGTGTAATCCCGTAGGATTTTCGTGCTAAAGCCTAAAGTTGATTTTTTTTTCTTCTTTTTTGAGTTGAATTGATGTCAAACTATCAGAAAACGTAGTTCAAGTTTTTCGATCTCTCAACCCCCTTGTATATCGAGATGTCGAAAATATGCACCTCATCATTTTCTGATAGTTTGACATCCAATCAACTCAAAAAAGAAGGGGAAAGATCAACTTTAGCACTTTACTTTTTTCGCATTTATAAGGATATTACACTATTATTTAATTTCAGCAATAGCTGATTTTGGTCATGTGGGACCACCCGTTAGGTGATTAGCCGCTTTTAAGTCTTATAAGTGTATAATTACCATTGCAAGGTGTGCAAACATCGTTTCCGGTTTCGTAACATCGTTTTAAGTTTCCTATTCAGTTCCCCTTCCATTATCTATGATATTATTTCGCGTTTGCTAACCATTTTGGTATCTTCTTATAGTGTGAGGCATTCAAACAAAAGAAAATCGCCAATAAAACAATTGAATTAAAGAAAGGAGATAAAATCAACGGTACACTGGGATCTAAAGGACAATTAGAGAAAACTAATAAAACACTGGAAAAGAATGAACAAGAAAACCGAAATAAAACGTTGAAATACAAGGGACAAGAAAAAGGCAATAAGACACTTGATTACAAGGGACAAAAAGAAGCCAACAAAACACTCGAATCCAAAGAAGAATTAGAAAAGGCCAATAGAACACTGGAATCTAAAAATTCAAAGAAAAGCAATAGAACACTGATATTATCCAAAGAAGAAAAGGTCAATAAAACTCTTCAATCCAACGAACAAGAGAACGCAAATAAGACATTCGAATCGAAGAAACCTAATAATATAACTAATGAGAAATTCGACATCAAGGAATTTAACAGAAGTAACGAGCAACCAAATGTTAAAGGTAATCATCAACCTAAATCCAATAAACAAAGTTCAAGAGCGGTCAATGCTGGCAAAATCTTTTTGATTGTACTATTTGTTGCTGTAATGTCAGGAGTGATTTGTTGGTTGGTGTATGCATACCGTCACCCTCAATCAAAATCTGGAAGGTTTCTAATTCGGGTAAGATTTGCAAGTATTAACCGTTGTAATCGCTGTTGTTGGAAAAGTCTATTAATTCATTTACCTCATATTAGATTAGCAAATGCTACTGTTGCTAGTAGCTACAGGATTGTCCTTTGCATGCAGTCAATAATATCATTCAGTTTTACTTACTCTTGTAATGTTAAACGGGTTAATTGGAGTGGACATATTATAAATGGTCACGAGTTTGATAAAGGACATAAAGTGGGCAAGGCGTAGCCAGGATTTTGAAAGGGGGGAGCCGAAATCAGAATTAAATTTTAGGGGGGTCCGGATGCATGCTTCCCCGTGAAATTTTGAAATCGAGAGTCACTGAAATGCCATTTTCTGGCTTTTGGAGGAAGATTTTACAGACCCTAAAGGTTAAAAAACGTCACATAAAATACTCAAAATACTCAAACGTCACATAGATACTCAAAATGCATACACTCAGTAGATTGATGAATACATTGTTTACAGTTTATTTCCTGACATAATTCATATTGCATCAGTTTTGTAGTTACATGTCTGTTGTGTTACCCCCCTGGCTACATCCCTGAAAGTGGGACCGAGTGCCATTAACGTACATGCGATAGGGTTGACCTGGGCGGGCACCAAGCGACATTTCTAAAAAGCCCAGGGGGTACTCCCCTTGAAAAATTTCAAAATTTAGCGGTTTTGAAATGCTATTTCCTGCATTTGAGGAAAATAATTTATAGAATTCTGAAGATTAAAAAATACAAAAATTAAATATTTACATTATTTTTGTAGGATTGCGACAAACTTTACAGTCAGTTTGATTATGTATGCATTGTGTATAAAGCCATAAAAGTATGTTAGTGAAAAATGCGTGTAGCACGGCGATTCTTTAGTCACGCGTACAGTAGTAGTAAATTTAATGCAAAAAGGAAATACAAATACATTAACATGATAGAGAGAAGTTCACAAATTACATATGCATGACTACCTGCATGTGATAACCATTTGGGGCTAATCTAGGCCACGTCCACACGTATACGTTTTCCTAGCGTTTTTATACTGTTTCAGGTAATGAGACCATTGTTTTCTGCTCTCCTGAAGACCGAGAACAATATAAAAACGCTATGAAAACGCATACGTGTGGACGTGGCCCTAGACAGGTGGTCATTAAGAAGTTACATTAAATGGGGTTAGTCAGGAAAAGACATGAATAAAGTGGTCAGGAAAATATATTATACTTACTAGAAATACATAAATGCAACAACCCCTCGCCCGCTTTAACGTGTATTTTTGTACACCCCCCCCCCCCCCCCCCCCATGTTTTAAGCAAAATTTCCAGTCGAAAATAGTTATATAACAGTGGTTGAAGAAAGAAGAGTCGAAGCAAAACTTAGATTTAATAAACTCCGGTAGTCTGGTTGTAAAACATATTTTGTTTATTCGAGGTTTCGAAAAGGGTTTTTTAGCAAGCCGTTAAATGGCTTCCATGTACATGTTTTGATTTCAAATGGTTTCCATGCATGTTGTTTATTACAACGACAGAACTCAAGCAACCTAATCTGCCTAATCTGAAAATTAATAGCCCCAAAAAGAATATATAATATAGACTAACAAACCACACAGTGTAATTGGACCTGCGAGATGAAGCAAAATGCAGAACTTGATTCGAAAATACATTAAAATATGAAAAACATGCCCCGTCCTATAGAAAATCTTGATCTTGACTGGCGTCTTCACCAGGGCACGTCGGCAAAAATAAACTGTAATAACTTAAAACCAGCAATTGAAACAAAGCAGTATTAATCGGACTGACAAGGTGAAACTGAAATAGCAAACATTTATTTCAAAGTATTGACAAGAAAACATGGAAAACGTTTGTCACGGTTCACGACACGTTTTAAAAAAACAGCTGACATTCTCATTGACATTTTTTCAGACTTATCTTAAACCTTGCCGTTTCTCTCGCTATCATACACGACACTGACTTTCCCGTTGCCTTCTCTTTCTAGTGTACTTGTTTACCCTTTTTTTTCTGACTGCCTCAGTTTGTTAGCTTCTTTGCTAAGCAAATAACTTCCCTGCCTTCCACTGTTTCGTTCAGTTGTCGTCGCGACAGTTCTGTACGTTCTTTCACTCTTTTCGACTTTCGCTCAACACTTTTCCTTCGAGTTAATAGTTCTTGTCGCTTCCCCTTAAAGTTTCCTTGTTTTATTGAGCTGCATTTTCTCTTTCCATAGTGACAAATAATAATATTTTCGCATGTATATTTCCAATAACCATATTAATGTCCCAGTGCCCCACAATCTTCACCGCAATCATGGTCCGTCCACACATATATACAAATATTCAGATCACTCAAATTGATTCGCATTGTAACACGCGTGTAAAGTGGACTCCACGCATGTCGAGATTAGCACCCTCACCGGGCTCCGGGCCTTCGGCCCTACGCCCGGGTTCGGGGATTATAGCAATATATAGAGCGTTTTCACTCACGTGATCGGTGGCCCATTGGGGTGGTGAAACAATACGAAATATTTGAATAAGAAAGAGCTCATTCCCATACCGTACACCAATATGGCCGCCGTGACGTAAGATGAAAACGCTCTATATCTGGTAGAGAGTTCTTTATTAATCCGATATTATATCAGACCAACAAAGAACTCTCTAATAATTAAAATACAAGAGATGCGTACACCCATGGAAAACGCGTGGACACGGTCTAGCGTGAGAGATTAGTGGAATAATGAATGACTTGGACACGGTACCGGACGAATTCGGAACCGTACTCAAATGTGTACAAGGGTGGGCCAAGCCGGGCTTAAGCCTTTATTTACACGCTACCGGACGAATTCTGAACCGTACTCCTGAACCGTACTCGAATTTAGACGATTCTGCCTTCCGTTTACACAGGACCCACAAAACCAGACGAATTCGAGTACGGTTAACTCATTCCTGTCCGGGGGCTTCCCCAGAGGTGAATAAAATCGTCTGGCGTCAGCCAGAATAAAATACCAAAGACCAATTCGGACAAGAAAGAGTTAACCGCAAGAATTCGAGACCTGTAAACAAGCTTTGCTTTAAAATAAGTGCAACAAACACTTATCACACGTACTGTTTATCATATTATACGTACTAGTCAATTGAATAAAGGTATATCGCTTCTGTTCAAACAATGAAACGTGGGTATGTCGGTGTGTCATTAGACTATAATTTTTTTTACTTCTTAAGCTGACGATGAGCTTACGTAAATGTAATATTTTAATGATCGAACCTCCCTACATAAGGGCTTTCAGGTACAATATAGAAATAATTTACAAATTATAATTAATTACTAAAAAACAAAAAGTCATGGCTGTCATGCACTAAATAATTTACAATATATATATACGTGTGGGTTTTGGTCTACGAAACGCAGAGTGCTCGATAACATATAGTTAGAGCAAATATAGATTTTCGCTTACCTCAAAAAGTCTGCCACAGGCTGTTTCATCTAAAAAAGATTCTTTTTTAGATGAAACAGCCTGTAGCAGACTTTTTGAGGTAAGCGAATGTATATATATATATATATATATATATATATATTTGTGAAATTCATTAATAATTCATGAGTTTTGCAGCCAATCCAATTTCAGAAATTACGTCACATTTATACCCCTGTAAACCCCATACAAACCACTAGTGCTTGTAACTAATTAGCATCTCAATATGATTATCCCAAAGGGATTTTTACTATTTATTCATTTCACAAGTTGTTTACAACACTCGCGTCCTTGTTGTATTGAATATACAATCACTCGCCTTCGGCTCGTGATTGTATAATTCAATACAACACGGCCGCTCGTGTTGTAAACATTACATATATATATATATATATATATATATATATATATATATATATATAAAATATATATATATATATATATAATGTATAAAATATTAAAGTATTTTTTGTCCATTTTTAAAAGAATAAATATAAATAAATAAATTTACCATTTTGCTTTCAATTTTTTGTTCCCTACAGCACCGCAATCCAAAGAAATGGTTTCGAAATTCAAGTGGAGACAACGGGACAAATGGAGGAAAGGTTCATTTCAAAACAAGTTCATATCAAATGCGTTAAAGAATACCTGAAATATTCACGGTTATGGAATGTTATTCATTTTTTAGAAGAACTATAACTAGAGTAATCCGTGTTGCCTGAACTGTCTGCATGTTATTGTATGAATTGATAATATATAGATTAATTTCTCACTAGAATTAACCCATGCCTGCAATAAGTACCAATTTACAATTTTGTTTTCTTGATGTTACAGCGGCTGCACTGAAAAAAAGCCTACAACATTCTGGCATTTTGCTAAAAAAACATTCTATAAACTGATTCTACTCATTTGTGTAATTTTTATATTTTGGCATGCTTCAAAAACTTTTTATTGTTTTTACTCAATATGCCATAGAAACATGACTGAAAATTACTACCTATAGAAGTTTGAGTTTTAATCTCTAGGATAGATATAGGGAAATTGGGTTTTTATATCTAGAGTTATGCCTTATAATGGCGTCAGGTTCTAAAAGATATGGCATTTGTCTTACCTTTTTAGTTATACACACTTAATTAATTTGTGGCCTGCTTTGTCAAGTGAACGTTCATGAAACAACGGGCCTGTACTCTACTATACCATCTCCTGATGGCGCTAGATTTAAACACATTGCTTATTCAACCATTATTACAAAAAACATTATAATTTACTTTTGCTTACTTAGAACGAAAGTTATTACACACTATAATTTTCTTTTGAATTTTGCCAAAACAATTTATATTAGCTATTTAATTTCCGTCTGTGCGTGTGATAAATAACAGCTCTGGTGCTTAGTCTATGGTAAAATTGGGATGGCCGCAGTGATTGTATGGCAGTTTATATAGCTGTTGTCTGTTATGGTTATCCAGCCTATTGTTTTAATTTCTGTGTTTATGTATGATAGAAACTAGTTAATAAATAAAATAAAACGTGAAATGATCTTGACGCCAGTGCTATTCTACTTTTTGTTACCTGACAACAACCTTCTTTTTATTAAGATTTTTATTGGTTGCATACGAGAGCTTCAAATATGTTTTGTCAAATACTACTCTGTAAACAGAACTTGGACTGATATTGTATAACAGGTGTTTAATATATTGGAGTAGATCTTAAATATATTGTAATAGGACTTAGACATATTCATTTGGAACAAAACTTGATATATTGGAACAGAACTGGGATATATTGGAACAGAACTTGGATATATTGGAACAGAACTTGGATATATTAGAACAGAAGTTGGATATATTGGAACAGAACTTAGATATATTGGAACAGAACTAGGATATATTAAAACAGGACATGAATATATTAATTGGAAAAATAACTTGCAGCCGGATATATTGGAACAGAACTTGGATGTATTGTCCAGAACAGAACTTGGATATATTGGAACGGAACTTAGATATATTGTCCAGAACAGAACTTAGATATACTGGAACAGAACTAGGATATATTAAAACAGAACTTGAATATATTGGAAAAATAACTTGCAGTTGGATATATTGGAACAGAACTTGGATATATTGGAACAGAACTTGGATATACTGGAACAGAACTTAGATATATTAGAACAGAAGTTGGATATACTGATACAGAAGTTAGATATATTGGAACAGAACTTGGATATATTGGAACAGAACTGGGATATACTGGAACAGAACTTAGATATATTGGAACAGAACTAGGATATATTAAAACAGGACATGAATATATTAATTTGAAAAATAACTTGCAGCTGGATATATTGGAACAGAACTTGGATATATTGTCCAGAACAGAACTTGGATATATTGGAACAGAACTTAGACATATTGTCCAGAACAGAACTTAGATATATTGGAACAGAACTAGGATATATTAAAACAGAACTTGAATATATTGGAAAAATAACTTGCAGTTGGATATATTGGAACAGAACTTGGATATACTGGTACAGAACTTAGATATATTGGAACAGAACTTGGATGTATTGTCCAGAACAGAACTTGGATATATTGTACAGAACAGAACTTGGATATATTGGAACAGAACTTGGATATATTGGAACAGAACTGGGATATACTGGAACAGAACTTAGATATATTGGAACAGAACCACGATATGTTAAAACAGAACATGAATATATTAATTGGAAAAATAACTTGCAGTTGGATATATTGAAACAGAACTTGGATATTTTGTCCAGAACAGAACTTGGATATATTGGAACAGAACTTAGATATATTGTCCAGAACAGAACTTAGATATATTGGAACAGAACTAGGATATATTAAAACAGAACTTGAATATATTGGAAAAATAACTTGCAGTTGGATATATTGGAACAGAACTTGGATATATTGTCCAGAACAGAACTTGGACATATTGGAACAGAACTTGAATATATTGTAAAACAGAACTTGAGTTGGATATATTGAAACAGAACTTGGAATATATTGTCCAGAACAGAACAGTTGGATATATTGGAACAGAACTTGAATATATTGGAAAAGAACTAGGATATATTGGAACAGAACTTGAATATATTGAAAAATAACTTGAACTTGGATATATTGGAACAGAACTTGAATATATTGTCCAGAACAGAACTTGGATATATTGGAACAGAACTTGGATATATTGTACAGAACAGAACTTGGATATATTGAAACAGAACTTGAATATATTGGAAAAATAACTTGCAGTTGGATATATTGGAACAGAACTTGGATATATTGTCCAGAACAGAACTTGGATATATTGGAACAGAACTTGAATATATTGGAAAAATAACTTGCAGCTGGATATATTGGAACAGAACTTGGATATATTGTCCAGAACAGAACTTGGATATATTGTCCAGAACAGAACTTGGATATATTGGAACAGAACTTGGATATATTGTACAGAACAGAACTTAGATATATTGTACAGAACAGAACTAGGATATATTAAAACAGAACTTGAATATATTGGAAAAATAACTTGCAGTTGGATATATGGGAACAGAACTTGGATATATTGGAATAGAACTAGGATATATTAAAACAGAACTTGAATATATTGGAAAAATAACTTGCAGTTGGATATATTGGAACAGTACTTGGATATATTGTCCAGAACAGAACTTGGATATATTGTACAGAACAGAACTTAGATATATTGCACAGAACAGAACTTGGATATATTGACACAGAACTTGAATATATTGGAAAAATAACTTGCAGTTGGATATATTGGAACAGAACTTGGATATATTGTCCGGAACAGAACTTGGATATACTGGAACAGAACTTTGATATATTAATGGAACAGAACTTAAATATATTGAAACAGAATTAATTAGTAGGATATATTGAAACAAGAACTTGGATATATTAGAACAAAAGTTTTGAACAGAACTTAAATATTGGAACAGAACTTGAATATATTGGAACAGAACTTGAATATATTGGAACCAAAGTTAAATATATTGGAACATGACTTGGAAATATTTGAACCAGATTGTATGAGATGTATGGGATATAGTAGAACAATTTCATTCACTATTAGAACCAACATGACGACTGTATCTCTGCTTTCTGAATATCAGGAAATAAATTACAAAGCATCAATATTATATTTGACATACTAAATAACTTTATTTGCTCATTCAGTTTGTCTTAAATGAGATAAAGATATATATACACAGTGATAAAAATAGTTGTCACTATTTGTTGAACATGTGTGAATACAGCAGAGTAAATCTGGAATAAACATGAGAGCAAAAATTGCCATTATTAACAAATAAAAATATTTTAACGTGTCGATTTCAAAAGAAATGTCAATGTAACTACAACCTAGTGCTTTTTTTCCAAATTAGTTACTGTTCCGAGTGACTGCAGTCACAGACAGCATGGCGGTGTGGATGATATTAGATCTTCAAAGTTTGTTACCCTAAATTAATCCTTTCTCTTTTTGTCTGTCTTCGAGGTTTTTAGGGACGCTTTCTTGTGGGCGTGTTTCGCCTTTTTTGAATTTTTACTCAGCTTGGATTTCTTGCACGGTGGTGGGCATGGTGGAGGGCATGGTTGTGGGCATCCAGCACCTCCCATACCTCCTCCCATACCACCAGCCATACCTCCTGCCATACCACCTATGGATATACCTCCTGTGGCAGCCAATGGACCAGTAACTTGCTGTCCTTGAGAGAAGCTTCCCTTGTTTCGATGATACACGTGTTCGTGGTGGATTTCCTGTTCCGTACACGGAGATGGACATGGTGGTGGAGGTGGGGGTCCCAGTGGCGGAGCTGGGTGGGTGTGGTGATGGGTAACATGTTTTTCATCCCTAAGCACAACAGGTGGTTGCGGAGGGGTTTGTGGAAGTTGAGCCGCTGGTGCTCCTGGGTGATACTGATGATGGTGAACAGTGTGCATGGCGTATTCGGGAGGAGGTGGCCTTTGCGGAGGTGGTCCTAGCGGACCCATTTGAGGGTGAACATGCTGATGAGTGACGTGTTTCTCTTCGTTTAATGTATAAGGCGGTGGAGGTGGTGGTGGTGGGCAAGGAGGCGTGGGACAGGGAGGTGGCCAGTAAGGTGGCATGCCGCCACCGCACGGGTTAGTAACGCATTTCTTAGATGCTGAAAAAAACAAAAAATAAGGTCAAAGAATGAGTCAAGGACGTGCAAAACTGATAATATGCAAATATTGTGTATATTTTGTGTTTATTTGTGCTGCGCTTATACATGTACAACAGACACATAAACAACAAACACAGCAACGCGGTACGATGTCAGAAAAAGTTTGACACCCAGCCGGTTAAAAAGCGGCATAGAAATACTGTACCTGTACTGAAATACAAGTTTTCCTTTGCTTAAATCTGTTCAGGCTAGCTGGGCAAAAGTTTGGAGGTATGGTGTTACAAGCATAAAAATGTGATAGCCCAGCAAATAGCTTTAAGTAGACTGGTATATAATAATGACATAATAATTATTCTGGTTCGATCTTCAGGCAATTGCAAAACGATTTTGGTCAACAGTTCTACAAGCATAAAGTAGTATATCTTACCCTTTTTATGACCAGAAATAAATTTCTTTAGTTTCTTCGACTTAATAGCCTCTGACGAAAAAGCCAGAAATAGAACCACGGAAAGCACAAGATAAATCCTCATGTTATCCTTTACCGCTCCTGAAACTAAATGGTATATTTATACACTTAATGTCTGCTCCCGAAGGAAACAGTTAGTTTTGTTTTCCCGAGAGTCTTGATATTTCCCGAGACGAAGTCGAGGGAAGCATCGAGACTCGAGGGAAAACAAAACTAACTGTTTCCCGAGGGAGCAGACATTAAGTGTTTTGTTATATAACTTGAGTTTCGCTGAATAATTTCGACGTTTATCAAGGGAAAGTACACAAAAGACAAACGCTTTAAAGACTTACAAAACATTTCGCCTGACTCGGTAATTTCACTTCAACCAAACAAATATAAGTCTTAGAACAAAAGAACAGCAATACATTTCTTCACTTAATCTTCACACATGCTTTGAAGACCTATAAATATTATGTTTTTCGTACCAAAACAAGCTTTTGTTTATAGGATGCCGTGAAGAGTTCAAAGTTCTAGCGGGCAACAATTGAGAACTTATTGACCGAGCAGGCAATAAGTTCTCAATTATTGCCCGCTCGGTAGACATTGAAATTTAGTTCTCAAACTCATTAATAATTCATGAGATAATCAATCAATCAGAAGCGCTGAATTGCACCACGTGAAGGGACTTGAAATACCAGGGAAGTACTGGGCAGAGGACTTCAAGCATTATTTCCAGTCCAAGGACTGGAAATAATATTTCAAGTCCTTGGACTTGAAATATTACATCACACAATCGGTTATTCATCCATACACTAATTACTAATGCACTAATTCATTTTGGGAATACACTAAGTGATTTTGAGAAGTCATGTAAAGGCCTCCAATTCGGACTAGACCGGGTGTTCAAGGACTCGGAATTCGTTCCATGCAGTCCTCGGCTTCGCCTCGGACTGGAACGAATTCCTCGTACTTAAAAACCCAGTCTAGTCCTCATTGGCATGGAACTACAAACCAACCAATGACAGTCATCGTTGCATCCAGTGAAACTCTAGCTATATAACAATTATTATTATTGTATTAAATGCTATCTTGTATTTTCAAAATTGTGCTGAAGCTTCGTGTATACAAGAGCTGTCAGTAGCTCCCTACTTTTAAAGAAAGTCGTTCGACGGCCGCAGTGCGCTCTACATTTTAAAGATGAAATGTCTTCCTGTAGAGACTTGAGAAGGACGGCAGTGTTTAATTTAAAGTAGCCATGAAACGAAAATTAAGTTTGTCTTATTTGAAAGAACACTTAAAATTATAGAGTAACATCTTTTCCAGTATTTCGTTTCCTTGCTTGCAGGTCTCAACATCCTCTGGTAGGTTTTTTGTTATTACAGTGATTTACAGTCACAGGGCCGTAGCCACCAATTTTGAAGTACAGTATGTCCGGTTGGTAGTGGCAGTTCAGAGCGCCAAACATGCGGGAAACCTCTGGGGTGTGAACATGCTCCCCCAGGAAATTTTTGATTTTTTACGCCACGGAAATGCTATTTCCTGCATTTTGGGGGCAATTTTAACAACAAAAAAGATAAAATAAAAACCAGTGAAAATCATGATTTTATAGTCAGTATTTCCTTACCGTGCATACAATATTGCTGCCATTGCGCTTCAACATTTTACTCATCTGCGCCCACTGACACATGCTTTAGCGGTAACAGTCAAAAACATTGGTGGAAACCACTGATGGCACTCGATGAATTTTCACGCGAAAACCGTCATTTTTAGGGAAATATTTAACGTTTATGTGGGAAATAAACTAATACTTTGTCTTTTTGTAAACAGTAAACTTATACATAATCTTCCTAGTGGCTATACTCTATACTTAAATTACTTTGCCTATATAATGAGAGCTAGATCTGTCTGCAATATTTCACCCGGGCACACGCAGGTTTCACCCGGGCACAGGCTCGGGTGTAGCTACGCCACTGATAAGTATAGATTATTTTGAGGCCACGAGGGGATATGTGATTTCATGATTTCATGGAGGTTGACAGGATTTCATAAGATAAGGAGTGGTGCGGGGGATATTATACGGGAAGATTAGAGCAGAATATTCTAGCGAGGAATGGTAGAGGGGAATATTAGAGCCTTAGGGGTTGTTTATATGAGAGGCGAGCCAGCCCGGTAAGCGGGATAGCTTGGTAAGCGAGATCTCACTGTGTAGTTATTTTCCTGTTAAAAATTCCTCTGCGTTTATATGGCCAAGCGGGCTAGCCCGGTTAGCGAGATCTCGGTAAGCGGGATGAAAATTTCCCATGTGGGATGATTTTTCAAAGGGATGCCGACGCCATCTATTGTCGTGTTGTAAAATCATCCCGGTAGGCGGGATGAAATTCGTTCATATATAAAACGCGAGCCAGAAATCATCCCGCTTACCGGGATAGCCCGGTAAGCGGGCTGGTTCGCGGCTCGCCTCCATATAAACAGCCCCTTAAGGCTAGTTTACACAGGTCTTAATCTATTGTTTTGCCAGGGGCTATTGAATATATTCCCCTAAAAGAACAAAGGAAACCGAGGCATGTGAAAAATAAAGGATTAAACATTTTGACGTCACACGTACATAATGAGTTATCGAAAAAGTTATATATCTTTGCTATTATCAAATATATAATAATCACTTGAAAATCTACATGTTTAGTGCTGTGGGCGAAACACAACCACATGCTTCATTCAAATTAAATTGGTTTGTTAATAGAAAAGATAGCTAACCTTCTCCGATAGCTCACTATGCACCAACGACGTCAAAATGTTTAAATTGCATATCAAGCAAACTAAAATATAATTGTCAGTTGTTTGCTGTACAAGCTGTGATAGTTGGTAACACTCAGAAAAACTGACAATTATTACTAACATCAAGCAGCAATTTCTGAAACTAACAAACTAAAATATCACAAGAAGAAAGCAAGGGAACGAAAAACTGGAAAAAATGTTACTCTATAATGTTAAGTGTTCTTGCAAATAAGACAAACTTAATTTTCCTTTCATAGGCACTTTAAACATAAAAATATTCGACTGTCTTACGACTGACCGTATCTCAATTAGCTCAGTGGTCACATGGCCGATTTGGAGACTATGGGTTCGATCTTCGGTTGGAACAGTCATATTTTTCATATTATTATTATTGTATTAAATTCTTTCTTCCAAAATCACATAAAAACGTGGAAGCACTTACATTACATGCACGAGAGACAATTGGGAGAAAAAGTTTGGGAATAACTATATACTCTAGTTCCAAAATTTTGTTTAGTCAATTGAAAATCCCACTTGATATCTTTTCGACGGTAAATTGCCCATCTAATAACTCTCCGTTAGTTTTCAGTTTGTTTATAATATTTTCCGTGATCCAATTAACAAATAGATCCGATCTAATGCATGTGATTCAAACTGTTTGGTGACTGACCATGATTGTCATAAGTGAGACGATACGAATTGTTGGATTCTTCTTGTGGAACATCCTTTCAAAGCGACACTACACCAATTCTGAAGACATTTTTCTGATAATTTTCAGACTTTTGTTCCTCGGAATCACAATTGCTTTTCTGAGTTCCAGTTGCATTCGTTTATTTGGCTATAACACTAATAATACAATTATACCACAGTAAAGAATCGCCGTTACAGCATTTTGCATACATTACATAGTTTGTTCGAGCTAATCGTACCTAGCATAAATCGGAAAAGTTTCAAACACCACCGTACCAGCAACAAATTTGTGGTTGAATTTTTCACCGCGTACTCGCTTAGTTATACTTAAGTAGTGGGCTTTACACAACCTGCGCGTAATTCTCACGTTTAACCAGAATTATTTCCTCATGTCTTTGAACATACCTTGTTCTTGATTTTCTAACAAAACAGGAGAAATAATAGGATTTCTTTTCTTCTTCCAGCACCCACTCTCAATCGAAAAAATATGTTGGAAAATTGACTTGAACAAGATGAGAAATTCTATTGGTGGAAATTATAGCAAAATAAAGAAGTCAACGAAGCGTTTGATCGGAACAATGAGATCCAACAGGTTGTTTATGAGACAGTTTTACAACCGGGTGATCTCATTTCAATGCAACACAGGTAATCACTGGTAAATCAGCGTAATGGTTAAATAAACAGCAACAAAATCTTACGGACTGTTTACATGGTAACGGGGACGAGACAAGTTTGAGCCGGACTGGAGAAGCGGGACGGGATGTTCATTATCCCGGGTTTATATGCGAATGTTTTCAGGCTGAACAATTGCGTCTTGGACCTTTCCGCAACGCATCCAGAAAGTTGTATTAAAAAAACGGAGAATAACAGAGGAATAGCAAAAAAATTACGTATACTATGAAGAGCCGCTGTCCTCCTACTAAGCCGTTATTTGTATTGAATAAACAGCTTAAGGATAAAACGATAACTACTAGAAACAGTTCCATCGTATTGTCCCGGTTATATAGGCGCGACAAAACATTTATATGGCGAAAATTGTCCCATCAAGGCGGGATCCCGGTTAAGCAAACCCGATTAGCTAGGCGAGTCAAGACAGGACAAAAAAATGCCCCGGCAAACACATCCTCTATATAAACTAAATGAAATCGACAAAGAAAGAACAGGAGGGCATTTCAATAAAAATGCACTTACACGCGGAAAAGATAAAAAAGGATTACTAAATAGCGGTCCAGTAAAGCTAGGGAAAACTGGATTTCCTTGTATAAACCAACACCGCTGCCAAACGTTTGCGCATGCGTGAATTTGCTAGAGTAAACATTGCAAGAGAAGTGGGAACTAGCCGTGGCAACAACAACCAGACAGTGAAGGCTACCGCGTAAGACTCGATTATTCATTTGTGTTTTAAAAAAATGGCACGAAAATTACGAAGGTTGGGGGCATTTCAGAATGTGTTACAATATTGACAAAGAAACCATGTACAACTTAATTACCTTATCTTTTTGGTAGAGTGCTTATAATTTTAACTTTTGACTCGGTCCAGTCCAAATATTCCAGTGTTTTCCCGCTCGTACGATCCTCGGATGCCGCGAAGGCGCAAAACGTTTGGCAGCGGTTTTCCCTAGTCTAGTTTCTAGGCTTTCTGAGCCTCTCTCCAGCCTTCCCAAGAACCCAAGCCGACTACGCGGCAAAGCAACTAATGGTGGAAGCGAAAGGAATAGAAACTAGGTTAGTAACGCCCCTTCTATGGGTCCACCAAAACAAACATGCCATTTACTACGGTTCCAGTTTGAGCGTGGACACGCGTCATTTGACGACACACGTTTCACACGGGAAACTAACATGTTGCTAAGCGGAAACTGTAACGTTACTAAGGCCAAACGACATTGTTTCTTCGTGGCAAATGTCGCGTTGTGGGGTTTCTCAGCGTAATGGCCAATAATCGGAAAAGCACGGTGGTGTTCTTAGCTACACTTGACGAAGATTTAATTGTGTATAAAGATGAGTTATAAACATGCCCACATTTGCTTTGAACATTTGGCACTCGTTTCAAATTGAAACAATACCGTTTGGCCTTAGTAACGTTACAGTTTCCGCTTAGCAACATGTTAGTTTCCCGCGTTTTCCCGTGTGACGGCAATTACGCGTGTCCACGCTCAAACCGGAACCGTAGTATCTTCTTTGATGAATTTTCTGGGTTTTGTTTTTTTTGTACAATTCACAATCTGAACTGCTACGGATAAATATTGGCTATGAAAATACTATAAATATTTCATTATATATCTGTGTTCCCATCAATCTGTCTGATACAGTGCTTCCGAAACCCCAAAACAGTCAAAAAATATAAAATCAGTCATTCCAAACTTCCTACTTTCCAGAGCAAGAAAGTAACATTATAACTTATCAAAAATTTTCACTTATCAAGTCAGAACATTTCCACTACAGCAGAGCTCCTGAAAACATCAAGTTTCGTATACGTTAAAGGTCAACTAAACCTTTTGAAGTTATATTTTCTTCTGAAAAGGGTTATTATCTAACTTGGCAAAAGTAAAGAAAAAAATATGAATTTCGAGGTAAATAAAATAACTTATCAGCGAAGCCTTCTTAGGTCCTCTTGAAGCATGGCCGCGTTTCTAGGAGAATGGGTATTCCATTGTCGTTGACATCATGCTGGTAAAACCCACCAATTACCTTCCATTACCACTGCATTAACCACACAAGCTGACAACTCTAAGCCGTTACCAGAACAATACTCTATTATACTTAAAACTAACTTCATGTCATTATTATTATCACTTCTCTTTTATATCACATTACTGCTTATATTTTATATTTTAGTTGAATATCTTAATTTGTTGGTTTTATATTTCATTACTACCTTCCTGTTGAAGGCTGCAATCTGGCAGCCGAAAGCTCGTTATTAAACAAATATTTTGGTCAGAGAACGTCTATTTTACTCATTATGTATAATCCTGGCCGCGCTTCTCCAATTTTTTCAATTATCTTGTTGTTTGTTACCGGTGTGACATCACAAGGTGCTAGTACCAGTCTTCACAGGAGTTCAGCAAAAGGAGCATGTACGCACTGTGTACCTATTTTTATATATACTTTTAAATAAGATGTAAAATGTCATATTTCTATTCTGTGTTAATAATGTACTCAATCGTTTACAATTAATTACATTAATAATGAATTACTATAGTTAACAAAGATATCGTTGTCCAAGAAATTACATGGGAAATATTGTAAAGCAAAAAGCACTAGGTAATGTTGTACTGTTGTAGTGTAGACTAACACTTTACAGTTGACCGTACCGAAAAAGATGGCGACTTGTACATTTTTACCACAATCCTTTGCGCATCATAAATATTGTTTCTTTTACAATTATCGGGAAATAGGTCTTTAAAACGATCAACTTTGGTAGGAATGACGTTCTTGACGTTCTTACGTTCTTACTTTGGTAGGAATGACGTTCTTGACGTTCTTACGTTCTTTGGTTGAACGTACCGCCGCCATCTTTTTCGGTACCGTCATTTACGCTGTACTCGATCGTTTACAAATAATTACGTTAATAATAAATTTAATTGCTATTCTTGGTTTGCACTTGACGTTGAAGGAACTTTAACAACATTAGCAATTATTGTATTTGGAGCTGATGTTTTCCTCCAACGTGACCGCCGTATCTTTGTCTCCTAAATCTCAAGAGATTGATTGCAAATATCAATAGTTCATAGTTGAAATATTATAGTAAGTCAGCAGCATAGTAATGATTTGAGTAATGATTTATTTAACGTCGTAAACACAGGATGTGGTCGCCCAATCATCCGAGCCAGAGGCTCATATTAAAAGTGCACGACATAAGCTAAGACCTAAGTGTTGGTTTTACGGAGGGAGGAAAACCGCAGAACCCTGCGAAAAACCCTCGAAGCACAGGAGAGACCAACTAAACTCTACTCACATGAAATTCAAGTTCGAGAACGGAGCTATTCCCAGACGGTCACCCATCCAAGTACTAACCCCGTCTAACTGGGCTTAACTAGAGCGATGAGAGGCAGCGCCCTAAGAGCACACGCCACCCGTGCTTCCCTAGATGTTTCTATTTTAGATGTTTCTATTTTGTGCTAGATGTTTGTATTTTCTATAGATGTTTCTATTTTGTGCCATACTATGTTTCGTTACGCCACAGATCGCCTCGATTGTTGTTTCAACACTGCCTACGCAGTGAGCTCTATATGTAACTGGATTGATATCTTTGGGACGGACGTGCCGGCATGTAGGCCTGAAGTACGTACAGTCCCAGTCTTCTACGCCGTTTGGTCAAGTCTGATTCATATTCTCGTCCCCAGAGCCTCTCCCGTGCTGGCGCGCGGAAGAGGTTCTGGGGGAATCCATATATTATCGCGATCTGATTGGTTGTTCAAATTCAAAGGCCTTAATATATAAAGCTTAGATGGTTATAAATAAACAGTATTTGAGACACGAAAACTGACAACGAAGCATTCCAATCATAGTTCTAATCCGAACAATTTAATCGAACGTTTTTCAAAGCAATCAATCCGCTTCCCTTTTAAATAATTAAATCAAACACAGACGACAGTCGACAGACAGCAATTTGAAACCGATAGGCGATAGACAGTACACTGCAGGCTGTTTGTGCATGGTACATATTAAGAATCTCATTGAAATATACAAATCAAATACAAACGAACGGTTGCAACAAATAAAGAGAACTAACTTGACTATTAAAAGAGGTACGGCTCTATTGCCAAGCTCTGACGAGAACTCGTAAATTTTAAACGCGGCGATGAGCCACCACAATCAGAATTGTTACAAAGTCAAACGAGTCAATACGAGACAGCCAAACCGCCAGAATCGAAAACGAAAGGAAAATTATATACCAAACAACTGTCGATGATTTGGTGTCCAACTCCCAAACCGCGAACTTAAACGCATGCGCTTTAGAAAGACCACCAAAGAATCTGGTCGGCGTTAGATCATATTGAATTAACGTACAGTGACGTCACAACTTGGAACTTTAAAAATGGATTGGCGTGCGTGTATTAAAAGCGAAGGGCAGTATAGTTTCAAGATAAACGTCCGCGTGTCTTCTTTGACGACTTTCGCTGTTTCATGCAAAAACTAACAAACAAATCGAGTATATAACAAGATAAAATATTGAGTTCTCAGCCATCCTCACGAACGGCGCAGACGGACTCCAGATGAGAGAGAATCGGGATATTGATTATTGTTTTTTATATTAATCGTGACTTAATACAAGTGTTTTACCTGACATCCCTTTTTTATAAATACCTAATCACCGTCTCGCCACGGGTTTTGCGTGCTGACATTTCGCTCATAAGGTCATTTGCATCTTTATTATAAATACATACTTAATATGAATTATTTATCGCAATTTTCCGATTTTTCCCGCAATTACATCACTACCCGGGTATCTCAAAACTTCAGGTATAGCAAAGTTGTGACGTCACTGTACGTTAACTCAATATGATCTAACGCCGACCAAAGAATCTTGGTGTTGCGGTTTGGATTCTCCCAGAGTCTTTCCGCGCGCCAGCAGGGGAGAGGCTCTGGGGACGAGAATGAATCTGATTAAGTCAAAAGACCGCTTTGGAGACTGGAACTATACGTACTTCAGGCCTACACGTCCGCCATGTTTGGCTTCAATCTTTACCCCAGTGAATGAACAGCAGATATCACGCAGCACACTACTTCTATTTCACTGTTTGAATAGCTCATAGTTGCCGTGTAACATGCAAAAATATACCTGTCCAAGAAATGGCATTGAAAACATCGCAAACCAAAGAGCACTATATATAATAAACAAAATGTAGTAAGGTTGGATATAATATAAATAAGTTTTGTGGAAACACCACGTAAAATATTTCTTTGCTAAGCTTTCGGCCTGTTGACTCAGGCCTTCATCAGAGCAATGACAACAAGTTGTTGGCTCACGTCATTCATAAACTAAGCAACTGATCAATTAAATCACGTAAGAATACAATGGCGTATCACGTTAATTTTATTAATTAGAAAACAAAATCAAGAATGCTGTTGCCAAACACGCTTGGAAGTATGACCATCGTGTTAAGTCGGAAGAGTCGTCACCCTTAGCTAGCGACAAGCAATACTTCACGCGAAGAACAAGAGAGTCTATTGAGATTGCAAAACATCGCACTTTTTCTCAGGAAGGACAGCCATTAAACAGCACGTGGTGTGCCTTATTCCGAGAACATTCTTGATTTTATTTTCTAATTAATAAAATTAATAAGTGAAATTAATAAATATTTTACATGGTGTTTCCACAAAACGTATTTATAAAATTAACGTGACACGCCATTGTATTCTTACGTGATTTAATTGATCAGTTGCGAAGTTTATAAATGACGTGAGCCAACAACTTGTTGTCATTGCTCTGATGAAGGCCTGAATCAACAGGCCGAAAGCTTAGCAAAAAATATTTTACGTGGTGTTTCCACAAAACTTATTTATATTACAAAACTTTCAAAGAATTAAGGTTAGATATACTACCGAAACAGAGAACGTAGGAGTCTAACGTTTCGAGCGAAGGCCCTTCGACAGAGAGAAGTGGGCCTTCGCTCGAAACGTTCGACTCCTACGTTCTCTGTATCGGCAGTATATCTATAACCTTACTATATTTCGATAGTTTTTTTATGTTTCAACACTGTCTACGCAGCACGCTACTTTTATTATAATAAATATATATTTAAAATTCTTCATCTCATTTTATTTTGTAAATATTATTAAATAATACGGAGTATTATTAATCTTGTTAAATAATAGGACAGCAATATTTGCTCTAAAGGAAATTTACAAGACAATGAAAGAAAACAACATAAATTGATCATACAAATCAGTAAGTTGAAACTGGTATGGTTGCTTTCTGATACCGATACGATTATACTTGCGTAGAAGTTTTTACAATTGCAGTTCTGCAAATAAAAATATTAATATTTCAATCTGTACATTAAGAAATTCGTATTCCTTTTTGCCTAAACAGTTCGCTTCGAAACCTTCCGTTTATATTCCATGGTTTTCCTGTTGTTGTTCTTTAAAAAAAAACGTATACCACTTTTCCATCTTCATTCGTTTCGTTTTAAAGGGCTAATCTTGAAAAGTCTTTTTTTATGTCAAACGTCTTATTTCCCGCAGGGTGGAGCTCCACAAGGTTGCTGTGGTGGTGGCATCATACCGCCTCCACATGGGGGAGTACCACAGCTACCTGCAGCTGGCATCTGAGGTTGGGGCTGAGGGCATGGAGGCTGTTCACATTCAAATACGTGCTGTTGGGTGTGGAACGTCTGAGGCGGTGGTGGTGGTGGGAGGGGAGCTGGAGGTGGAGCTGGTGGAGCTGGAGCCATGTGGTGGACATGATGATGGTGAACCGTTGTCAAATGAGTGATGGTCTGACCTTGGGCACCTTGGCCGCAGCAACTTTGTTGACAAGATGGAGCGCACTGTTGCGGACATCCACCACCACAGCCTCCTCCCATTCCATATTGTTTCTTGGTTGCTGAAAATAAACACATCATATGATGAGTACATCTTTTGTACAACTAATTTATTTACCGGAAAGCGTCGTAACACAGCTTTACACTTTAGGGAGCACGGGTGGCGTGCGCTGTTAGCGCGCTGCCTCTCACCAAACGATGTATGACCGCTTGGGAATGACACCGTTGTCGAGCTTGGAACTAATGTGAGTAGAGTTGTAGTTGATCTCTCCTGCATGTGCTTCGAGGGTTTTTCGTCAGGTTCTCGATCCGGTTTTCCTCCCTCCGTATAATCAACACCTACATCATGGTAGTCATGTTCAATAAGCCATTTTCACGATGACGTGAGATGGCGTTGGGTGACTACAACTACCAGAATGCTTTGGCAGTATTCTAGGGTTTCGGCTAACAGGGATGACTCAAAAGGACCCGTCCAGTCCTTTACGCCTTGTTCAAAATATGTCATCAAATTTGTTGGGTTTTTTCTTCCAATTTTGTCGTCAAGTTTCAGTGAGTCTCAAGATTTTAGCAATCTTTTTGATACCCTAACCACAACATAAACCCTACTCCTTCACTCATTTCAACTCCTTTAACCCAAACGGAACGCCTACTACGCAGGCTAGTTGCGAGTATAACTAAATGTCACTTGAACGTTGCTAAACGCATTGCTAACTCGTACATCACTATCTACTTCAACCTTTCTTGTCGGTGGGTTTTCACTGGAACGAGTAAAATTGGCTGGCGATAGCAATGGCGTACCCAGGGTCTTGGGTTTGAGGCGGCGAGAACCTCGATCTCTTAGGGGGTCCAGGGGCATGCCCCCCGGAAAATTCTGGATTTCAAGGGTCTCTGAAACACTATTTCCTGCTTAAGAGTAATCTGAAAGCCTTAAATTACATAATTTTGTTAAAATCAAACCAGAACATGGAATGATATGCATCACAATATCTTTAGATTTATTTATAAACAAGCTTAAGTCGTAAATGTGAAAACAGCTTGGAGTCATTTTGTATAGACCCTTAGTATTGTAATTTATAGCATATGCATGCCTATTAATTAATAGCCAGAGTAAAATACATCAGACTTGGGAGTGGGATATCGCCTAGAAAGACAGTTAGGCCACGAGATTGCAGTTATAGATTTAGATTTTTCGATTTAGATTTAATAACTTTATGGCCTACAGCAACTGGTGGACAAACAAGGCCGTGAGATACAGTGGCGTAGCCTGGGTTGACCAACTGAGCGGGCAAGAAGTGACATTTCTAAAGAAGGGGGTAGCATGCCCCGGAAAATTTTTGAAATTTACGGGTTTAGAGAAAGAATTTGTAGAATTCCGAAGATTATAAAATACGAAAATTAAATATTTACATTATTTTATTTTTGGATTGCGGCAAACATTTTAGCCAGTTTGATTACGTATTTATTGTGCATACAAGTATGTTAGTGAAAATAGCGTGCGGTATAGATTCTTTAGTCACGAGTACACAAATCACGCATGGAAAACGCGTGGCCAGGCCACGGACTAGCGTTGGAGATTAGTAGAATAATGAATGACATCATTGACGCGGATTGGCCGGGCTTGAGCCAAGCCTGGCCCGCCCTTGGCTACGCCACTGGTGAGATAGCGTTGGGTGAGTACAACTACCACTACCAGAATGCTTTGTCAGTATTCTAGGGTTTCGGCTAAAAGGGATGACTCAAAGTGACCCGTCCAGTTCTCTCGCGGCTTTTCCAAAATATGTCGTCAAATCTGTTTTTCCAAGAAGCTAAGGGGTAAACCAGACTTCTGATTACGGTTAGAGAACTTGTTCTCGGCGGAAAAGCCGCGTGGCGGGAAAAAACTCCTGCTCCCCTAAAACGGAACGCCTGCTACGCAGTCGAAATCGTAACGTACAGATACTACGTACAAATCTAATCATCCATTGCTATATGCAATTCTGTGCTATATTACGCCCAGTTGTATACTATCACGTACTCTGCTTGGTAGTCAGAGTCATAGGAACTTTAATAAAGAGTTTTTAGTCGGAGCTTCATAATTCTGGTTAAGTTGCATATAGACCCTTTGCATGATAACGTCAAAATGTTCGACCTGGGGAAAAACTTCACAGGAGGCACTTCATTACATCGATCTACACCAGCTGACTGGAAAAGACCTCGCAACAGGTGTAGAGACTGGAGACGAGTGACAAGAGATACAACTTGGCGGACATGTTGACGGGTTGTTTTCAGATAGTTTGTGTTGCGTTGGTTTACGTTAATTTAGTCGATTAGTGACATAATTATCATATCACTATTATACAGGCCTGACGAGAAACGGGGGACCCACGGTCGATAGGGGTCCAGAAAACAAAGCAAAAGAATACATAATCTGAACTATTGAGCGATAAATTCAGTTCTATAATGATCAACAACTGAAGTTTTAGTATTGATCATTATATTGCATTGGACCCATAATGCATTTGTCACTGTCACATATGGTGGCTCTTGTGCGGCTTTATCAGTGCCATTGGGTCATTTATGACTTTCTTATTACTTTCACAGACGAGACTCCAACAGCCTTTTCAATTCACTACAATGGGTCTATGGCTTGATAAATTAAGATAAACACGAAGGTGGGTACAGGCCCACAGATATTTTTTTGGCCAGGGGCCAAACAATTTCTCGGTGGCCCTGCCTCGCAAGCAGAAGTCAACTGGTCCTTTCTTGTTGATTCTTCACTCTTCAAAACCCCAAGGCCAACCCATATATTAGGCGGGAAAAAAGTAGATTTCCTAAAATATCTATAATTGCTTTGTCTAAAGGCGGTTTTCCACTAGGCGGGAATTTTGCGCGCGGAGCGGAAATTTTCTTTGTCTTGTGATTTCTCGGGTGGAACTAATTAGAAAACACAAAGAAAATTTCCGCTCCGCGAGCAAAATTCCGCCTAGTGGAAAACCGGCTTAACATATATTTTTAGTTCAAACGTCCAAAGAATTTCCCTTGAATTGTAAATTTTCCCAAAAAACGTTTTCTTCGAGTTAATTAAGTAAGTTGTAGAAAATTGTACAAATAAACTTTCTGGTACAAACATGCAACAAATATTATTTTTTTGATCGTGAAAGGTTAACATACCTTTTATATGCTTTCCTTGTTTAACAGACTTTCCATAAGCTTGGAAAACAAACAGCACTATGAGAAGCGACACAATGCTGAGCCTTGACGCCATATCAACCTAAAATAACACCGGAGACAGCAACAATATTATAATTGATGAGTTCTGGCTGATTTTCACAACTTAAGTAATAAGTTTGAAAC
Source organism: Corallium rubrum (assembly GCA_964035015.1). Classification (NCBI taxonomy): domain Eukaryota; kingdom Metazoa; phylum Cnidaria; class Anthozoa; order Scleralcyonacea; family Coralliidae; genus Corallium; species Corallium rubrum. The sequence continues at coordinate 19,615,945 of OZ035998.1, read as the reverse complement.
GCAACAATGAATTCAAAAAAATATAATTATATTTATATAACTATAGCCATAGGTTAGTTCAAACAAGGCCTGTTTGATAATGGTGTTTTTGCAGTGTTGCTTAATTTGTTGATTAACTTTTCCCTTTAGTACACTTTCGTGTATATCGTCTTTACTATACGTCAGGCCTGATTTGAACTTACTTATTAGACTCTTTATCTTCACATAAAAATCAGTGCTGTTAAAATCAACTTTGTATATTTTTACACCCTTCAAAGGACATTGTATTTCCAAATAGATTTTAAAACATTACTTTTAAAAGAAAAATACTTTTTACTGGTACGACCCCATTATTAAGAACACACAAATCCCGTTCGAGTTAATTCTCGTTACTTCATCATACAAGCGATATGAAAAATCAAGTACAAACCTATAAGTTCACAAGTATAGTTCTTCTATGGAATGGTTATACAATTAATCCTGGAAACAACGAATACCTTGAAAAAAAACTTCAATAGAGGAAGTATGGAATCATAAGACAGTCCGCGGAATAGACCTTTGCTCGAGAAACGGGTACTCTTACTGCGTGACGTGACCAATAAAATTTTAATTGCGAACTTGAATAGCAATACCAGTCATGCTTCACTGGTTACTGCAGCCAACCGTGTAATCAGCCGTAACGCACCAGTGCCTCGGTTTAGGTCATTCAGTGGCACTCTCACTCCAATTTTACAATTTTTTGCTATATACATATATTTTCCAAAGCTTTAAAATTATGTAACCCATATAGTCTGTCCGAATGACACGAAACTTGCAACTTAATAGTTGGAACCATGCAAACTCTAATATATTACTCTGGCTACCGCCAGACGATTTTAATTGTCAAGGCGAGAATTCTCGGCCACCAAGTGACTAATGTAAATAACAAGGAATACTGATCCTTGCATTTGCACGTCCGGTGGGTAAAACGTTGAATAATTAGTGTATCCAATAAAATCTAAAATTCGCGATAGGCTATGTGTGTATACCCGACGAAAACAACAGTAAATTTACTATACTATTTAGTAAATGGAATAACGCGTTAGCCAAGTCGCTCAGTTAAACGACAATTTACTGATGAATATTTAATTGTGTTGCAACTGGTGGAGTTCTCTTTGTAAAAAGAGCACCAGTTTTATTCTGTTTGTTTTCATATTCGAGATCGAAATCACAGCAATTCGATAAATAAATAATTAGAGGCAACCGTGATTGTTCGCGTGCCCTGTTTAGCTCGAATCTGGTTCCTTCTTTTAAATTTAGTTTGTTTCGCCCAACAAAGAAAAGACTTCTTCAGGAAGGTATGGTGAATATTGCTTGCAAAGTACACAAAATACACTCAATGCAGTTTTACGCGTTTTCTGATCTTTTGTGCTCTTTTAAATCAACTTAACTTAAAAGTGCTTGGAACTTTGTGTAATGTGCGTTGGTGCTATTACTGGTTACAGAAAAAGTTATATAAAGTTCGAGAGTATTTTATCGTGAGTGTAAGATACGATTTTTGTAAAAAGTACTATTTCCTTATGGTATAATGAACGTTGATTTTTTTTTTGCTTTATAGTCGTCATAAATAACCATGACTTTTAGAAGACTGCTGATATGTCTGGGCATTTTACTATTAACCACTAGCATTTTGGGGAAAAGCGTGAAATCAAAAGGAAAGCATCATAAAAAGAAAGGTTTGTGTTTCTACGACATGCACATCGAATCAATTTGGTACTGTAAACGGCTAATTAGGAATACCGACCTTGTCAATCCCATACATGTATCTTAATATGGATAATTGTATGTATAATAATATGAAAAACGTTGGACTTTCTTGCCAATTTTAATCTAGCAGTGAAAAAGTTAATAAAATAGCGATTTTGTGACAAACTTAAATATAGCTTGGAAAACGTATAAACCATAGTGAATGGCTATATATTGGATACCGTTCTGAACTATCCAGTGCATAGCAATTCACCATGGCTAAGAACTATCCAGTAAATAGTCGTTCATCATGGTTAAGAACTATCCAGTATGGTCGTTCACCATCCAGTATAGTCGTTCACCATAGTTAAGAACTATCCAGTATAGTCGTTCACCATAGTTAAGAACTATCCAGTATGGTCGTTCACCATAGGTAAGAGTTATCCAGTATAGTCATTCAACCATAGTTAAGAACTATCCAGTATAGTCGTTCATCATGGTTAAGAACTATCCAGTATGGTCGTTCACCATGGTTAACAACTATCCAGTATATAGTCGTTCACCATAGTTAAGAACTATACAGTATAGTCGTTCACCGTAGTTAAGAACTATCCAGTATAGTCGTTCACCGTTGTTAAGAACTATCCAGTATAGTCATTCACCATGGTTAAGAACTATCCAGTATGGTCGTTCACCATAGTTAAGAACTATCCAGTATAGTCGTTCACCGTAGTTATAAGAACTATCCAGTATAGTCGTTCACCACGGTTAACAAGTATCCAGTATAGTCATTCACCATAGTTAAGAACTATCCAGTATAGCAACTCACCATAGTTAAGAAATATCCAGTATAGTCATTCACCATGGTTAAGAACTATCCAGTATAGCAATTCACCATAGTTAATAACTATCCAGTATAGCAATTCACCATAGTTAATAACTATCCAGTAAATAGCCATTCACCATGGTTAAAAACTATCCAGTATTATCATTCAGCATAGTTAAGAACTATCCAGTATAGCAATTCACCATGGTTAAGAACTATCCAGTAAATAGCCATTCACCATGGTTAAAAACTATCCAGTAAATAGCCATTCAACATGGTTAAACTATCCAGTAAATAGCCATTCACCATGGTTAAGAACTATCCAGTAAATAGCCATTCAACATGGTTAAAAACTATCCAGTAAATAGCCATTCAACATGGTTAAACTATCCAATATAGTAATTCACCATGGTTAAGAACTATCCAGTAAATAGCCATTCACCATGGTTAAAAACTATCCAGTAAATAGCCATTCAACATGGTTAAACTATCCAGTAAATAGCCAATCAACATGGTTAAAAACTATCCAGTAAATAGCCATTCAACATGGTAAAAAACTGTCCAGTAAATAGCCATTCAACATGGTTAAACTATCCAGTATAGCAATTCACCATGGTTAAGAACTATCCAGTAAATAGCCATTCACCATGGTTAAAAACTATCCAGTAAATAGCCATTCAACATGGTTAAACTATCCAGTAAATAGTCATTCATCATGGTTAAAAACTATCCAGTAAATTAATAGTCTTTCGCCATGGTTAAGAACTATCCAGTATAGCCATTCACCATGGTTAAGAACTATCCAGTAAATAGTCATTATAGACAGACTTAAACCATTGCAAAATTATTTATGCACTTTTGAAACAGGATACAAATTACGTAATTATGATGATGATAACAACTTTAATCTAATTATAAAACACAAGCAGGATTACTTTAGGAAACCTTTTTTTATTAGGTCAGCCGAACTGTGGAACACTCTTCCACATCATCTGAAAACCTGTGAAACAGTTTCTTTATTTAAGTCTAGTCTTCATAAAATGTACCGCACTAAATTATCTACCTACATCCCTCCTGGATGCACTTAATGAGTTGCAACTTTGTCTCAAATTATGCCTTAGTTCACTAGTTTAAGTCTTAAAATAGTTGCGTGTTAAGTTATAGTTATGTTTCTTTATATTGTTCACATTATCATTGTTATTATAGAATTAAGGGGTTGGGTGTCAATTGGGACGTGAGTCCTGTTCCTTTCTCCTGTCACATTCAGTGGGGTTCTTTTGTTTTTTGTTTTTTTGCTTGTATCTTGTTAGTTATTTGTATTTATTGTGATATCATTGTAATCATTTATTGTATAATTGTATAATACTGTGACAAATTCAGTAAATTAAAATTAATTAAATTAAAATAAATCAAACGCAAGGAAGAGTGTTTTATAAAAAAATTAAGAAACTTGGCTGAAAAAACAAGGGCATGGGTTAAGCTTTTTAACCAACACTAATATGTTTGGATAGCCAATTAAACAATATTTCGAGTGTCAGTTAATCTACAATCATGGAATGATTACATTGGGACAACTTGCAACAATGTCACTTCTAAGCAAAGATGCATTTTGCACAGTTAAGTTATCCTCCTCCTCCCCCCTCCACCACCATACAATGTTGGTTCAGAAACATGGTATGAGGTGCGGGTAAGGCCCACGCACAGGGACCAACATTGCATGGTGGGGGAAAGGGGGGGAGGGTAGACCTGTGAGGGTAGAGGAAGACCTGTGATGGTGGTTTTGAGCAGGCGACAGATTTTTTTTTTAAAGAGTTTACGATGCCGTCAGAAATCGCGCTCCCACGGAAAATGTCCCAATTAATTATTCTACGATTGTAGCTAGTTGATGTTTGATGTATCGGTCACCAAATAATTAATTTTAAGGTTACGGATTGGGGTAGTTAGGAGTACTTTACTTAATGACCAATACTTCTCAAACTCATTAATAATTCGTGAGCTAATTAGCCACTCAGAGAAAAATATTTGGTCATGTGCATAAGTTTTGAAACCCGGTAAAGGTCGTGCAAACTGAATTCATAATAAAGAAATCAGATAATAAACGGCACAAGCAAAGAACCATTTATTACCACATTTCTTAATTATAAATTCAACATGAGACAATAGATACTAATATACACCATTGTCTAATCTGATATGACCAATACCACCAAGTCCCTCTAGAATTTTACTATAATAGACGATTGAGAAGCTATTTCATAAACTCGTGTATCGTGTTTTACCAAGGGGTTACACGGCCTATCACCTCGTGGTTTTCATTGTTCTCTCGTGTTTGTAAAACATTCGGAAACAATAAAAATCACTCGGCCTGCAGCCTCGTGATTTTGATTATTCTCTCATGTTTTTAAAACACCCGAGAACAATGAAAATTTCTCGGTGAACAGCCTCGTGATTACCCCGCGAGTCAGAGCCCCTTTCCGACCTACGCAAGCTTCGGGGGAAAGTGGGCTCTGCCAACAAACTCGATATTTCTTTTTGAGCACGCGTGAACGGTTGCCAAGATACCATTTTGGGCCCAGGCTCTAACGCGTCACTTCCTATTTTCCTGCTTACGCGTGTTTGTAAACTAGAACTTGTTTGACCAGTTTAAAACCTGACTGACTCGCCCCAAACTTGGGGCGAAGATCGAGTTTGTTGGCAGAGCCCACTTTCCCCCGAAGCTTGCGTAGGTCGGAAAGGGGCTCTGACTCGCAGAGTACCTCGTGATTTTCATTGTCCTCTCCTGCTTGTAATCCCTGGTAAAACACTCCCACTCGTTTATGAAATATTACTTGAAACACTCACTAAACGTCTAGCTTCTCAACTCTTTTTTAAGAGAAAATCAAGATGAAAATTTAATTGACGCATTCAAGTGTTTTATCTCCGTCTCGATACGGATTATTTTGTTTTTAGTTATGATTTATTAACTAGGTCAGGAAACCATCATACAATTTAAACGTCTTCCTGTCCGCTTTTTTAGCTTTTAGGGATTGCAAGCCAGCCAAAAAACAAATGGGATGTCCTGGAGCATGTCCGTCGTCATGCGCTCCGAGCTGTCAGTCTTCGTGTTGTGGTGCTGGCGGCGGAGCTGGTGGTGCCTATGGTGCTGCTGGTGCGTATGGTGCTGCTGGTGGTGCTGCTGGTGGTGCTGCTGGGGCAGCTGGATCTAATTCTCAAGAACCTGGGTACAAGGGTGGACCACCACCAATCCCTCCTCCCCCAATGCCTCATGGCGTGATGCTACCTTCTTCACCTCCTGCACCATGTCCACCCACACATATCTACAGCACCCAACACGACGAAAGCCACGACTGGAAGCCCCCTCCTCCGGGAGCAACGGTACCGCCACCTCCACCACTTCCTCCACCACAAAAGATCAACACAATTCAGCATGTCATTCACCATCACACAAAACCACCACCACCACCTAAGCCGGCTCCACCGCCGCCACCTCCCACCCACAGTTATCAAACAATGAATGACGAAGATCACGCCTGGGCACCGATCCCACCTCCTCCGCCGGTTCCCGCACCACCCACTCCACCAAAAGCGACAAATAAGTTCGTCCAAACCATTGTACATCATCATGTGGAGCCGTCAGCACCAGGTCCACTACCCTGTCAACCACCGCCCTGTGGAGGCATGGGCCAACCCCAACAAAACTGCTGCAGCGGAAAGTAAGCACTGAAATTAAAGGAAACACTCATGCAGCAGTTGTCCAATATTCATGTGAAAATCATTGGCAAGATTTGAAATGTTATCAGCCATGATCATAAACAAACAATTTAGGATAACAACTTTGGCAAAATTGTCGAAGTATTCTTTTTAAAAACGTTGGAAATTTTTTTGAACTGACGCATACGATTCTCGTAACGTAATGTTTTAGCAATATTGTAACGAGTTAATGTTTTAGCAATATTAATCAATATTGTTTTGTCCCTCGCTTAAACTTCCAGTGGAATTTTATGCTTATAGCGCGGATGAAAATGTATAAATTTATCTAAAATAAACAGCAAAGAAGTATTATGTGCGAGTTAGATATTATATCTGCCATTGGCTTTGCCAGATAACACAAACTTTGCCTTGATAAGTTCTGATGTCATTAATTAAATCGTAATTATACAATTTGTATCCACAATATCGTTCGATGACGTTATGTGAGTTTTATTAGTATCTAAAAGCCAATATAGATAGAGGTATACTGACAAAACATTCTGTATTAGCACAAGCCGTTAGCGCGCTGCCCCTTACTCGGATGGGTGACCAACTTAACTTCATGTGAGTAGAGTTGTTGGTTTTGTCTCCTGTGCCTCGAGGGTGACCCGAACAGTGGCCGATTATATTTCGCGCCCTTTTCCGGTGCTGAACAATAGCGTCGCGGGAGGGGGGGGGGGGATTTTTGTTGTTGCTCTCTGAGAGTCTGAGTGTACGAACCGAAGAAGCTGTGTTACCGATAAACCGCTCTTCTCGGGATAAATGGTTTGCAATTTGTATCTTCGAAGACTATTTATTATGTTCAAAAGATGTTGAGTTGTGTTGCCATCAAAGTGGTATTGATATAATGACATTATTAAATAATTACAACTTTATGGCAGCTTTTGAGTGAGTGAAAGTTTCTATTAACTAGTGATGTTGTGCTGTACCGTTTACGCGTGTTATCGATAAGGATCCGACCGAGACATTTCCAATCTACGATTCGTTTGTGAAAAATGGCGTTCTTCGGCTTTTCTGAGAACGAATTTCACTGGAATGAGGGATGTATACTTTCGATCAAAAAACTGTCTCATCTATATACGTTTACTTTCTATTATTATTATATGGCACTGTGATGTGAGCGGTCTTAACGCAACTTTTCTGCAATTTGATTAGTTCCTGCATGAGCGGTCTTAACAAACCGGTAAAGACCGATCGGTCATTACAAAAATAGGCATGCTACGCATGCATGTGTCCACCGCGCAGTTGCACTGTTACCTCGATCGGGTCTTGCCCCCAAACCTCACTGGCTATTTGTAATCGATAATCAAAAGTATTATCAACATCATTAGTAAAGGAATAGGAATACGATTATACTAATTTCAGGGTGAATCACAACCGCTACTGCGCATTTGCGGAGATATTCATGTTTCTTTGTTTTGACGGGTGAGTAAAATTTGAAACCCGCGTTTCCAATTGACTGTGAAACTTGCTGATATTTCGAAATGCTTCGCTTAGAACTTCACAAAATTTAAGATGAATTAGAACAACACGAAATTTACGGAGCATGGTAGTTTAAAATTTTAGTTTGAACATGTTCTTTGAAAAGCGAGATATATTAATTCTGACCCTATGTATCTTCGACTTTCGGTGAATCCATCAATCCAAGTAAACTTCTGGAATACCTGGCGTTGACCCGACTGGCGATCATGTCACGATAGTTGTCGAGTATGACGTAAGTGAGGTCCAAGACAAGCAAGCAAGCAAGCAAGCAAGCAAGCAAGCAAGCAAGCAAGCAAGCAAGCAAGCAAGCAAGCAAGCAAGCAAGCAAGCAAGCAAGCAAGCAAGCAAGCAAGCAAGCAAGCAAGCAAGCAAGCAAGCAAGCAAGCAAGCAAGCAAGCAAGCAAGCAAGCAAGCAAGCAAGCAAGCAAGCAAGCAAGCAAGCAAGCAAGCAAGCAAGCAAGCAAGCAAGCAAGCAAGCAAGCAAGCAAGCAAGCAAGCAAGCAAGCAAGCAAGCAAGATCACGCCGATATAGTGGCTCCCGCTGAAGGTCAGCGATGGCCACAAAAATTGAAGAAAAGGTCCGCTATGCGTACATGTACCTGCGCCAAACCCACCACTGTGAGAATCTTGTCAAGATCTTGTTAGATCTTGTGTGATCTTGGAAAATCTTGTAAGATCTTAAGAATAATCTTAAAAGATTTTTACACGTAGATCTTATAAGATTTTAGCGAGATCTTATAAGATAATTAAAGAGAAAGTACACGTTCTCTGACCAAAATAATTTTTTATCATGACTCACAAAAACTTTGGTAGATCACACTCACAAGTTTACTATAAGTTACTATACTTACCAGTTTTATCAGCATATCCCGAAATGTCTCTGAAATGTTTTAGTGCAACACTTTGTCGGAAATATAGAATTTAACGGCTAACTGCATGAAGATATATCCTAATACGGCTGTTGAGCCGGACACCGCGGGTCTAAAGTATACCCCTGAATCGTCTGTAGGTTTGTGTCATTTTGGAAACTTATACCGCTAGATAGAGCGTTAAATTGTGTACAACAAATGTGAATTAGAAAAAATCGTAGAATAGCAACGGAGAAAAATCTATTTGAACTGAAATGAGCGCCAAATATCAAATGGCAATTATCGGGTCAAACGCAATCATATTTAAAGTATCCCTGAATCGTCTGTAGGTTTGTGCCATTCACAAAACTTGTACAGTTAGATAGAGCGTTAAATACTCTACAACATATGTGAATTAGAAAAAATCGTATAGCATAGAACCCTGAAAAAACACGGTGTTTTAGTCAAAAACTTTGTCGGAAATATAGAATTTAACGGCTAACAGCCGTATTGGGACATATCTTCATTGCAGTTGAGCCACGGTCAAACGCAATCATTTTAAAATATCCCTGGATCGTCTGTAGGTTTGTGCCATTCACGAAACTCGTACAGTTAGATAGAACGTTAAATTATGTACAAGATATCTGAATTTGAAAAAATCGTACAGAAAAGAACCCTGAAATCGTAGAATTTTAATCCAAAACTTTGTCGCTTCGGAGGACTTCGTGATATGGCGGACGAAATATTGTAGATCGGATTAAAAATACTTGTTTCCATCGTTCAAACTGACAGCTCGTAGGTGACGCCAAAAAATTCTGAGCTTTGACTGGCCCTGATTTAATCGTCGCGCATTGGTTAGAGTTACACAACAGCACACACTACAGGTCAGTAGTTACACAAAAAAGTTAACAGACACACACAGCAATTTATCTGCTGCGCAGATACAAAAACGAAATCAGAAAACTAAGCAAGTCAAGCTAAAATATAATGTTTAGATCTCGTAAGAAGAAATTTACCGCGACAAAACTTTAAATATATATTTACGACAATGTTTACGGTGATTGAAAGTGTTTTGGTTGTTTGAAGTTTTCTTTGAAAGTCGGTTACTTCGATTTTGCAGCTTGTATACTCGAAATTCAAACAAAACTAAAAACCACTGTCCATATGATAAAAACATTATTATAATAACTTTATTGGGTACTGTAGTGCATTTTGCGGGCAGTAAAATGGAGCCTAGAATTCTGAGCCTATATCAGTTTTAACAGTTCTAAATCACTATTGGTATGTTGTTTACGGAATTGTACACTTTTCTTGTCTTTCCAAAAACACACTTATGCCCGCGAACATCAACTCTATTGTTATATTGCTAAGGACAAATGAGGACCTTTGTGAGGACCATGTGCTTTCGAAGTAGACTGACTCATGCCGAATGCACCGCGAGTCGGGCACTTCGCATCGCCCGTAACGTTGTTGGTCAATTTGGCCAATTTCTAGCACCTGTTTACAAAGATTACTATGGCCAACACTATGGATAGTGGCACTTTCAGTGCAAAAATAAGACGAGCTAGGGAAGTACTTTGGCGTCGAAGTAAGTAAATGTTTTTTTAGTTATAACCGTTCCTTAGTCCATGCTGAAGTCAGATGGAGTCGGGCAAAGAAGAAATATGTCACCGTTTAAGGAAAATTTGAATTATTATTTGCTCTCCTTATTATTTACTCTTGAGAATCTCCATTATAATGGTCCTTAATACGCACGCGCGCCACCATCTTGTCCCAGATGGTAATGTTATGATGCCTTTGCACTTTTCGCACAAAACTCGCTCCTTCGTCGACGCTCGGTCTGTACTGAAAGACCGCGGACATAATAATTTTCCGTAAAGACTTCCCGCTCTGTTAATAAGATATCTTTGATTAATGTATTCTGGAGTGAGTTTCTCATTTAAATTAGATAAAAAAAAAAGCTTTGTAATTTTTAGTCATCCCAATGCTGTTTCAGCTCGGTCTGTTACGACGTTCCTGTATATCTCACATACATAAAAAAGCAACAGAAACATTACCACAATATCGTCTAAGAACCCGAGCAGTCCAAATGCAGCTTCAGATAGAATGTCAATAGGAGATAGAAGGTACAAGATCGCAGCCACAAAGCAAAGGACAATTCGAAAACGCAAAACTAAAACCAATCCACTCACTGAGAAAAATTCATGGTACATTTGTCGAAGTAATGTTGGCAGGTCTCGTATATAGTCCATGATCTAAAAGAGCGAATAAGTGAGTTAAACAAAACATGCACGAAAGATCACCCCAAATGTCGTCAATAGGCGAGTTTCAGGGTGTTGCGCGCGCATCATTTAAAAAAAAACTGGCAAGCTCCCCTCAAAGTAAACGTACTATTTAAAATAAACAAAGTATAGACACAGTTTCTGAATATTTACTAGAAATACATGAACGCAACAACCCCTCGCCCGCTTTTATTAAATGGATTTTTGAAACACCCCCCACTCACCCACCCTGATTTAAAATAAGCACTCCTGATATACAACCAATATAAAAACAAACAGATTTTAAAACAAATATAATCCTCGAGATAATTATAGAATTTATGGATAGGATGACTAACTGATTTAATGAAAGTCGAACATATCAAAGCAAAACTTAGATCTAGGATTCAAAAGGGATTGTTTTTAGCAAGCACTTAAATGGCTTATGGCTTCCCTGTGTGGCTATGTATACTGTATACTGTATACATGTTTTGCAAAGGCAGAATTAAAACAGCTCAAAATTACATTTATAATAGAGTCTGAGATAAAAACAATTCAGTAGAATTGGATCCCAGAAAGAAGTATTAAACAGACCACGTTTCAGTCGAAAATTTGGAAATACAGCAAAAAAAATCGCCAAAGCCCATGCAAAGCCAATGAATAACACAACATATTAAAGCTTATAAAGGAAGTGTTTTAAGTTAGCTTTAGTTAAGCTGACTTATGGTTTGGACGAGCAAAGGGAAAGCACGACAACGTGAAGCTCTATATTGTTTAAGTTATTAAGACAACAAGAATCCTACCTTATAACTTTAAAATTATTTGACCACTGAGTGACCATAACCACTGCAATTCAGATCGAGTTTTGTTTACCATACTGGTTTCGCTTCAAGATATATTAAACAGACTGTTTGTATCCTTTTCTTCGGTGTTCTCTTTTATTATTTAAGTAGAACAGGCTCCATTTCGTCAAACGAAAGCAAAATACTGACAGATTTAATATTTTTCTCCGTCGCTAGTCACCAGTGTCCAACTATTCTTACCGCGTGACACCGTACCAAACATATATATATATATATATATAAATAAATAAATAAATAAACTATTTCCCAGATTTTGTCTCCCTCGCTTTTTCTACACGCGTGTAAAATGGACTCCACGCGTGTCGAGATTAGCACCCTCACCGGGCTCAGGGCCTTCGGCCCGTCGCCCGGCTCGGGGAACACTGTTATTCTGCTGTTGTTGGCTCGCTAGCAAGTCTGTTTTCCATTGCTTCTTTTAGAGAGTCCGCCAAGAGCACGCCAATTCCTTTCCAAAACGATGCGCGCGCAACACCCTGAAACCCGCCTATACATACATGTTATATTTATTTATTGGAAGTCCGAGGGTTGTTTTTGAGCCCGAGGGCAAATATTTTTCAGTACGAACCGATATATATTTATAGTCGGCTAAACCGACTATATACAGAACTCGCGATCAAGCTCTCGGCAACGGCCTCCTTGGTTCAGTGGTCAGAGCATTGCACTACAATCGCAAGGTCGTGGGTTCAATTCCTGCCGGAAGGCCTGTGTAGTTGCATTTTTCGCAACTGGTCCCGGTTTGGTCTTAAAATGTATATATTCTACACTCAAATTTTCCTTCACCAAAAATCCCTTAGAACATGCTATGTAATCGAGTGAAATGCTCAATATTACTTATAATATATATTATAAAGTCTTCGTTAAGGTTTGCAGCTCATTTCGGTAAAGCGCTCTCAATTCGTCAGAATTTATGCCACAAAAATACAATATATATATATATATATATATACATCTCGTTAGAAAGCTATTGATTTGTGGGATAAACACAAACCAATAATAGTTGTGAATTTTCAAATTAAAACCAGAGGGCTTCATTCGGGGCGACTCAAGTAAAAAGCGTTTTATTTTGTTCAAAATCATTTTTTGCAGTTTAATTCTGAGATAAATTTCCAACAAAACGGTGTCAGCATTTTTTGGTATGTCGAGTTTTGCTGATTTTATTGACGACCAAAGTTGAAAATGTTGTTTTTAGACCAACATTCGAACAAAATAAGTCATAAAATCGAAATCAGGCAATAAATAAAAAAACGCTGACACGGCTTTGCTGGACATTTATCACGGAGTCGAATAAAATGACAGAGTGACATCTTTTGCAGTTTTTCGTTTGCTCGCTTCGTTGTTGAGATTTTTCAAGTTATTTGATATGAAAATTAAACATTTTGACGTCACATGTGCATAATGAGTTACCGGAGAAGGTTATATATCTTAATAAGAGATATCATAGATGATTGTTTCGGAACAGCAACGTGCTCGCGTGTGAATTGAGAGAGATTTATTAATTATGTTAACGATTTCCACCCAGCACGCAAATTCACATGGGAAATTAGTGAAACCTGTGTGTCGTTCCTGCATATCTTGGTATCGATTAATGATCATTCGCTCATGACTTCTGTATCTTATAAGCCGACCGATTTACATTACCTTTTATTTTCATCCTCTCATCCCAAACACACTAAACAATCCATTCCATATTCTCAATTTCTGCGACTTCGCCGCCTATGCAGTGATGACAAAGACTTTGAGACCAAATGTTTGGAAATGAGATCCTTTTTTGTCCAGCGTGGCTATCCCACCCACCTGTTAGACACTGCTTGCTATTAGCAAAGCATCTAGTATTCCTCGTCCTGACACTTTAAAACAACCTTTAGAAAGAGTTTCTGATACTAAAATACCATTAGTTCCCACATTTCATCCTTTCAACTACAAAGTTAAGGATATCATTAGCCACAATTTCTATATCCTTAAGAATGATCCTGAAACGTCAGCTCTTTTCACCGACAACCCTTTAATCTCTTTTCGGCGTAATAAAAATATTCGTGATGGTTTAGTGCGTCGTGCCCTTAGAAAAAATCTATTGGCACCAGCGGGTACTTTTTCTTGCTCCCGTACCCGTTGTTACACGTGTTCCTTTCTTAACTCCGCTACATGCATTTTGGGACCATTATGCTGAATTTTGTTATTCAGCATAATTTTATTTGCATCTCTTCCAACATCGTTTACTGTATTTCTTGCAATAAATGTTGCATGCTTTACATCGGTGAAACTGGCAGACGTTTATCTGACAGGTTTGCTGAACATCTTCGTTCTGTGAGGAACAATGATGTTGACAAGCCTGTTGCCCGACATTTTAATAGTGCCAACCATTGTATTTCGGACATGCAAGTTTGTGCCATCTCATCCATTTCTGGCGGTAATGTCAGCCGCAAAAGACTAGAAAAGCGTCTCATTTTCAAAATTGGTACCATTCATCCTCACGGACTCAACGAACATTTTTCTTTTATTTAACACCTCTGAAGACATTGTTTCTGTTCAGCAAGGACGGACACAAACGGCGTTTTCACTTTATATATTTATTTATTTTTACTCTCGCTCATTCTTTTTACACCCCCTCCTTCTTGCTCATCGACGGTATGAATAGCAAATGTCTTTCGCATCTCATTATCGATTTGTTATTGTTATTTTGATTTGATTGGCTAATTTTTCACATCTCATTATCAGTTTGTTATTGTCATTTTTATCTGATTGGCTTATTTTTGGTCACATGATTACTTTCCATATATAAGCTCGTTGTTTGTTTACACTCTTTACGTTTCTCTCTGACGAAGGGCCTTCGCTCGAAACGTTAGACTATTACGTTCTCTGTTTCGGCAGTGTATCTAACCGTAATATATCTTAGCTATTATCAAACATAATCACTTGAAAATTCGACATGTTCGTTGTTGTGGAAGAAACACACCCATATGCTTCCTACGAATTATTTTGGTTTGATAATAGCGACGATCTTTTCCCGATAAGTCATTTTATTATACAATACTGATACAATCTCAACTGTGATTGGCTAAAAACCTACAGATAACTCTTAATGTCTTGCCACCTACAAAATATCAAAAATTATCTGTAGCTATGACGCGCTGGCCAGCGGTTTGAACAAAACAAACATGGCGGCCGTCCTTAGGAGTGAAGATCAGAAGCGGATTAATCCGGCGGATTTGGCACGTTTTGTTGACGCTAAAACCACCAAAAAAAAAACAAGCGAGCTACACATACAGCTGTTAGAGTTTAAAGCAGTGTTTCAAAGAGAAAATTGTATTTGAAATCGAAAAAAGTTAGCGAACCTCGAACTGAAGACAGTATGAATATTTATTATTTTTACCTAACTTTGTACAAAAACTTTCTAAACGCTTCTACATTTATAATTGTATAATAAAACAATTATTGAATTCGGTTATCGCATGATATCAAGAATTATCAAGGCCTCTGTTTGTGTTATCCGCCTCAGCCTTCGGCTTCGGCAGATAACACAAACCTCGGCCTTGATAATTATTGATATCATGCTCAACCTCATCCAATAATTGTATAGTGTATGTTTGACGTCAAGATGTTTAATTTGCGTATCTAACAACCTGAAATATCTCAACAGCAAAGCAAGGAAACGAATAACTGCAAATGAAGTGTAATTGCAATGAAGTGTATATAATTGCAAATGATTGACTAATTTCATCGCATCTCATTATTAATTTGTTATTGTTATCTGATTGGCTAATTTCTGATCACATGATTATCTTTCTTATATAAGTTCACTGTTTGTTTACACTCTTTACGTTTCTCTTTGACGAAGGGCCTTCGCTCGAAACTTTAGTCTACTACGTTCTCTGTTTCGGCAGTATTTCTAAAACCTTACTATATTTCGATTGTTGAATAACTGTAAAATATGTTACTCTGTCATTTTAAGTGTTCTTTCATACAAGACAAACTTAATTTTTGTTTCATATGCATTTTAATGTAGAAGTGATATTAAAGGCTTATTAACCGAGTTCGAGGTCTGTACGGGAAAGTATTCGCCGGAGGTTTTCGTACAGACCGAGCGACGAAGAAGCGAGGTTTATGCGATAAAACCGAGGGCAAATACTTTCCCGTACGGACCGAAAAAACGAGATTAATAAGCCTTTTATTATATGGCTTTTGGTTTGTTTTCTTATCTGTTTTTAGTTCTATGTTTGTCTTGATCAGATGTCGCTGTTCACCGTAGTTCTTTCTTTTGAGCTTGTTCGTTTCGCTTCATGTTTACACCTGATAGGCTTTTATTTTTCGCGCTTTTAAATAAGAAACTTTTATAAAAAGAAACACTAATGTTTCAGGATGTATTATTGTTCAAAATTTTCAAACGAATATATCTAATTCGCTTTTATTTTCATTCAAATCAACTCAGTAATTTTCCCGCCAAAACGTGCAGGCCGTAATGCCCTCTCACAGTGCCGAGAGGGCATTACAACTTTTTCCGGACCTCTCAGCAACCAATCAGCGTGTGCCGTTTGGCGTAATGACCCGAAAACAAGCTCAGCCATATAGTAATAGTACCTACTATACAATTATGTTTATCCAAAAAATAACAAAAAAATAAACAAACAGACAAAAAAGACAACCCAACAACACACTTACTGATCGTGGTCTCGATGAAAATCGTCTGTTGTATTGATAAACTGAATTTCGAATGGATGCTGCTTCTTCTGTTGTATCATCTTCAGTAAAACCCATAAACAACATGGAAATCTTTGAAGACAAAAAAACAGTAAAATTCTAGTCTACTGTATATTTAAACATCACACATTAATCATCGTTTAAATCTATTTAGTAAACTTAAATTCATAGTTTCAGAAAAATGAAATCAATAGCGCTCCATCGTGATGACGTCAGGATTGATGTTTGGCCGCTTTTACCCACAATTCTTGCAGTCCGAACAATAGATAACGGCTCATTTGCAATCATTTGAAAGTCAATTCTAGCTTGTTTGTCCGCTTTTGGGGGTAAAAGAGAAAAACGGTCAAGCAAGCAAAATTTTGAAGTGCCTATGATACGAAAATGAAGTTTCTATATATAAGCATATAGATAATGATAGGGGAACTGGATAGGAAACTTAAAACGATGTTACGAAACCGGAAACGACGTTTGCACAACTTGCTATGGTAATTATCCCCTACGCCCGCGTATGGTCGAAGGCCCGGAGCCCGGTGAGGGTGCTAATCTCGACATGCTATGGACATGCTAGGATATGTTCTTCTACCCTATGATTTTATAAATAAAGACCTTTGAATTGAAAAGTGAATTGAATTGACATGCGTGTAGTCCACTTCATACGCGTGTAGAAAAAGCGAGGGAGACGAAATCTGGGAAATAGTTTATATTTATACATATATATATATATATATATATATATATATATATATATATATATATATATATATATATATATATATATATATATATATAGAGGACGAATTAAAGATGGAAACTCGCCGTTTACCGGATTTAAAACACCTGACAACTGATGAGTTTCTCGTCTGCTATTAATACATGGAAAAGATTGATAAAGACACTCTAAGAAGAACTCGGTACGCCTCGCTTTTTTACGATTTTCTTGTGATCTTCAGCAATTCTTTATAGAGCTGGCGACTTCATATAACGAAATGTTTGTAGATTTCCATGACCATGTATTAACAATCTTGTTTATTTTATTGCCAAGTGTTCGTGCCGTACAACAGTAATTGTCTAGGAATATTATTATTATCATTATTGTAGTTCAGAACTACAATAAGACTCTTATCATGAAAACTTCCCAGGCCGCTCAGCAACAAACATAAATAATATACATGGAAAAACCACCGAAATATTTTGTTTACACAAACTCGAGATCATGTTCTACTGATATATTCCTATTTGGTCAGACAAATAATCAAGCAGGCCTCTTGAGTCGTTCCACAAGAAATTAACAATGACCAACCGGTGCATGCATTAACTCTTTCCTGTCCGAATTTATTGGCCTTTACTCTTTACTACCTTGTTCTGGCTAACGCCAGACGATTTTATTCACCTCTGGGGAAGCCCTCGCACAGGAACGAGTTTAATATTAATTAAGTAAGAAAATCGCTTTGTATTTACAATTTTACATATATAATATTTTTTCCTGCGATATATAAGTACATGTCAGTGGTCGCTACCATTAGCAGGACCCATAAATGCCCAACCTTGTCGCTCCCGCCCTCGCGAACTCGTCGAGCGAAAACCCTGGCATAGGCTGGTCACGTGCCTCCCAGAATCTGGATATACTAAGGGGGGGGGGGGGGGGAGGTCGTTTACACGTTCGTGTTTTGTTTTTATCATGTCTGGATTCTGCTATCAAAAAGAGTACTGAAAACTGCAAAAGATGTTTCTATGCCATTTTAAGGTCTTCGCTAAGGTTTGCAGGGTCATTTCTGTAAAGCGCTCTCAATTCGTCAGAATTTATGCCACAAAAATAAAATATATATCGTTAGAAAGCTATGAATTGGTAGAATACAATGGTGTCTTGGATTTCGCGATAAACACAAACCGTTAATAGTTGTGAATTTTTTAATGAAAACCAGAGAGCTTCACTCGGGGCGACTTAAGAACAAAGTGTCTCGTTTTATTCCAAAAAATTTTTCGCAGTTCGATACCGAGATAAATGTCCAGCAAAACGGTGTCAGCGTTTTTTATTTATTGCGTGGTTTCGAATTTATGACTTATTTTGTCCAAATGTTGGTCGAAAAACAGCATTTTTAACTTTGGTCGTCAATAAAACAGGCAAAACTCGACACATAAAAACGCTGACACAGTTTTGCTGGAAATTTATCTCGGAAACAACGTAAAAAAAAATATTTTGAACAAAATAAAACGCTTTTCACTCGAGTCGCCCGAGTGAAGCCCTCTGGTTTTAATTAAAAAATTCACAACTATTAACGGTTTGTGTTTATCGCGAAACCAAAGACACCATTGTATTCTACAAATTCATAGCTTTCTAACGATATCTATTTTATTTTTGTGGCATAAATTCTGACGAATTGTGAGCGCTATACAGAAATGACTCTGCAAACCTTAACGAAGACCTTAAGTGTTCTTTCAGATAAGACAAACTCAATTTTCGTGTCAGAGGCACTTTAATGGCTTGGCTGATATAATTATATACTGGATGTACATCAAAAAGTGACCACTCAAACAACTTTTGGGCCCGCAGTAATTGGCCTTCACGCTATTGCGCAACCTCGTACCCAGGGGGCGGGGGAGCGGAGATAAGACCCTGGGTACGAGGTTGGCTATTGCGGTGACCCTGCCATAGATTTAAATTTGTGTTTGAATGGTCCTCGTTTTAGTTTATTTTGTGATACCATACATGTATTTAGTCAAGTCTATGGCGAAGTTAAAATAAAATAAAATAAAATACAATACAATACAATACAATACAATACAATACAATACAATACAATACAATACAATACAATACAACAAAATAAAATAAAATAAAATAAAATACATGATTGTACAGCATTGTTTATATTCTTGAAAACAATATTTATAATGCCATAGTGTAGATTTCAAACCTGCTGTCTGCACACTGGACAGGTCATAGCTCGAAAAGGAAATCGTGTACGCCAATACGTTGTTAAACATATACCTAAAATTAAAATAAAAATAATACAGCTACATGTAATTATGATACAGTGTAGTAATTTGACTTATTGGCATACAAAGACGCGCCTTAACGCATAAGACGCGCAGGGCCGGCGAAAGCAAAAGCAAAAGCCGGGCCCCTGGACTGACATGTGTACGCCCCTCCCCCCCCCCCCCCTTCCCTTAAAATTACGTGAAATGTATGAATGCATGATCGCTAATGCAGGTAATTATAATAGCACATTTGCAATTTTGCATACGGCCGTACACTCTATATAAGACGTTACGCTACATTATAAGACGTCCCGTTACATTGTAAGACGTTACGCTACGTTCTAAGACGTTACGCTGCATTCTAATTAAGACGTCATGCTCTATATAAGAAGTTACGCTACATTATAAGACGTTACGTCACACTCTAAGACGTCGTGCTCTATATAAGACGTTACGCTACATTATAAGACGGTATGCGACATTATAAGACGTTACGTTACATTCTAACACGTTACGCTACATTATAAGACGGTACGACTAAGACTTCTAGTATCCAAAACTAAAATCTAGTATCCCATGGATATATTGGCATACAGCAAGCCCTGGGTACACAATGGGTCTCAACATTTCTTTGGTCTGCATTACACCAGTCACTAGTGATTGACGTCGCGACGGGCGACGCGGCCCGGCCAAGGTCCCAGGCTCTGGGTATTTTGCCCTCCCCCTCTCGCCGGCCTTGATAGACGCGAACTAACCATTTATATACGACGTTTTGAATAAGCCGCGGCTTGTGTAAGACGAGTTCATGCGAACATAAGTCTTTGTACATTCAATACGAGTGTTTTGCGTCTTATAAAAGGCGCGTTCTGTGCATGTAAGCCGCGTCTTAACGCATAAACCTTCCTAATACTCCACACGTATCCGTTTATATATAAAACGCAACTCGTTTATACGGATTGGCCTTCCATCCACACCTAAACCGACTAGACGGTCATCAAAAACGTAAGTTTGCGAAAACGCTCTCCAAAGTAGGACTTTTTTCAAACGAAGACGTGTGACATGACCGCAGGCATACTTGACTAAGAGGTAGGCGGCTGTACCACTGATCTCAATAAAACTGGATGGGGCATTCGGCCGGAGTTGTGTGCCAGTTGTATGATGACGTGACCACTACCCAAGATGGCTGCCACTAAAGTTCATAAGCTTTCGTCGACTTAAAACAGACAAAAAGAGTTATTTTAAGAAAATTTAAACGAATGTAATGACACAAGAAGTACTCAATAAGGTTTAAGGCGCTAATTTCTTGCATTTGTTTCTATTATTACTGAGCTGCAAAACCTTTACATTTCGTTGTTTTTCTTCAGTGCCGACAACGAAGAAACTTCACGATAATATAAACTGAAAAACAGACTATAAAATCTACGAAGAATTCAATTCCAAGTCTTAAATTGTACCTTTTATAGTAATCTTAATGCCTTAACAATATTTCGTGTTGTGTACGCGCCATATTTTGACTGTATTTGTTGTTAAACGGTGAAAACTAAACGAACCGCGACATCTGTTGTTTGCTTTACGGCTTTTTCGACTCCCCCGGCACAGAGTACTTAATATTCCTCCCCCGGAAAATCTGACCGTGCTGACGTCAAGACTGCTTATCACTGATCATGCCAGTCAACTTTAGGATTGGGAACAAGTTCTAGGGTAGCCTGGTACCCTGGCCTAATCAGCCAGGTAACCAAGCCTGGTACCCTGGCCTAATCAGCCAGGTAACCACTAAAGACTTCTGCTTTCCTATTGGTTAAAATTTCGCGCGTTTTTAGTGGCTATGAGTAAAACTGCAATCGTCATAAGTGGATTTAGCCCTGATGATGCGAGCATGAGATTAGTGGTTACCTGGCCCTTATTTCTTTTGAAATTGGGCCAGTGTACCAGGCTAGTTCTAGGGCCGCAATGCGTCATATGTTCCACTACGTAAGATAGCGGCGACTGGCAGGAAATATTCTCGCACAAATCAACAAAAAAATGCTTTTTCCAGAATTGGTGCAAAAATATGGAATAATATTCCAATATATCTCCGTAACTTAGGGAAAAAGATCTTTACCAAAAAGATTCATGATTTACTTCTTGGTATCCTGAATGTTGAGAATGACTACCTTGAGTTACCGATGATAATACAGAGAATATCTGATTAACTCCATGTGTCTGTGTGACTACATGTGTGTATATTTATTTACGTATAATATACTACTAAAAATTTGGTGTCCTTAATTTGTGTAACAACAAGATTTGTTGTTACATTAATTATTGTTAAATCTATATCTTAACCAATTATCTAATTTACTCGACTAATTTTCGTCTGTTCCATGTATACTTCTACCATTCTTATATTATTCTATTATTAACTACTTATAACTACTGTATAATTATTTATGATCTACTAATAACACTTCCCGCCTTGATTAGCTATTGCTATTTGCGGGTTAGTGTTTTAATTTTGTAATTATTATAATTTGAACAATAAATTGAAATTGAATTGACTGCTGGCCATAAGGAAATGGCCCATCCAGTTTATATATAGGGATCAGTGGGCTGTACTCGTAAAAGCCAGTTCGTAATCTTGACTGCACATCAAAATGATGCGTTCTGCATCGGGATAAAACTTAGTTCAATGCATAAGACCAGACTGAGAAATTCAGTATAATGAATTCAGAAATGTTCACAAAAATGGAAATTAATTCTGCGGCATTACCTTGATGTTATGAATCCCGACGCAAAACGCGTCATTTTGACTTGATGCACAGCCGAGTTTTAGAAACGGGCTTATAGAGCAATGATACATTCCTGGGGTGGTCCGGAGACATGCACCCTGAAACGTTTTGAATTTTGGAACTCTGAAACGGCCTGCGTTTTAGGGCAGTTTCGAGCATGCACAATATAAGCTAAGATCGCAACGGTGTATCTCATTATTGTAAAAGAAATATCACTATGATTTTCGGTTAAGCTTAGAGAGAGAAAGTATTATTGAAAAGTTTGATCGTTGAAACCATCCTCCCTATATAGAATTATATTGTCTGGAGACGCGGCGAACATCAAAGCGGTTAACAACGAGCTACAATTTAGGTTGAGGGTGGCAAATAAGGTGCACAATCTTTTGTTTTACGTTCATTAATATTTATACAACGCTGCTATTGGTTGATTGCTTCATTATACCAAAAATACAATGTGTTCAGCAAGCGTTAAGGTGAAATAAGGTGCACAAACGTGAACAAAAACCTAGAACAAAGACTTTGGTCGCGTTTCCAGACAATTTATTTCTAGGGACTATGTTAAAACGCATACGTTATCAGAAGAAATTTAAAATGCTGTCATGAGCAAATATAAAAGTTTGGGCAATATTTCTATTAGTCAAAACACTCAACATTCAAACTCCCCAAGGAAACAAGCCGTCATTGGGGAATAATCAAACCTTTCAATAAAACTTTTTGTGTCTTGGGATGTTTACATGAGACGGGCCTGAAATTTGCATTTCGGTTTTAGTTTACATGAGGCCGGTGTCACAGGAAATATGTCCCCCCCCAAAAAAAAAATGTGTCCCCCGCGGGACAGATTTCCTAGGAAATATGTCCCCCCCCCCCCCCCCCCTTCGGAAATTTGGCCTCCCCTCGTGCAATGTGGACAGAACGTTTTAAAAGTAAAAGATATATTTCTGAATGATAAATTACAACAGCTAAATATATATCTACAAAAACTACAATATATAAACTTATTTATTTAGTAAAAACTTTGGCTTAATTGGACTGTCACTAAACTAATCATGTTTACAAAGTTTTGATGGTGGAACACATGAATGGCAAAGCCATTCCTGATCATTCTCAGGAAAAAAACTTAAATTAAGACAAGGAAGATGGTACCAGTTGTCACAGAGATCACACTGAACCATATCACCATATTCTGGAAAAAAAACACGTACAACATGTCTGTATGACTAATTCATACAGTTCCTTAATAAATACTTCTGTATATATCGTTTTTTGAAAAACGGCAAACTACACTATTATATTAATAACAAAGCAAGAAAATGGTGAGCTGCCGAGAATTTCGACAACGAAATACAGACGTTTCACGCGGAGCCCTTCATTAACCTCGAGCCAACACGCTCTTTAGAAAGTAAAAAAGAGTTTCTTATCTAAATATATATTTAGCTGTTATAATTCATTATTCAGAAATATATATTTTTTACTTTTAAAGAGTTTGGGGGGGGGGGGGGGACAAATCTACTGGGACACCTGTCTTGAAACTATATAGGCTTGGTTTCGCCGTTGCTTCAAGATTTGTGTCAATTGCCTTACAGCTCGTGACCACCGGAGAATCATTATTTTATGTGGATTTGACACCAATCTTATTTAAAACAAACGTGTTGAATTTGAGAGGTGAAAGTGCTTCAGTCGGTCTAGTAGGCAACCTGAGATTAGGCCGGCGCGAATTGAATCTCAGGCCGGACTCATGAAAACGATCTATAGTAAAAACACTACAACCGACCTGAAATCAGTCCAACCTGAGTTCGGGCCAGCCTCGTGTAAACACCCCCGCCGCTAACCGAAAAAGGCAGTAATTTCGGCTTGGCAGTCATATTTTGTATAATAAATTTTAACAGATTTATATGTACATATTATAAAATATCAAATGATTGTATGAGCTATACGTACACTGTAACACAATATAATCGAATTTTTGATAATCACTAAAGTCACTGTAAGTTGCAGTCACTGTTCTCTGAATCTGAGGCCTTAAGGCGGTTTTCCACTAGGCGACAATGGTCGACCAACTCGACATTTTTCTTTTGTCTTGGCTAATTAGTTCCACTCGAGAGCTTGCGAGACAAAAGAAAATGTCGCTTCACGCGACATTTTTCGCCTAGTGGAAAACCGCCTTAACAGTCTCCAACGGCTAACAGCAGTTAACGGCTAAGTTGGATATACTGTATGTTCAAGCTGCGGCTGCCTCCATGAGTTTTCAATCCGTGGAGGAGATGCGATTAACCAACCACCTATACTCTAAGTGTAGGCTACTCAACATCATCTTCTTTATTTTCCTGATTTAGGTCCATTTCAGATCAGACACATTAATATTATTCAATGTGGTACTTCTTCTCAGAATCTGTCCTGACCAGAGTCTTGCTAGTCCCTCTACAGATTCTCTTGTCATGCATAAAGTACTACTGACAATGAAGAAACAAAATGTACGACAGGGATTTGCAAGATACGTTGATAGATCTCCCAAACGTTAAAAGTGTAATAGGGCAATCTGTATTCAAGTAGTCAGTATGCTGGTGCATACTATGAAATATATTAATAAAATTATACTAATAATAAAATGCAATAAAAGTATTGCTTTATCCATCTATTATTTTAAATTTTAGGTAAATGTACTAATTTGTTGATCTTCAACAAACAAACTCAAAGTTTTTTGCATTTCTCCTTGAATGTTTTATCGGGTGTCAAACTTCTGTAGATTACACACTGACTGAAAAATTGTAATGATAATTACTGGTATACCGTGATATTTTTAGAATCTTGCAATACCAGTAATTGAAATTCCCATATATACCACCCAACTTTAGGCAGCAATCTAAGGTGGTGTTTCAATGTGACACAGAACCATTATTGGAAAGTAGGCTTGAGTGACCGCAGGAGGGTTGCCACAATTGTTGCTGTTGGCCTTACTGCAGGGCATGCCATAAACCGTGTGCTTCCGCAAAAGCTTATCACATTGCACAATTGACACCCATCATGGATAAACGTTTGTATTCAAGGTGGTGTTACTGGCCACAATTGTGAAAGTGGTCTGTAATGTCTATTGGTTGGTAATTTAAAGTCATAATGCTACAATATAATATGTTTGAGAAGCTACATTACACGTATGCGGTCTCAAAAGTATAGTTATTTACTGTAAATATAATATACCCCTAAAAAACATAACCCTATAATTTGTTGTAAAAAACCCTAAAAAGAATGGTTTTAAACACAAGAAAAACCCATATGAAATACAAGGAACTGCACAGAATTCCGCATGGTCAAGATTGAGTGGGGATTGAATTGGATTGCAAAATGCCATTTTATTTAATAGTAAATTTAGGACAATTTTAAGAAAACTTAGTCTTGAAACATTAAGGTGAGACCGTAAAAAACTACATTAATCAGATTATTACAGTTTAGTGCCTTACATTTATGTAATTAGTAAGAATACTTTAAAACCCACCTGATGGTATTTGTAGCCTGCGAATGCAGCCAGGCTGTATTTGAAAAGTTTGAATATCAATATCATCAGTCACTCAGTCTGACAGCAGATAAACAATTAGCATTTTTGGCCGCAAAATTCTGCTGCAAGTTGTATTTTACAATTTATCTACTGTAAAATTCTGCTGCCTCAGCAATCTCCTGCATTAGCCTACTGCAGATCTCCCACTAAAGTGGCCTACATTCCACCCAGTTTGCAGAGTATAGCAGAACTCGACGAGATCTCATGCATGCAAACAAATTTTAGTGGTGTGCATCGCATGCAAATGGACAGGTACTTTGGCTCCCATGTGCATCTCTTGGTGAGTTCTGATGAAATATCTCTTGACTCAATGACTCTTGTCTATCGAGTTGTGTCTAATAATGAAAATAATTCTCAGATTCGATCAACAGTCAACAGAGCTAGAGCCAAGAGCAAGTAGTTCAAGTACTTTGTTTAACGTGCTGCAAAGTGGCACAACAGTCAATCATCCACAGTCATTTTGATCAGTGCTCATTTTATGAGGTAAGCTTTCTTGATAAAATAAATAAATAATTCTTTATATTGAACATCAACATTGTGTGTTGTTGTTTTAATTCATAATAAACACTTATTTACTGGTACCGAGGGAGACAGTGTGCTTTGTGGCCCCGAGACTGCCATTGTTTCCCAAGGCGAAGCCGAGGGCAACAAAGAGTGGTCGAGGGGCCACAAAACACACTGTTTTCCCGAGGTACCAGTAAATAAGTGTTTTGTTATATATCAAGTGTCAAATGACAACAAAAATGTTGAGCAACCTTCAGACATTGTTTTTAATAAAGGAAAATTGGAGAAAACAAAGACAAACTGAACCTGACCATCTACTTGTGGTTTTGATATTTTTCCCTAGGGAAAAATAAATGTAATGTTGCCATGTGTTACGCGGGAAACATCACAATTTTTGAATCACCACATGAGGACTGCTCGCCCAATCAGAGAGCTAGAAAAACAGACTTTGACACTTGATATACATTATATTATAACTCAATAACTCATTGAATTATTGCACAAATGACAAACACAATGGCAATAACAATGCAATTGAAAATAACACCTTTTAATTTTATTGCTTAAAATTTTCATATTAGTGCTGTGCGCCAGAGCGCCGGAGGCTGGAGCTCTGCCAGAGCTCCGGCGTTTTTTGGTCAGCCGGAGCCGGAGCCGGAGCCGGAGTTCTCCCAGCTCTGGCTGGAAATTCAGAATGACAAGAAATGCAGCTCATAAACCACATAAAGGGGCACTGTTGACAACACTGACAGATATTGTGAGTGAACGCAAGTGGAGCTGTTGAACGGCAACCAGGCACCTTAACACCAGGGCAAGAACTCACTGCCTACCTGTCTGAATCAGTGATACCAGTCAGATCCCAAGTTAATGTTCAGGATTTATTGGATTATTGGTATCACCACAAAAACGAATGACCTGCTTTGACGTGTCTAGCTCTCTCATATTTTTCTTGTCCACCGTCCTCTGTTACTTCTGAATGAGTCTTTTCGTTGATGGGGAACATCGTCTAAAGAAGCATTGCGCACTCCTTCCAGGCAACATTGGTCACTTAGTGTTCATTAAAGTTAATTATACTTTTTTAAAAACCCTTGACAATTTATATGTATTTTATTATTTGTAGTAGTGTAACTTTATTCGGTTCTATAAAGTTTTCATCATTCCTGACATTGCTAGTTGTCGCATTGCGTTTGCTTGAGTCGCTTAACAGTTTCGCAGCTTTCACTGGGAAAAGACCCTGGTGAGAAAGTTGAGCCGAATTATATCCGGTTGGACTTTATCCCCAGTTGTGAACCAATTTATCAAAGAAGCTGGAGGCTGGAGCTGGATATTTGAGCTGTAAAGTAGCCAGAGCCGGAGCTGGAGCGGAGCTGAAAAACAGTAGTTTGCACAGCACTATTTCATATACAGATATTTGTTAAAAAAAAAGGTAATAAATCGAGCTTTACTTCTCCTGGAGCAATGAAATATTGCACATAGAATGCAAACTCCTCCTTAATTGGTGGGAAAATTCTCCAGTGATTAAAGAAAATTTTTGTATTTGGCATGCAATGTGACATTTTGGTGTGCACAATGACGAAGCGCAAAAAAAACTTGTGCGTGCACTTGCCATACTCTGCAAACTGGCATTCCACTATGGACACAGCAAACATGCAAGCTTGCTTACCATAGTATCGTATATGGACCGTCATAGCAATATATATCACAATGATGTACGTAATAGTACATTTAGTCAAGATCGACAATAATATGTAATAGCTAAATGTAATAACTTGTTTACATACTTGCTAGAAGCCTGCTGTGCTACGTGTGTAGTTGATACTGTACTCACCACAAAATCCATGTCCACAATTGGTGATAACTAAAAGCATTGGTTGAGCTAAACAAATAGGACATGGTTCACCAGCGTTAATGTTCCTTGGAGGAGTAGGTCGTTCGTTTTCATCAGTATCTTGATTTGTAGTATCGGCATTTTCACCTACAACGCCAAGTGTTTCTCTCGTTGCTCTAACGTTCTCTGCTTCATCTGGGTGTATTTGGATATTCGAAGTTCTTTTGACAAGAACTGAAACAAGTATAGGTATGACAATAGCTATACATGATGCGCCAAGACCCAGAAGAACTTCGTTACCTACGCCTTCTACGTACGTTTCCTGATTCTCTACATGTTTTGCTCCCCAAACATCCGCCATCTTTGATTACTTGCAATCATTGTGACGAAGTCACAACCTACGAAGTCACAGGCGCCTGCAAACAATTTCAAGCCAGGCACATTTATATGGCAGCCCGCCAGTGCGGGTATTTTTTACAACGCTTTCGAAGATCTTGTTACAAATTTGTTGAAATCGACGTAACAAAGGATAAAACACGAGACAAGACATTATATTTACAGCAGATTATATTATTTAGCAGATTTTATGTTGGTTCGCTTTTAATAATAGCGCGCATCGTCGCAAGAAGTCGGAAACATTCGGAAGTATTCGTTTACTTCCGTGAAACTTCCTCGAAGCTTTCGTGAGATTGTTGGCAGCACTTGTTTAACGATCAGTGATGAATCCTGAAGCTTTAGACAAGAAAATCTTATCCGTTTTGGACAAAAAGGGAAATGTTGATACCCTAGAACTAGCAAGTGGATGGAAAATTGATCATCAGATTGTTGTTGGAGCTGTTAAAAGTCTAGAAGCTTTGGATGATGTATAACAATATTTTGCTTGATAATATTTGACTATGGAATATGATTTAGTTCTGACTTTTAATTGAACTATTCAGAGGTCTCATTCTGTGTAAATTTTATTCACAGGTGATACATGTCGAGCAAAAGGAGTACAAAAGTTTTCAGCTGTCAATAGAAGGTGAAGGGGTTGCAAAAGATGGCAGTCACGAAGCAGTTTTGTTTGCTTTTGTGCCCCAAACACATGGAATATTACAAAAAGAGCTCATGGTAGGATGTTTTCTTAAATAGTCTACAACATTTATTAACTTATTCTCACAAGAAGCATAGCTAGAATTTTACGTAGTAGGGATGGGAATGTAATGTTTAGTTCCAGGATTCCAGCATATACCCATACCCCCCCCCCCCCCCAAGAAGACAATTGTAATTAAATTGGAAGGGGGTGTGTGACACCCAAGAGCAGTGGGTCATTGGTTGATTACTTTTTGGAAAATCTGGTGGGGTACTAAAACAAATTGCCTTCTAGGTAGGGGGGAGGGGGGATGGCTATAGATATTTTCTGGAACTACACAATGGCTGCCCACGAGCTCTGCAAACTTTGATCAATCAGAGTCTGTAAATCTGATTGTTTATGGCCTTAATTATAATTCTGGAAGTTTATGAATTTAACCAGACACCATATTGTACAAAAGCTTCCCAAAAATATGCCCTTTTAAATAATTATAAGCCTTCTTGTTAAATGTTAAATGAAAAAATCTTCTGATTTACATGTAACTGTAGGACACACATGGTACTGGAAAAGCATTTATAAATTACTGTTTAACAAATGCAATCACTATACAGTACATGTAGTATTTACTGCTGGATATTTACTTGAAAGAAAATTAATGGCACACATGCTGCAATGGACATACCAAAAACAATGCGGAATTGTACTTCATGGCATAATGTGGATTGGCTAAACAACCCCAACCCTGGGGCATCTTGTCACCACATGCTGTGAGAACTACTGTAGTTCAACCCTACTAGTCACTTCAGCTGCTATTGCCACTGATATTCAGGGGTGCCGGAAGCTACTTAAGGCGGCGGGGGCAGCCATATAAAAAGGGCACTTTTTCTCAGCATTAATTTTTGCATGTGGTAAATGTTCACCAATTATGCTCTGTAGCATAAATAAAATTCGGCATTTTCATTGGTTGATTGCTTTTTCTAAACATTCCTCATGAAACATATTTATGCATAGTTTTGTGCCAGTTCTGATCAAATAGCTTCAGTGGGACCGGCAATGGGACAAATAGGACCACCATTACAATGAACTTCTCCCACAGGGATGTCATTACTCGAATGATTTTGCATACTAAACTAAATTGCTAATTTATTACACCCAGTATTTTTGAGTGCTGTGACTAGCCAATGCCAGGGCTTTTTCACACCCTCCAAATTTCAAAAATGCCCTGAGAATGAGGTTGGACACAGCTAACCCAAGGCAAAATAACTTGCTGGCAAATAGTTTGCTGCCTCTGCAGTAATTAGTTAGATTGTGAGACATTTGAGGTATTAATACAAAAGTCATTTAATACAATAATACAAATGGAAATTCCTGTAGAAAACATTCCTCTTACGAGAAAGGGCAATTGGTTGCCCCCGTGCTGCCCTTGTGCTGTGAGGGCAGGGAGGGGGCAGCTGCCCACGCGGCTCCAGTCTTACAGTGTAATATGTGCGTAGGGGTTCAGTCAACAACGAGCCACAGTACAGTACTAAAATTTGCTGCCACCAAGGGCGCAACCAGGATTTTTGAAAGGGGGGTGGTTTTTAATACAAAGTGAAATCACAAGTGTTTGAGGGTTTAGGGGCATCCCCCCAGGAGATTTTTGAATTTTGGGTCTCTAAAACAGCATTTCCTGCATTCTGAGGACACTTTAGAGCCAAATATACAGGTTTTAAATCACACGTTTTAGGTTTCAGAAATAGTAGAAAGTAGAAGTAACATTTGGCCTTCAATATTTTCTTTGTGACCCCCCCCCCCCAAAAAAAAAGAAAAAAAGTGGCATTTGCACTCCCTGATCCCCCTCCCCCAGGTGTTGCACGCCTGGCTGGCACATACATATATAAGGATAAAGGCATGGGTGGTG
This sequence comes from Corallium rubrum, assembly GCA_964035015.1. NCBI lineage: Eukaryota > Metazoa > Cnidaria > Anthozoa > Scleralcyonacea > Coralliidae > Corallium > Corallium rubrum. Next base: position 19,584,915 of record OZ035998.1, on the reverse strand, counting down.
AATCCTTACCGCCATTTGCAGTTGAGCTTGCAGCTTGTGTTAATTAAGACGTTGTTTCATCGTTTGAAACTCTGTGTTCATTGGACCACAACATAGTGTTTCCAAGGGCACAACGTGACGTTGCTACGGAGCTTTGACAGGGTTTCCATTAGTGATTAATTTGTTATTCGTGGCGAGTAGATATTACAAAACCATCGCCGTTGCTCTTTCTCCACCGTTTTCCAATATCTTATCAATAATGCTTCTGCTTAAGTCATCTGATAGATCTTTCCCAACATTATATGTCCGTCTGTCCTTGCTAAATCATTTACTAGACATTTTTTTCATAATATCTACTCGCCACACTGCAAGAATAACAAATTAATCACTAATTGAACCCTGTCAAAGTTCCGTAGCAACGTCACGTTGTGCCCTTGGAAACAATACGTTACCGTCCAATGAACGCAGAGTTTCAAACGATGAAACAACGTCTTAATTAACGCAAGGTGCAAGCTCAACTGCAAATGGCGGTATTTGCAGTCAGAGGCTGCATTGTGAAGGATGCAGATCAACGTGTCCATGTCGAGGAATATCAAAGGTGCTCCAGGCAGCCACCATGTATGACACAGTTCAGATCATAGCTACGATGTACAGTAGGTGTTGTCTTTATTGACCTCTGAACCAACAGAACCTCCTCCAAAGCAGATCTACTGTAAACTGGAGGAATCTAAACTTGAAAACTGAGAAGAATGTGAGATGTGTGTGAAAGTAGTTTTTTATTATTTTAAGTGTTCTTCAAAATACAATCATAAAAAACTGGGGTGAGGATAATTGCAAGTACAGTACATGCAATCATGATATTACTGTAAGTAATTTCAATTTAGAATTGCATATCCCTAAGTGTGGTCTATATATTATCTTATGGCTATTTATCTATGTCTATTTTTTTCTTGCCCAGATCAGGTCAGGTGAGGCCATTTTTTTATATGATTGGTAAAAAATAGATGCGCAGTGCGTGCCCAAAACGCACTGTGCGTCGTTTAAAAAGCAATCTTAAAATTAATTTCTGTAGGTGGTGATTTAGATCAATAAAGAAGGCAATTTATGACAATGGAAATTTAAATTACAGTTCTATATGTATAGAAATTTGAAGTATATTATTTGATAATAAATTCTTATGTACAAAAGCACCTGTTTATCCTCGCCTTCTTTGTATGCAAATACTGACGTCATTTTTATTCCTTTCCTTGTCTGTTCTCGTCTTGCCCCAATCTCGTTCCCAGAGCCCACGTTCCCCATCCGGGAAACGAGAGACTCTGGGATAATCCGTTTCACATCGATATTTCATTGGCTGATGAACATGATTGCTCTTCTTCCGGATAACAAGATTCCTGTGATGGCGTGAACGGATTATCCCAGAGCCTCTCGTTTCCCGCCCGCTTGGTAAGGGGAACGTGTGGGCTCTGGGAACGAGATTGGTCGGGCCCAAAATAACGACGCGTCAATAACAAACCTAACGCAAAGGAATGTAACCACGTTGAGAGAGGTAACAAAGACGTTTCGATCGTTGAAAAGATCTTGCAAGTCAACGCCTTATATGTGTCACGTAATGAGTCACGTGAATGAGCAGATCACATGACCTAAAAGTGAGATAAAGAATTGGAGGACGTTTCATAGGGATAAATTGGATACATGCATGACAACAAATCAGCCACATACACATTAGCATAAAATAAAACGATTTGCAAGACGCTTGCTTTATTAAACGTACTAAAAACTATAAGTTCAAAATTATATTTCGATCAATTCACCACAATTACAAAAAGCAACAAAAAGACAGGCTCATGCTAAACTTGAAACTCAGAAAATGTCTGCATCAAAGCCCGTTTAAAATAAAATAATCAAATACGTCATGGAAACTAGGAGAAAATCTTAAGAAAAACACGGATTTAAAATGTCAATATACTAATAGATGTCGAAAAGACTGATGTAAGAAAAGTATGACGGGTGCATAAACATATTTTAGATTTCAAAAATCACAAGCTAGAAATCCCTATTAGATTGGATAAAAAAGAACAAAACACTTACTGTCTCCTGGATTAATCCTCCACATTCAGTATAAATCACATACAGATTGGCAAGTGGGAATCATTCAAATGTAATGTAAAACAGTAAAAACACTAAAACCACTCGTATTAAAAGGCCGCTATCGTCGCCATTTCTACATCCAGAGTTTGATGTTCGAAATGTTTTGGCGAAGGATATTGCACTTCACATGCCTTTATCTTTAAATTCACTAATCCAGTAAATTTCCCGGCGTAAAAAACAAAGAAATTCAGGCTAAAATACATCCATCGTACACATCGTCCACACTGGTTACCAACCGCGGCCGTGTAAAAAATTGTTAAAAAGTCCTAGGGTGAGTTCCTTTTACCCTTAAAAATCCGCCGTTTTGTGGCGACAATTTTTTGACTGACAGAAGATAGGAGCCCGCATTCTAGGTATATTATTTCTATGGTAGTACCTCTGATAGTTAGTGTATACGTGTAAATATAGTTCTGCATGTACGAAATACATGTGTACACTGTAGACAAGAAAACACAAAAATATGTATATGTACACGATGTAAATATGTCGTGGACTTCCCACGGTAGTGTTTTCGTCATTTAGATGTAACGTGGAACGCTTAATTTTTAGTTTACAATCAAACCGGATGTTCTCTTGCATGCTACATTGCAATATTCTCCGCAACAGTGCAATGTTGATTGTCAATTTGGCTTGAGCAGCTTGCAAGCGTCTAGTGAAGATTCGTCAGTAGAGTCCTTTAAAGAGTCGTTTTTCTTTTGAGTATAAATCAAAATACATTTTTAGGGGGTTTCTGGGGGCATGCTTCCCTGGGAAATTTTGAAATCGAGAGTCGCTGAAATGCCATTTCCTGGCTTTTGGAGGAAGATTTTACAGACTCTAAAGGTTAAAAAACGTCATATAAAATACTCAAAACACGCAAACGTCACATAGATACTCAAAATGCATACACTCAGTAGATTGAATACACTACACACTACAGTTTATTTCCTGACACAATTCATATTGCATCAGTTTTGTAGTTACATGTCTGTTGTTTTATATCAAAAGGGGGGAGCCGCGGCTCCCCTCTTGGCTACGTCCCTGGTTGCCCGCACAAGAACACCCGGTTTCACTGTAATAGTTTAACAACATATTGAGTGTGCACTGAACAAACAATTATTGTGACTGCGTTTTTTATTGCTGCTCCATTTCATTGTTGTTCCATTTTAGAGCACATGTCCAGGTGCAAAAATTGGTTTTAATAAAGCCATGGCTAAAGGATGGTTAGCAATAGACAAGAAAGCTGAAGGGGGACCCATGGTAACGAGAAAGGTTTGTGTCATCTGATTGACAACTTATGTTTCTTAATTATTAGGTTTGCAGCTTGTGCATGCAGGCTAGCCCAACACCGCTGCAAAACGTTTGCGCATGCGTGAATTCACTTGAATAAACATCAAGAGAAGCCGTGGCGACAACAACCAGACAGCGAAGACCAAGTAAGACTCGACTATTCATTTGTGTTTTAAAAAAAGGGTAAAGAAAACTACGAAGGGGTAATTTCAGAATATGTTGCAATATTGACAAAGAAGCCATGCACAAATTACCTACCTTATCTTTTTCGTAGTATGCTAATAATTTTAATAAGACTTTTGTCTTACGCTCTCGAACCAGTCCAAATATTTCAGTGTTTTCCCGCTCTTCTTTTGAGGACGGGCTCGGACGTTGCGCATGTGCAAAAACGTTTGGCAGCGGTGTCGGCTGGCCCAGAGTTGTAAGGAAGTCGTGTGGTTGCATTTTTCATTGCTTGCTTAATTATCTAAACCTTTAGTTTAGCTTTATAGAATTATATGTACATGTACATGTACATCTGGAACTTCAGTGACTTAATTTAAGCTTGAAAAACTTGAAAACATTTGTGGACAAATTCAAGTCAACATGATTAAAATTAATTCTTTGAAAGGCGATAATGTAATATAGATAACTTTTGTGGAAACTATTTATTTGCTAAGCTTTCGGCCTGTTTGACTCAGGCCTTCATCAGAGTAACAATAACAAGTTGTTGGCTCACGTCATTTATAAACTAAGCAACTGATCAATTAAATCACGTAAGAACACAATGGCGTATCACGTTAATTTTATTAATTAGAAAACAGGGGCGGATCTAGGAATTTTCCCCACTTAGTCAAACTATGTAGGGGGGTCTGGGGGCATGCCCCCCCCCCCCCCGAAAATTTTTGAAATTTGGATCTCTGAAATGGCATTTCCCGCATTCTGACAACACTTTTAATCAAAATTTCTGAAGTTTTAAAACATATTTTTTAGCACATAATTTTATACATTACTTTTTTTGAAAAAGTGTCAAAATTGGATTTGGATTAGTGAATTATTGTAATAGTTCTTGTAATAGTAAGTGCGTAATTATTTTTTTCTAAAAAGAAGGCAATACAACAAACAGTAGAGATATGTGATTATATTTAATTACTAACTTAAAAAATATATGGTTGTTTTGCTCTATGTCAGAGCTCATCAGCATGCCTTGAAGACACCAAAAACATATTCTTGCAGTCAGTGAATTCAACATGGACAGCCTGACCAATACATGAGTAAAGGTCTAGCCGAATTTAATGTTCTGCATAACCCAGAGCAAGGGTAATGGGACATTTCAAAGACAGCTCTAGGAGCTCAACCATCTACATCATCCCAGTCATCCTAATTAAGTCACAACTAATTCAAGCTACTACCCACCATTACCAATCTATGTTACTATGAGCTGTCTGGTTTTCAGGTGCCAGATACTCACCTTTTACACATCTACCCAAGCAGACAATATCTTGTTAAGGAATGCCTTTATTTATGACCATAATGCGACATGGACATAAATAAAGGAGCTCAACTCTCAACATTATCCCAGTCATCCTAACCCTTGAGCCCCCATCTAATCTAAGTCATTACTTGTTTATATGATTTCAATTCTGTAAACTATGAAAGTATATAAACATTGAATACTAGAATTAAGCAGACATTGTATTTAAGCCAGATAATAAAATGTATATAATAATTGTAATACAGCACATGTAGTTATTGGTTCATGTGGATATCAGCACTTAGTACTATAGCTACTGTACACATGTAAATTTATATTAAAAGAAGAAACCAATCATCATTTACTAATTAAGTTTATTCATACAGTACATGACATGTTGTGTCTATATATATATATATATCATATACTGTAATAATTAATATTAAAGGACAGAAATTAGCAATGTATGAGAAGAGTGCTTTAACTGCCAGGTTGGCTGGCTAGGTTACAGTCTCACTCTCACAAAGATAAAATTAATCATATTACTGATATTAATATTAAAACCATGAAATCTCCAAGCAAGATCAAATTTCCAGCAAAGCATCAATTCATTAACATGTTATAGATCAAATACAAGCAAACGCGAAGTCTAGCCCAAGAGTAAATCTATAAATTATCATAAAGACTATAATGATATTCAAATCATACAGTATGGTAGGGTTTCTTACCTCAGACGACCTCAGAGCGCATCACTGATTCACTGTATGAAATTCTCGCAATTGATATTTCGATATATATCTTTTTCAATTCTGTAAAAGGTCATCTTCAGTGCATAAAGCACTTGATGAAAGTTTCAGAAGACGCCACTCAGTTCTGGCGCAATATTATGGCTGAGAATATGCGCATGGCCTCGTAGAACCACAGAAGCGATCGCTAACCATACTGATTATTCAGAAAGGCGCGTATCCTGCAAAATGACGTTTCAGCCTCTATACCAATCGTAAGTCGTAATTAGAGCAAAATTAGCCAATCAGGAACGTTGAAAAACCAACCAACTTCGTCAAAATTTGACGAAGTTCACCTTCGTCAAATTCATCAAACCGAGAGCCTGCATCGCATTTGCGGCCTGGAAATGACTGTGAACCCGATCCTTGATTCTCCCATTATGTCCCGTGCATCCCACTGCTTCCCCTCGAAATCAGTCGTAGCTACAGAATGAGGCGTCGTGCGTAAGAATAAAACGGGAAAAACGCCAACGGGGAAATTTTTCTGGCCTGAACCGAAGCCTCTGTAGATAGGCATTTTAAGAATAGAACATACTCCTTCCTACTAGATAATTATTTTTTATTTGCAGGATTTTATTTGTAAATTTTTGACAACGTGCAACAAACGAAAATTATATATTCACGTCAAATTTTCACTTCGACGCGCGACTTAGTTGACGTAGTCTAAATCCGCCCCTGGAAAACAAAATCAAGAATGTTCTCCGAATAGGGCACACCAAGTGCTGGACAGCCATTAAACAGCAAGTGGTGTGCCCTATTCGGAGAACATTCTTGATTTTGTTTTCCAATTAATAAAATTAACGTGATAGGCGTATTTGATTTAATTTATCAGTTGCTTAGTTTATAAATGACCTGAGCCAACAGTTTGTTGTTATTGCTCTGACGAAGGCCTGAATCAACAGGCCGAAAGCTTAGCAAGTAAATATTGTACGTGGTGTTTCCACAAAACTCATCTATATATATGATTAAAATTATCGTGAATATCACACATGTCTAACTAAATAGTCCGGAAGAAAATGCACTAACAAACTTACTTGTTTAACATTTTCAGAATATTATTCCTTTTTCTGCACACACATAGCAAATAAATTTTCAGTTACAGAAATGTTTAGAATGAATATATTTTTTGTGCATGTGCAGACAGTATTCTTCTATACAATTCTGAGACATGGACTCTAACTCATTGGACAAAATATTTTGCAATAATGATAAAATGTGCCAAGCTATGATAACTAGAACCGATGGTCTTTACACCAAACTATTGAGACGAGTTTTAAGTGTTAGCTGGAGGGACCATGTTTCAAACAAAGAATTACATGGTGTTTTACCACCCTTCTCTTTGAAAATACGCCAGCGTCGTTTGCAATTCGCTGCATGCACACTATTTTTTCGCAGAAAATCGGCCAGTCACGAATCTCCTCTTCGCCCTCACGAAAATGTTAAAGGAGGACACAGCTCTTTGAGATTTCAGACATTTGAATAGGAAATACAGGGTTTAATGGCAGACAGGAAAGTTTGGCGACAGGGAGTGAATATGGACTGATGATGATGATGATGATGATGATGATGATGATGATGATGATGATGATGATGATGATGATGATGATGATGATGATGATGATGATGATGATGATGATGATGATGATGGTGGTGGTGGTGGTGGTGGTGGTGGTGGTGGTGGTGGTGGTGGTGGTGGTGGTGGTAGTGGTGGTGGTGGTGGTGGTGGTGATGGTGGTGATGGTGACGGTGACGGTGATGATGATATAAGCGGTAATTTAATACCTGACGCTGTTTTTAAGCAGATGCTAAGGGTCGCTGAATAAGTTTTATTTTCAAAATCTTCTACTCAAACCAGATAACCTAAATCTCAGCCAGTGAAGCAGACTTGATGCAAGTCTAGTTTTTGGCTTTGACAGCAACATGGCTATCATGCAAAATGGAAAAGTGGTGAACTGTCGAGAGTTTTAGTAACAGAAAACTGACGTTTCGATTTTCATTAGTTTTCCGTTTACTAAAAATCTCAACAGTTTCCCACATTTTGACTTTGCGCTGTTCAAAACACTGGCTACGCATCACTCCACTTTTTTACGCTCGCGATGATTGTGGTTTTCTGGCAATATTCAGGTTGAAGTAATTGAAGATGAAGTAAAAAAGGATCTTTTAAAAATCAAAACGGGAAACTTGGAAGACGTTTCTGAAGTAAAGCTGAAAGATTATCACAAAAGGAAGCTTTTTGAGACAATGTGAGTAGCAGGTATAGACTGGCAGAGGCTGATTGTAAGTGATATATTTGCTGCTGCAGTACGCACTGAACCTGTGTGTGCATGTATGCAAAGTTTAACATCACCCAACTTGTAAATTGTCCGGATTTTTGCTGTTTTTAATTATTTCATGTGTTCAATTGTATTTTGGGTCTGTCGTGTATAATTATGTGTTACAGAACGTCGAGAAATCGATTAAACAAGTTAGCAACGTGCACATTATTTAGAAAACATATTTTCAGAAAATATAATTGGATGTTGGTGCTTGGCAGTGGCGGCGCCAGGATACGAGAAGTGGGGGGGGGGGGGGGGGGGGGGGCAGTGCGAGCGCCAAGCAAAGGCGCGAGCACTAGGGGGGTCCAGGGACATGCTTATATGCTTATATTCAAAAGTTTATTAAGGTAGGTTGCCTGCCCTTATGCCAGTACAACCTCGTCCCCAGGGCATTTTGCCTCCACGTTGGGAGTCGGCGAAAATGGCCCTGGCATCGGCTGGTCACGTGACACCCAGAATTTTGGGGTGTTTTGGCAAGAAAATTTTGCGGTCTTTGTGTTTCGTTTTTGTATAATACGTATACATGAATAATAAATAAGAAATATTTAACGCTCTGCCGAATCACTCATGTGAACCTTTATCATAAATGCAACTGGTAGCATTATTCATCATGATACTCCCCACGATTATCCAGGATACATTTAAATGTCGGGAAGAAACATATATCTAATGTTGTTCTTGACTTTAACCAAAGCTATCGTTACAATTCTTTGGATGAACTTCGTAGAGTGGATTTATTGCAATTCATATTTTGATGAATAAATTACACTGTATCTGAGTTAATCCAGTTTTTAAACCGGCCAATGCGATTATAGAATCGACCAGCCGATGCCAGGGCCATTTTCGCCGACCTCCCAACGTGGAGGCAAAATGCCCTGGGGACGAGGTTGATGCCAGTAGTTCCCATGAGCCAGATTTCAAATCTCAGTCAAAAACCTACCCCGCCCCCCCCCCCCCCCCACACCCCAATTTTCTCCTCGAATTTGGACGAATTGGAAAATCGACCTTGGGTACGTGTCCCCCCCCCCCCCCAGTCCTCCCCGTGGCGCCGCTACTGGTGCTTGGCACAGTGGTAGCGCACGTGTTCACTTTTGCGACTTGGGTTTTGATTCATAATTTAATTGATTTAGGCGGCATTTGAGAAGAGTGCTTCCAGTTTGATTCTATCAAACACCGGCTACCTTTGTTTCCTCTTGTAATAACACTGAACCAATGAGGGATGGCCCTTCTTATCAGCCCTCGAAAAAAGAAAACTGCCGCCCTAAATTCAATCCAGGTCGGCACCTCTCGGCATTTTTTTCAAGTTGGCGACCTGTTGAGAAAAGCACAAGCTTCTATGTTAATTCAGCTAATTAGTACGGCACTTCTATTAACTGAAACGAGTTTAAACGTCTTGGAAAGCTTTTGTCATACACATTTAATGTTGCTGTTGTGTTTTTGCAGAGGTTAGGTTTCGTTTTTTCAAAGAAAAACTAGATTGAGCTCGGCAAAAATTTGCAATCCTCTGAGGTCAATAGGTCGGCGTTTTCGAGGGCTGCCTTACTGGACCTCTTGGGATAATAGTTAATTTTTAAATGACTGACAAAGGGTTATTCAGTATAAATAACGTTAGTTTTGAAACTAATAAGATAACAATTAAACTTGCGACATTCGGGGCCGCCGAGAGAGATTGTTGGGCCCGGGGCAAATTATCGATTTGGGGCCACTGACCTATATATATAACTGGACTGCGTGCTCCTATTACCTTTGAGTTAGGAAAAGTGTCCCCATTTTCACTTTCAAAATGGCGGCATTTATGGGTCCTTTTGCTAATGGTGAAGGTCGCTGACCATACCTAAGATCTCTAGTTCGTGTTGGACATATTCGGTATTTCGCTTTTTTTATGAAAACTAAGCTATTTGGTCGGATAAACTGTACGTATGTTGTAGCCAGCTGAATTATCTTTCTTCCAGTATATTTGATAGCTTCTACAGTGGATTATTTCTCGAGAAAACATTCGGAGAAGACATTATAATACATACGGAAAAAAATTTCAAAATAGCGGCCGCTATTATGATTTGGACCTGTTCGGTATTTCACTTTTTTTAGGGAAACTAAGCTATTTGGTCGGATAAACTGTACGTATGTTGTAGCAAGGTGAATTATCTTTCTGCCAATATATTTTATAACTTCTACAGTGGATTATTTCTTGAGAAAACGTTCGGAGTGGACGGACCAGGCAAACTTTGTCGAATTTTTGCCAAGTCAGCATAATATCGGTAATAATTCCATGTCCTAAATAACCCAGGTACTTCATAATCCTAACCAATAAATTCGTGAATATAGGACATGGATTTATAACCATACTATCGTCCTGGTCTCGAGTTTGTGTAAACAAAATATTTCGGTGGTTTTTCCATGTATATTTAATATTTATGTTTGTTGCTGAGCGGCCCGCGCTCTCCGATCTCTTGACTTCGAGTTCCGGAATGATTTCATGATAAGAGTCTTCTTGTAGTTCTGAACTACAATAATAATAATCCTGGACTATTACTGTTGTAGCTTTCTAGCAGTCTGAATTAAAGACGTGCCGGCCGGCGGTACCGCACGAGCACTTGGCAATTAAATAAACAAGACTGTCAATACACATGGTCATGGAAATCTACAAACATTTCGTTTTATGAAGTCGCCAGCTCTATAAAGAACGGCTGAAGATCACGAGAAAATCATAAGGAAGCGAGGCGTACCGAGTTCTTCTTAGGGGCTGTTTACATGGGAGGCGATATTCCTATTTGGTCAGACAAAAACGCAGCAGGCCTCTTGAGTCGTCCCACAAGAAATTAACAATGACCAACCTGCATGCATTATTGACATTATTAACTCTTTCCTGTCCGAATTTATTGCTCTTTACTCTTTAGTATTTTATTCTGGCTAACGCCAGACGAGTTTATTCACCTTTGGGGAAGCCCTCGGACAGGAACGATTTATAAACGATCTCTCTAACTCTTTCCTGTCCGAATTGGTGTTTAGTATTTTATAACGCCAGACGATTTTATTCACCTCTGGGGAAGCCCTCGCAGAGGAACGATTTATTAATAAAGTAAGAAAATCGCTTTGTGTTTACATAAATATTCTGTTTTCCTACGATAAGCACATGTCAGTGGTCGCTACCATTAGCAGAAGGACCCATAAATGCCGCCATTTTGAAAGTGAAAATGGGGACACATTTTTGGCCAGCACCCGCAGTCCAGTTATATATATAGGTCAGTGTTTGGGGCCCTGATGACGTCACATGGGTTGATTTGGGGGCCGGCCCTGATGATGTCACACGTCATAGGGTGTGTCTACATGTTCTCAATTAGTCCCTTGGGTTGGCTAAAAATGAAGTTAGTGTTACTGATCTTTACGCTTTCTGGGCCTCATGTTTTCTAAAGCCTGCGCACACGAGAGCTACTAGCTGAGCCGAAAACCTCGCGAGGCCGTCAGCTCAGCTCAGTGTTTCGCCGCAAACGTTGAGAAAAGTGCTGAGCTCAAAACAGCAAAAATGGCGCCAGTTATGAATCTCCATCAGTTGGCTCTTCTTTTCATTTTGTTAATGCAACGTCGACGGCGTCGTATGAGAGGGCATGTCGAGAGACATGGTCCCGGAGTTGGATTCAGAGACGACAAGGCCATGGCGTATACGCTAATATACCTGTTGCCGTAGATCTCTATTCTTGAATTCAGGTGACCGGACATCATACAAACACGGATAATTCGGCTACATCTCCACCAATTTATCCTCTAAAAGGACGTCATTTACAAGTTCATTTGCATTCGCCGTCATGGTCTCCATTTTCATCAGCTCTCACGTGAACAAACTATGGGTTTTCATTGGCCATGCAGTTGATTTCAGCAGCTCAGCACGTAGCTCGCAACATCCGCAGACGTTGAGATTTTTTCCTTGCGAGGTGAAAAATGTCAGACACGATAGATATTTTCCTCACGGCCTCGCGAGGCTAAATCTTCACGAAAATCATCCGCACACGAGAGAAACTTGCTGAGCTGACCGCCTCGCGAGGTGGCTGGCTCAGCTAGTAGCTCTCGTGTGCGGCAGGCTTTACGTCAAAAACTCAAATCTCAAAAATTTTAGGGCGCCCTTCTCAAGTTTGGGTCCCAAGGCAACTCCCCCCTCCGGCGGCTCTGGTGACATTTTCAGGCGTAGTATATGGCATGATAGTATCAGACGCTTTGAATAGAAAATGATTCCTACCTAAAGCTAAGTTTTACCATGTATGTATTTCTTAACATGTTTTCTCTTCCTTACTAGAGTTATAAAAAAGTATTATGTAACAAAAGGAGCAAACTTTAGTGTAACAGCAAGTAAACTTGCTGCAGATTTGACTGCAGACATGTTGGCGAGGTAATTTATATGGCAATATAAATACGTCATTTTAGTAACATGACTTTAGTTTTTTTGTTTAATTTGGCCTTTTTTGGAAACACATAGGGGTTTACAGACAGTCAACAGATAATTATGATTTTTGGATAATAATAGTGGGCATTAGTTTTGGCAATGTTTTGACCGAAATCTTTGTTTTGACCGAGATCTTTATTTTGACCGAGATCTTCATTTTGACCGAGATCTTCTTTTTGACCCAGATCTTCTTTTTGATCGAGATCTTCTTTTTGACCGAGATCTTCTTTTTGACCGAGATCTTCTTTTTGACCGAGATCTTCTTTTTGATCGAGATCTTCATTTTGATCGAGATCTTCTTTTTGACCGAGATCTTCTTTTTGACCGAGATCTTTTTGATCGAGATCTTCGTTTCGATCGAAATCTTTATTTTGACCGAGATCTTCATTCTGATCGAGATCTTCTTTTTGACCGAGATCTTCATTTTGACCGAGATCTTCATTTTGATCGAGGTCTTCTTTTTGACCGAGATCTTCTTTTTTATCGAGATCTTCATTTTGACCGAGATCTTCTTTTTGATCGAGATCTTCATTTTGACCGAGATCTTCTTTTTGACCAAGATCTTCATTTTGACCGAGATCTTCTTTTTGATCGAGATCTTCATTTTGATCGAGATCTTCATTTTGACCGAGACCTTTATTTTGACCGAGATCTTCATTTTGACCGAGATCTTCTTTTTGATCGAGATCTTCATTTTGATCGAGATCTTCATTTTGACTGGTATCTTCATTTGATTTTGATCGAGATCTTGCTGTCTTTTTCATGCCCAGTCAAAATGAAGATCTCGGCCAAAGCATTGTCCATGATAGGATTGAAAAGTCACTGTTTTGGGGGAAGCTACAACAGGGTTTTCTGTGAAGGGTTTGTCTTCCACTGCATGCACATGGTATATAGAGCTCAGTATCTTGTCATCGTTTAGCTACACCACTGCTCACATTTCTTCTCATTATTTGTTTCAGCAATGAATGGAAGACAGCGAAATTCAAGGAGTATAACTTTGATGCGCAAGGAATCCTACCGACTGGTGGACATATGCATCCATTGATGAAAGTCAGAGCTCAATTTAGACAGATTTTTTTAGAGATGGGGTAAGAATTGTAACCAGACAACCAATTATTGGCTAATAATTGTCAGTTGTTTGCTATACAAGCTGTGTTAGTTAGTAATACTCAGAAAAACTCTGAGCTCTAGCGGGACTCGAGAGACTCTAGAGCGTCTGGCTAGCATTCAGAAGGTTGTGGGTTCGAGTCCCGCTTAGAGCTCAGAGTTTTTCTGAGTATTACTAACTAACACGGCTTGTACAGCAAACAACTGACAATTATTACTAACATCAAGCTGCAATTTCTGAAACTAACCAATTATTGGCTGTTTACATGGAAGGCGGGGCGGGACGTTAAGCGGGTGGTAATCGTTACTATATTTTCCCGTTATTTATTTCATTTCGTTTATATGGAATCCGGGACTTTTTGTCGCGTCATGTCTAAAAGGGATCCCAGTTGAGCAAACCAGGATTCTGGCTTGAGAGTAACCTTAGCGCTTAGTAACCTTATAGCTTGTAACCTTATCTCTATCCATAAACCATCTCGATTTACAAGATCTTGTAGTGCTGATAATGGATTAAATCTGTCAGTTCCTAAGACAAATACTGTAACATTTCAATCCAGTTACTTTTGCCGTGTGACTAGGACGTGGAACATCCTTCCCGCTTTCTTGAAAGATATCTCCAGATCTGTCGCTGTCTTCAGAAAAGACTTATATAACTTTTATTTTGATCTGACTAAGACAATTTTTGATATCTCTGACCCAAGAACCTTTAAAACTGTTTGTATTAAATGTCATTCGTGCCGTCTGGTTAACACGGTCGCCTCTAAACCGTGTTGCTACTAATTATGTTAATCTGACTTGATTATCTATTGGGTTCTTAATTTTCCTTTATTACTGTTCTGGGTTCCCGTTATTGGAGGTTTTGCCTCTGTGGGTATTCCCTGCCATTGTCTATGTTTATGTTTGTTTTAGTGTAATTGTGTATTTTAGTTTAAGTCTTGTCTATAATTTTGTACTGGCGAAGCTTATATAAATAAGTAAATAAATAAATAAATTTTCGCCATATAAATTCTCTGTCCCGCCTAACCGGGACCGGATGCCGTTTCCAATTATTCTTATTTTTAAGCTGTTTAGTCAAATGAGTGATAACGGCTAGTAGACCTACCTAGTAGGAGGACAGCAGCTCTTCGTAGTACGTCAAATTATATCTATTTTTAATTTTCTGTTATTCAGCGGTTTTTACTTTTTTACAATTTTCTAGCTGTGTTGTGATTAAACGTCCAATTGTCCCGCTTGGAAACATTCATAAACCCGGGATGAAAAAGTCCTGGCTCGAGTCGGGTCAATTCGGGATCGAGTCACAAGTTGACTCGAAGTATTACTTCAAGTAAGAAAATTGTCGAATTTTGTCTTTTTGCAGCTTCACGGAGATGCCAACGAACAATTTTATCGAAAGCTCGTTCTGGAATTTTGATTCGTTGTTTCAGCCTCAGCAACATCCAGCTAGGGACGCTCATGATACGTTCTTTATCTCAGGTAAGTTGAGGCTAGTTTGAGCCTGTTCACACGCGACTGAGTTTAATACATTACCAGAAATTTGGGTCATTTGTGCGCTGCTCTCGGTCAGCGGCTAATAATATAATTATGTATTCTAGAATTTCTAATGAGTGTCATTCTACTGTATTCTAGTGTTTCTCATTATTCAGGTCATTGAGTTCTTTAGAATTCGCCTAAATCGTGCATGTAAAGGACTGTGAAATCAAGCAAGTTCGAACGCTTTTGGAAGTACTATGCTAGAGACAAATGAGGACCTTTATGTGCTCTCGAAGTAGACTGACTCATGCCGAATGCAACGCGTGTCGGGCACTTCGCATCGCCCGTAACGTTGTCGATCATTTTGGCCAATTTCTGGAACCTGTTTACTATGGCTAACACTATGGATGGTGGCGCTTTCAGTGCAAAAATAAGACGAGCTAGGGAAGTACTTTGTCGTCGAAGTAAGCAGATGTTTTTTAGTTATAACTGTTCCTTAGTCCATGCTGAAGTCAAATGGAGTCGGGCAAAGAAGAAATATGTCACCGTTTAAGCAAAATTTGAATTACTATGTGCTCTCCTTATTATTTACTCCTGCGAATCTCCATTATTATGGTCCTTAATACGCACGCGCGCCACCATCTTGTCCCAAATTTCTGGTAATGATCTCGAAAGGTATATGTATAACTCGGCGCTAGGGTCAAAGTTAGGCCGGTTTCACTCTATAAACGGCAAAACTATACCGAGTTAACCTATATAACCCTAGTTTAATGTGAACGCGTCACCCCGAATTATGTGGGATTTCCAGAAAATTCCAGAAAGAAAAAACAATTCTTAACTACAATTATACCTTTTTCTTGAACTGTAGTACAGGAGATAGACAGTCTTTCTCGTCTACAATCAATTTCAAAAGTAGTTGGGATACTTGAGCTTTTCTAAATATACTCGTTTAACAACAATCGAAATATAGTAAAGTTAGATATACTGCCGAAACAGAGAACGTAGGAGTCTAACGTTTCGAGCGAAGGCCCTTCTCTCTGACGAAGGGCCTTCGCTCGAAACGTTAGACTCCTACGTTCTCTGTTTCGGCAGTATATCTAACCTTACTATATTTCGATTGTTGTTTCAACACTGCCTACGCAGCACGCTACTTTAAGGTGGCTCCACACAGTTTCTTGAAAAATGGAAAATACAAGTTTGAGAGTCCAAAACACGTGATTAAACAATTCGGAAAAAGAATAAAACTAAATGTTATGCATAGTTAAACAGTCGGACAATAAAAAACTGTTACCAAATAAATTGCAACAGTTGTTGCTATGGCAACAATGACATTTCAAAATGGCTGCCAATTACCCTTCAAACTAATTGAATTCCAGAAAAACTTTGGTGACCCCCAATTTATTTTTTTTCATTAAAACTTTCCTGGAAGTATAAGTAATCAATAGGCCGATTTTAAAAAATTCTGTAGAACGGAATTTTTTAAAAATTAACAAACATGATTTTCCCGGAAAAAAAATTATTCCTTCTACAGAATTTTTTTAAAATCGGCCTTAATGATTCAAGCGGTTCTTTAAAAGGAAAGGCCGAACAATCAAGCAAATACTAATGGCACACACACAAAGTTTTGTGGGAGAAGGGGTTTGGGGTGAAGTACTCCGATTGTCTAAAATTGTGGTCAAACATCATCCCAACGACTCATTATTACATGGCCTTAGATTGTTGTCCTGGGGTATATAATCCCCATTAGGACTCTGCTAATGCCCTAGGGGTAATAATCCCCGAGTAGGACATATCCTGCCAAAGGGGTAGCGACCCCCTAAGACATCGACCTGAACCAAGGGGTCATAATCCCCTTGGACAGTTCTTACGATTCGACTGATCATTATATTTACATAAAATAACCCGAGTCTATGGGCTTGAAGGTGACCATTGGGAGCACATCATCCCCAAACCAGAACTTTATTTTTTACAGCAGGAACATAAAACCATCAAGAATATATTACATACAAAAATAGTTGCAAGTTCTTCAAACTATCTGTTCGTTCGTGGAGAAACATTACCACATGCTTCCCGGTGTCCATTGTTTAACACAACATAAAGGAAACTAGGCTAAAGATCTGCTGTCAAATGATATTGGCAGATTACTTTCCACGTATATACCAATATCTTTCGTTTCGAAAATATTTGTGTAAGTGCAACTTTGAAGCGGTGGGTGGGTGGGAAAAAATTCCTGTGTAGAGCTTACAAGTAGCTTTCAATGTAGAGCTCTTGGATAAAGTGATTAATTTTGGCGCGTTTTGAGCTTATATGTGACTCTTGCGCGAATTGTAATTGGTTAGTTTTCCCGCCGAAGAGAGAAGTAATGTTCTAATTGGTTAGCAAGTGTCGTATCACTTGTTTTTCACGTGCACTGGCAAGCTGGAAGAAAACGACCTTTAGAACTATCTGGCATATATATCGGTTGTTGATAGGTGGGAGTAACACCTTGGCCAACCTTCCTGTTCAGGGTTTTGGCACAGCTTATAGTGAACGTTGTCTCATTAACTTTAATTTATATATTAGCACATATAAATTTGCTTATTGATTACTCATACTTCAAGAAAAGTTTTAATGAAGAAAAAATTGGGGGTCACCGAAGTTTTTTCGAATTAAATTAGTTTGAAGGGTAATTGGCAGCCATTTTGAAACGTCATTGTTGCCATAGCAACAACTGTTGGTATGTATTTGATAACAGTTTTTGATTGTCAGACTGTTTAACTATGCATAACAGTTAGTTTTATTCTTTTCCCGAATTGTTTATGTACGTGTTTTGGACTCTCAAACTTGTATTTTCCATTTTTCAAGAAAATGTGTTGAGCCATCTTAACATCGTCTATCTTGTGATATGCACACAATCCCTCCCTCCCCTTCCCTTTACAATGTTGTCTAATGAAACAAGTTAACAATTCCGGTAATATTCAACGTAAACATGGTATACAACATTGAACAGGGGGTCGGGGGAGTTGGAAAACCGAGAAATGACGCAAATGTCCCAAGCTTTCCAAAATGATTGTATAGATCTTCAACATCGGAATCTGAAGAAAAATTCTTATGTTGTTGATACTAAAGTTGATTAGCTATGATTTTCGTTGTCGTGTCACTGACAAACTGAGGCCTGCGCTAAACGTCGCACAATAGGCGAATTTAATTGTTATTGTGTGAATAGACCTTTTCGATAATTACGTCACGCTTCATGAAGACGAGGCTCCAGGCCAAAGTTTCAACAATTTTGATTCATAGTAATCTGCCATATTTGTTTATGGAAGAAGATGGCTAATAACGTCCAAACTATATACGGTAGAAATACATCGTGTACGTATGTTGTTAGGCATTTCATAAGCTTTCATTTGATGTATATTTTAAGTTTCTATGTTGTGTGTAACTTTTTAAAATGTCCAAAACGTTCGCACCATATATTGCTCGTCAAGTAATAATAATGGACTTCTCACAACTGTTGTAGAATTTTGGATATCGTTTTTGAAATACATAACGCACAACTTTGAAAGATATATCAAACAGAAGATATGTAAAATGCTATTTGCGGTAGAACTTTCAAGTTTCTAGCTTAAGAGAAAGTATTTTAAAAATGGGAAAACGTACTATTAGGGACCGTTCATTATTTATGCCCAGGGTTGGTACCGAAGAGAAACTAGAAGCAGGGTAATTTTTTTAGTTAGTTACCCAACCTCAAAATGGTTTAAGATATTTTTTACCCAACCCACTTAAATATTACATTCCCTACCTTTTATAAAATATCTGCCCAAAACAAAATACATACTAAAATTAAGTACACATGCATACTGCAAATACTACAGTACGTGTCGGTGAATTGTGTTCATACTGTTTATTAGATAAATTTATTTTTATTTACTTAAACTTCCGTTTTGACAATAGTTAGAAGAACAAAGAAAAAAGTTAACATACAAAAAAATATTGGTGGCGTATACCTGATATACCTTAAATTTATTCTAGTCTGCAAATGCCATGATCCAGCACTCGCCCAGACCTTGTGAGCCGTCCTTCACTTGATTCAATTGCTCATCATTTTCCTCATCACTTTCATACATATCGTGGAAGACAAATCTTATTTTACCCAACCCGTGAGTTAGTCAAAAAACTGGGTTACCCAACCCATTTCTCTTCGGTACCAACCCTGGGCATAAATACTGAACGGTCCCTTATCTTGGTCTGAGTTCAAACAAAACAAACTTAACAATTCATCCATCAGCCCAAGATAATAGTACGTTTTTCCATTTTTAAAATACTTTCTCTTAAGCTAGAAACTTGAAAGTTCTACCACAGATAGCATTTTACAGTATCTTCCGTTTGATATATCTTTCAAAGTTGTGCGTTATGTATTTTAAAAAACAATATCCGAAATTCTACAACAGTTGTGAGAAGTCCATATTATTACTTGACGAGCAATATATGGTGCGAACATTTCGGACATTTTAAAAAGTTACACACAACATAGAAACTTAAAATATGCATCAAATGAAAGCTTATGAAATGCCTAACAACATACATACACGATGTATTTCTACCATATATAGTTTGGACGTTATTAGCCACCTTCTTCCATAAACAAATATGGCGGGATTACTATGATAATCAAAATTGTGAAACTTTGGCCTGGGAGCCTCGTTTTCATGAAGCGTGACGTAATTATCGAAAAGGTGTATTTTATTCGGCGACACTGCGACCATACTGCGACCTATTACATTCGACACACGAATTAAATTCGTCTCGGCAATTAAATTCGTCTGAGTCAGACGGATAGTGCGACGAATTATCGTCACGTCGAATTAAACGTCTCTCTTCTGTCTGTGATAATTCGGTGTCATGTTTTCCAGAAGTCCTTTTTCAGGTTCCACGAGTCCAAGTAGAAAGAATTAAATTCGACTGAAATTCGACGTGTAACTCGACGTCGCATTACCGACGAAGTTAATTCGAATTAAATTCGTCTATTGTACGACGTTTAGCGCAGGCCTAAGAATGATAGGATTCTACTTTTATCGAGTGTCGCTTTTAAATAAATATTACATACAAACAAACAAACAAACAAACAAACAAACAAACAAACAAACAAACAAACAAACAAACAAACAAACAAACAAACAAACAAACAAACAAACAAACAAACAAACAAACAAACAAACAAACAAACAAACAAACAAACAAACAAACAAACAAACAAACAAACAAACAAACAAACAAACAAACAAACAAACAAACAAACAAACAAACAAACAATGAGAGAAAATTAGGTCATTTGGTTCATAACCTATCCAAATAACTGACTCATTTAATATCCCGAGTTATAAAGTGACGTTGAGTTCTTCTTTTTTCTTAGATCCTCCGTATGCTAAACTTGAAGATATCCCAGCTGAATATGTGGAGGCTGTTAAGACGATGCATGAAAAAGGAGGATGTGGCTCTCAAGGGTATGTGCTAACCATTCAAATGTGGTATATATACAAATAATGAATGTTTTCATTCGTCCCATGGTGACATTATATCTTCATGAGGTGAAAGACGAAGTGTTCACGAATAAAAACATTCATTATTTGTTTTATATACGTTTTAGAATTAATAATTTGTACAGTTCCAGTAAGGTTTAGCTAATTGGCTAGTCGGATTTAGTACAGACCGAGTCGTGCGATAAACAATTTTTTGCACATGTAGTGAATGGGACAAAAATGCACAGTCAATGACGTAGGCAGTGCAATAGAAATTCCATTCAATACCACATGATCAATAATCTGCCAATCAAATGGCGAGTAAGGTGCATGCATGTTACATAAACTTTATTGTTATATAGCTAGAGTTTTGCTGGATAAAACGATGACTGTCATTGGTTGGTTTGTGGTCACATGACCTTATCTAAATTTCAATGTAGACCGAGCGGGCAACAACTGAGAACTTATTGCCTGCTGGGCAGTAAGTTCTCTAATGTTGCCCGCTAGAACTTTGAACTCCTCACGGTATCCTATAAACAAAAGCTTGTTTGATACGAAAAAAACCATTTATAGGTCTTTAAAGCATGTGTGAAGATTAACTGGAGAAATGTATTGCTGTTCTTTTGTTCTGAGACTCATATTTGTTTAGTTGAAGTGAAATCACGAAGCCAGGCGAAATGTTTTGGTAAGTCTTTCGGTTTGTCTTTTGTGTACTTTTCCTTGACAAAAGTCAAAATTATCAGTGAAACTCAAGATATATAACAAACCACTTAATGACTGATCCCTCGAGTCTCGATGTTTCCCTCGGGAGCAGACATTAACTCTATCCAGACTGGGGGGGGGGGGGGGGGGGAGTGCCCGCGCTGAATTTAAAAGTTAATATCTCCTAAACCAGTACAAGTATGGTTCTGAAATTTTATGACTTTTCCTAAATATGTCTGGGCTTTATGTGGTTTTTAAATTTGGTGAAAAAATATACCAACACTAAATTTCAACGACAATTTTTATTATGTTTGCTTTTATAATAGTTACAATAAAAGTAAGCACTTTTTCATAAAGAGAAACTATCTTTTTGATATACTACCTTTTTATGTTAACAAAACAATAAGAAAAAATTTTTTTGAAATTCTACAAATCCTGGGTTTTTGCAATTAATGACGTCATAATGACGCCATAATTTGTTGCCATGAAAACATAAGTGTAACACATACTTGAACAAAACATATCATCCACCTGTAAAAGTTTCGTCGGAATACACCAAATGGTCCAGGAGATATTGACCGCGGGCACTTTCCGCCCCCCCCCCCCCCCCCAGTCCCAGAAGACAAAAAAAAGCCCAGTCTGGATAGGGTTAAGTGTACATTATTTAATACAATGCCGCTTTTAGTCGCGGCTTACTTTGGTTCCGAACAAATTGACTATTTATACGGGCCAAAACGAGTGTGTTCGCGACTTAAAGCCTGGTTTTCATATGTCGCCGATCGTCGGCGATTTGTGATTTAGATGTATGTTAAAACGGGAAATGCAGCAGCATGTTAAGTAATAAAGAACAATGCAGAAAAGCAGTGCTTTTATTCTTTTACTTAACATGCATCTAAATCACAAATCGCCGACGATCGGCGACATATGAAAACCAGGCTTAAATAGGACGCGTCTTAATTAAGTCGCGACTTATTTTCTTCCGTTTAAATGGCCCTATTGTATTTTTGGTAAAACGAAGCAATCAGTCAATAGCCTTCAACTTAAATTGCGGCTCATTGTTAACCGCTTTGATGTTCAACGCGTTTCCAGACAATTTATTTCTACGAGACTATGTCCAGATGCTATTTATCCAATTGTTCCATGTTTCTCTCTTCTTTCTTAGCTACCAGTACGACTGGAAGATAGAAGAGGCGAAGAAAAACATATTAAGAACGCATACCACTGCTGTCAGTTCAAGAATGTTGTACAAACTTGCTAAAACGGTAAGTCAAGTTAACCATGCATGATTGCTTTTGACGATAGTTACATAGAGTTAATATTATCAGGATTCTGAAGATTTTCTGCGGAAAAGATGGCAAAATAAAGTGTAATACAGTTCGGCCGCTCATAGTGTACAATAACTATATATTATTTTTTATACAATACTCTGCGCTTGCTATGCGTGTTTTCATTGGTTGTTGACCATGATCTTATTAGAAGTCAGACACATGGACAGGTCACGTCACATCACGTCAGCTGACTTGCTTTCTTCCTTCTTCACGCCCCAAAATCCGACAAGGGTTTCGATAAAAACCTTTTAAATTTTTGTATTGTATATAAAACTAACAGATTCCATTTTTCTACGACCAAAACCTAGCCAAAACATACAAAAATTACGAAGAAGTATAGAAAATATACTTCCTTACCTTTATAAAGTTTTGTTTTTACAATATTTGATATGTACAATATCTCAGTGATAAATGTTTTCAGTATTATTCCCTTTTGTTTGTCTCAAAAACAACAGCCCCCATTTTGAAAAAAAATAATCAACACTTCAATGAATCGACAAATTCTAAAATCTCATACTTCAAAATGACAACTCCGAGGGGGAGACTGAAACGAGTAAAGTCAGTGCAGTGTTGAATAAGTACCAGTCTCTTTTCCAAAACTACTTTTGAAGAACAATCTCTTGTGATGTGATGTGATGTGATGTGATGTAATGGCAGTGACTATTACCTCAGATTCACCGCTGAGCGGACCAATCAGAAAGCTGGAAAGCCTCTTTTCAACTATGAAATTATACTAATACAGTATATCCCTAAACTGCATTTATATTGTATAATGCCAATTTCAATTTTTAATCGCAATTTAATTTTCTCGTAGAAACATCTCATTCCTGCGAGGTACTTCTCAATCGACCGTGTATTCAGGAATGAAACTCTAGATGCGACGCACTTGGCAGAGTTTCATCAGATCGAAGGATTAGTAGCAGATTATAATTTAACGTTAGGAGATCTGATAGGTGTTATACACGAATTTTTTAAGAAGTTAGGTAAGTTTGATTTTATGATGTTTGTTTTAAATACAGTGTGTATTGAGAGACCGTTATACCTGCATGCCGACATAACGTCGCAGTATTTTCTAGCTTCCGAAATTACAAAGAATTGATCAAATTTTAAGCCGCAGCTCTGCGGAAGAGACGTACGTGCCAGATTGTACTCAAGAACACTCGCACCACTCCGGGGCGTTGGTCAAATCCGCAAGAAAAAATAATTATCGTATCGTTCTTCTCTCAGTCTTGTCACCTGAGCCCGCAATTATGGGTGTTGACTATTGGTGTTGGCCAATGACGACCATTGAACTATTCGAAAGTCTAGTTCTTTATGTACAGTGTTACGGATATGCCCATCCTAAGACAGTTAATTGACTAGACGTTATTTGATCACTGAACACTTAATAAATACTTGTAACCAATTAGTAAATGTGGTGACTTAGCGTGAGTCAGCTATGATGTCATTTAGTAATTACGTAAATGTATTATATATAGAATGAAGTATGTTACTATAATTATATACTCTAGAAACTATATAAGCAGCCATCGAACAGTTCTCAGGCATGCATGTGTATGAGAGTGAGCTATATGTATCAAAGTGGTTACGAAGTCAGTCCTGGAATTCCTGCCGTTGGTTTTATTATTCCTTCCTTTTCAAGTCCATACGGATTGTTATACCTGTTGCCGGAATATCCTATTGACTGTTTCGTTGTGCGCAGACGACAGATAAGTTTCTGAACTTTAGTTTAGTTTTAATGTTTATATACATTTTCAATATCTGTTCTAAGTTTCTTGTTAATTAAATATATAATTGTAAAAACCAAACAGCTGAGGTTACACTTTTTGTTGCGTGTAGCGGTCACGTAACAACAGTAATAAGTAATTGTATTTTAGCTATTAACTCAATTTTATTTCTTTATGCCCTTCCGTTTCGCACGCCTCTTGAGAAGAGCATTGTTTTCGTAAATTAAGTTTCCGTGAATGTTTCATTTTTGTAAACTAAATTAAACTGAGTTTTTGTGTCCAAATAAGAATTATACTCACTTATCTGTTTGTCCAATTGAGTCTTGAAACAAGCTATGCATATATGTAAAGGATTTATCTTATTAGCTGAACAATGTTATAAAAGGGACTATATCACGCTATTTTTAGCCTCAATTGTCTTATGTTTAAATCAGGGTTGGTAGTTTGGCCTCTTGGAGGCCAAAACTTGATTTTGGCTTCTTTATTTTTTTATTGGCCTCGAAAAAAATGTTTGGCCTTTTGGCTCCTTTTTGGCCTCTTAACAGTTGACAAGAAGTTTTTGAAAATTTTATCAATTTTTTGTAAAAACATTGATTGTATGGAGGTTGATTGTATTTGCATTGTAAATTTTTGTAGTAAATGTCATTGTCAGAGCCAGAGGATAACCTGGTTGTATTTCTAGCCAATCAGGGTTCAATTCAGTCAGAACTGTTGTATAAACTTTGTGGCGACCAAGTGAATGCTTGAGTTTACTTCTAAAAATATGTACGATTGTGCTAACGAAAATGACAAAGATTAATGACATTAATCAGTATATTGCTGCTATTTTACTCATCCACTTATAATTATAAGAAACTAGAAAGATATATATAACATAGAAAGATATATATAAACTAGAAAGATATATATAAATATATATATATATATATATATATATATATATATATATATATATATATATATAAAATAGTTAAAATGGTTTCGTCACTACTCCGAGTTTCACGCGTATTGCGATCTTCAGGAGTTACCTGAAGATCGCAATACGCGTGAAACTCGGAGTAGTGACGAAACCATTTTAACTATTTTATTACGCTCTACCTTTCATGGTATCGAGCACTCTTGAACCATCCCCCAGCTTTGTAACATCCATGTTACAAACTTGCTTTAGTATATATATATATATATATATATATATATATGTAACAGAAGGACCAACTATGTATGATAGACTTGATAGTTGATAGTCAATAAAGTTTGCTTTTTTGCGCTTTTCTCTGACATAACGGTCCGATTTGGCTCCTTTTTGGCTTCTTTTCAACAAAAAGTAGTTTGGCCTCCTTTGGTAGATTTTGGCTACTTTTCAAACGGAATTTGGCTCTAAGCATGCGCTGGAACCTACCAACCCTGGTTTAAATGGTGAGCAGCAAACTTCAACATTAAAGATGGAAATTAATTCGATTGTGAAACTCGAAATATAACAACTATGGAGAATATCTGAACCCTTAAGACCGTACACGTTTTTACATAAATTGGCCTAAGGGGGTATTTATAGCCTGGGTACCCGAGCTAGCTTGCTTTGCCGAGATGATTTTATTGTGTTTACACGAGAAGGGCTTGCTCGCCTAGCTGGGCTGGCTTGCTTGTTGTGCTAATTGCATAATTTATCAGTTCTGGTAAGACACGAAGTCTCATTGTTTTAAATATGAACTGTACATGAACAAGCAGACCTTGTGAATTGTTAATATGTTGAAAAAAGCTGATAAAAAGAAATTTTGTCGCGCGTACGAAGCTCTTAGTGCCAGCCGCACACGAGAGCTGCTAGCTAAGCCAGCCACCTCGCGAGGCAGTCAGCTCAGCAAGTTTCTCTCGTGTGCGGATGATTTTCGTGCGGATTTAGCCTCGCGAGGCCGTGAGGAAAATATCTATCGTGTTTGATATTTTTCACCTCGCAAGGAAAAAATCTCAACGTCTGCGGATGTTGCGAGCTACGTGCTGAGCTGCTGAAATCAACTGGCCAATGAAAACCCATAGTTTGTTCACGTGAGAGCTGATGGAAATGCAGACCATGATGGCGAATGCAAATGAACTTGTAAATGACGTCCTTTTAGAGGATAATTGGTGGAGATGTGGTGCTTACACGCATCATAGTTTCTTTCTTGTTTCTGAATGACTGGGCCTACCATCCTTAAGATTTTCTTAAAAGATTCGATGTCTAATCGGTGATACTGTCTGAACATCTCTGGGTCCTCGGCGCAAAGCTCCCGAAGGAGATTAGCGTAGACGCCATGGCCTTGTCGTCTCTAAATCCAACTCCGGGACCATGTCTGTCGACATGCCGCTCTCATACGACGCCGTCGACGTCGCATTAACAAAATGAAAAGAAGAGCCATCTGATGGAGATTCATAACTGGCGCCATTTTTGCTGTTTTGAGCTCAGCACTTTTCTCAACGTTTGCGGCGAAACACTGAGCTGAGCTGACGGCCTCTCGAGGTTTTCGACTCAGCTAGTAGCTCTCGTGTGCGGCAGGCTTTAGTGCCAGCCCAGGTAGGCGAGCCAAACCAGCTGAGGTAACCGAGATCTCGGTCTCACAAAGCGAGATCTCGGCTAGGCGGGCTGGCCCGGCTCTCATATAAACACAAGATGAAAATTAACAAGAAATAACGGCATAAGCGAGATCTCGGCAAAGTGGGCTAACTTGTATAGCCTGCGTGCAGACGCTTGTATTTCCGGAGCTTGGGTAATTGAATCCCTATAAGCGTCTGCGCATTGGAGGCCAAAAGCTTGTTCTGGTCGGAGTGGATACGTGTATTTTTAATCGCATTAAAATGATTAATTCGCGCAGTGAGGAATAATTATAGCTATTATTATTCATGGCGTCTCACTAGTATCTCCTTTTCAACCGCGATCAACTTCCACACCAACGAGGGCCACACACGAAGCGGATAACTTTTCAACTGCCCAAACGACAATTGTTTCTGTTAAAGTACAGTCCAAGGATCTTTGCTCTATTGGCAAAATGCTGTGTAGAGGGACATACACACAAATCGCGCGCGCAGCTTGGCGCTGTGAAAAGGTCAAAGAACAAACTGTCCTTTTGTATCTGAAGGAGATCAACCGAGAGTGTTCGAATATGTGCTCTAAGAAGAGTCCCAGCATTTTGCGCAAAACGAGTAAAGAAGACATTGAGAACTTTTTGTTCACAAAACTCGACCACGAATTAAAGGAAAGAACCCCGCTGCTCAGGAGTTTTTTGATGTCAGCTTCTATTCGTTCCTTTAAAGAATGCTTTAATTGCCTTAACTTGGTCTTCGAAAAGGCTATCAATTTGAAAAAAATGACAAACGAGTCGCAGAGCACATTGAAAACATTCACCCATCTAACTTCGAAGTTTCGACAAACGCCATGTCTTTATATTAAAGTGCTCGAGCTAATTTTAGCGAATTCGTGATAAATTGCATAATTAACAAAGAACCAATCACATGCGGTTCCAACTTTCTGTGGAAAATTCACGTGACCAGAACAAGCTTTTGGCCTCCAATGCGCAGATGCTTATAGGGATTCAATTACCCAAGCTCCGGGAATACAAGCTCGCCTCCATATAAACACTCCATATAATCTCGCTTTAACTTTGACCATCCGTATTTCTGTGCAGGTTTCTAGTATTTCTTTTATGTTCTTATCTATTTTAAAACCGTTATTGTGAGATTTTGTGTAAGGACCAGCAGTATTCAAGAATTTCTTTAAGTACAATGAAAGTATTAATCACTAATGAATACATTTGTTTTAAGGAATGCAAAAACTGCGTTTTAAACCAGCATATAATCCTTACACAGAGCCTAGTATGGAAATCTTTAGTTATCACGAAGGTACTGTTAATAACTTTTTACATTTTATACATAAATATAGTGTTTTCACTTTTCAGCTTGAATTTGTTAAAGTTTCAGTTCTTTTTGCTATATACGAGCTGTCGTAAGTAGTTTCACTCGGAAAACTCTGAGCTCCAGACGGGACTCGAACCTGCAACCTTCCAAATGCCAGGGTCTTATCTCTTCGTACCCAGGGTCTTATCTCCGCTGCTCCGCCCACCGCTGCGAAAAACCCACTGACCTATATATATAACTGGACTGCGGGTGCTGGCCAAAAATGTGTCCCCATTTTCACTTTTAAAATGGCGGCATTTATGGGTCCTTCTGCTAATGGTAGCGACCACTGACGTGTACTTATCGTAGGAAAAAAGAATATTTTTGTAAATACAAAGCGATTTTCTTACTTTATTAATAAATCGTTCCTATGCGAGGGCTTTCCCAGAGGTGAATAAAATCGTCTGGCGTTATTAGCCAGAACAAAATACTAAAGAGTAAAGAGCAATAAATTCGGACAGGAAAGAGTTAATGCATGCAGGTTGGTCATTGTTAATTTCTTGTGGCCTGCTGGATTATTTGTCTGACCAAATAGGAATATCGCCTCCCATGTAAACAGCCCCTAAGAAGAACTCGGTACGCCTCGCTTTTTACGATTTTCTCGTGATTTTCAGCGGTTCTTTATAGAGCTGGCGACTTCGTAAAACGAAATGTTTGTAGATTTCCATGACCATGTGTATTTTGACAGTCTTGTTTATTTTATTTAGTGCCAAGTGTTCGTGCAGTACCGCCGGCCGGCACGTCTTTAATTCAGACTGCTAGAAAGCTACAACAGTAATTGTCTAGGAATATTATTATTGTAGTTCAGAACTACAATAAGACTCTTATCATGAAAACATCCCGGGCCGCTCAGCAAATATTTTTGTTTACACAAACTCGAGACCAGGACGATATTATGCTGACTTGGCAAAAATTCTGACAAAATTCGACAAAGTTTGCCTAGTATTAGTCCGTCTACTCCGAACGTTTTCTCAAGAAATAATCCACTGTAGAAGTTATAACATATATTGGCAGAAAGATAATTCACCTTGCTACAACATACGCACACTTTATCCGACCAAATAGCTTAGTTTCCCTAAAAAAAGCGAAATACCGAACATGTCCAAATCATAATAGCGGCCGCTATTTTGAAATTTTTTTCCGTACGTATTATAATGTCTTCTCCGAATGTTTTCTCGAGAAATAAACCACTGTAGAAGCTATCAAATATACAGGAAAAAAACTAATTCATCTGGCTACAACATACGTACAGTTTATCCGACCAAATAGCTTAGTTTTCTTAAAAAAAGCGAAATACCGAACATGTCCAACACGAACTAGAGATCTTAGGTATCGGTCAGCGACCTTCACCATTAGCAAAAGGACCCATAAATGCCGCCATTTTGAAAGTGAAAATGGGGACACTTTTCTTAACTCAAAAGTAATAGGAGCACGCAGTCCAGTTATATATATAGGTCAGTGGAAAAACCCTGGTTGCGACTGGTCACGTGCCCCCTAAAAATTGGGGGTTTTCAATTAACGATTTAAAAAATACTCAGGGAGGAGTGACAAAGGCACAATTACAACCGCTTCACCGTTTTGTTTATACAAATAATGTATTACATCTGGCGTCGTTGTCTGGCTGTCTGATCGCAAAATATCTACTCGGTGTTGACAAAACATATCTCGCTTTCTTCTGTGGTGTACGTCGTCGGAGAACAAAAGATCATGTCGAATCCAAAAGTTAAAGAAAACCCGAAGAAGATATACCAATCGACTAAATATGTACATACCGTCGAATACATATCGACTTTGTCGGTCCGGTCGCAGTGTTGGAGATGTGAAGTACCTTAAGTTAAGAATTTGTACCAGGCAAATTTTGAACTGCTTTATTCAGCCGAAATGTCTTACGGCAAAAGACTTCCTTGCGACGAGTATTCTTCCTCGTTTAATCTAAAGGCCATGTGAAAGAAGATTACAAAATTTCACAAAATTCAAGACGTTGGTTTGCGAGAGCCAAACCGCTCTCTCTCTCGCATCAAAAATGCATTGACATTTCAGGCAATGCCGCAATAACCGCGGCGAAAAGTGCCGAAAGAAGCGATTCAGCCACGTTCACGAAATATTGCAACTATACAACATCAAACCGACTGTCCTTTCACGCACATTTGTCATCAATAGAAACTCAGGTATAAATACAGTTGTTGAATCGCGTTTTTCGTTCTTTTAATAAACTTATAGTTCGTCTAAATCTAATATCAGATTTTAGAATATGAGTATTAAAACTGACTTGTGTTGTAGCATTGTCATTGAGTGTGCAGCTTACTAAAGCTTACCACCTCTCCCATGATTTAAAATTCATTTAGGCGGCACGTGACCAGCCGCAACCAGGTACGAGGTTGTCCGAATGCCAGCCGGACGCTCCAACCGTTGAGCCACTGGAACTCAGATGGTGGACCGAGGTTGTTTATGATATGTTATTTGTTTAGGTAATCATATGATAGCGAGTACAATTAAGGATTTACACTACAAGTGATATTTGAAAATTTTGCCAAAATTGCACGAGCAGTTAGGTGAGTGCAATTTGGCATAATTTTCAAATATCACGAGTAGTGTAAATCCTTAATTGTACGAGCAAAATCATTACTCATTTATTATATGCATGACAAAATTACGACACGTACGCTTCATACTCACCGTCACGCCTTTAGAAACATCTTGGTAACACGGCCCTGGTAAAGTGTTTTTAACTTGAAGTTGTTTACAAGCTGTGGTAAGTATTGTTAAAATTCAGAAAACTCAGCTACTGTATATACTCGATCCCAGGTATAAATACTCGTAAACAACCTCGGTCTGCCATCTGAGTTCCAGTGACTCAATGGTTAGTGTCCGGCTAGTTTTTGGAAGGTTGTGGGTTAGAGTCACTGATCTCTATACACAACTGGATGGGCCATTGGGCCGGATTTTGCGTGCCAGCTGTATGATGACGTGACCACTACCCAAGATGGCCGCCACTGAAGTTCATAAGCTTTTGTAGTTTGAAAACAGACAAAAAAAGTTACTTTAAGAAAATTTAAACGAATGTTAGGACACAAGAAGTACTCAATAAGGTTTAAAACGCTAATTTCTTGTATTTGTTTCTATTACTAAGCTGTAAAACCTTTAAATTTCGTTGTTTTTCTTCAGTGCCGACAACGAAGAAACTTCACGATAATATAAACAGAAAAACAGACTATAAAATCTACGAAGAATTCAATTCCAAGTCTTAAATTGTACCTTTTATGGTAATCTTAATGCCTTAACAATATTTTGTGTTGCATATTCGCCATCTTTGGACTGTATTTGTTGTTAAACAGCCGAAAGCTAAACGAACTGGCATCTGTTGTTTGCTTTACGGCTTTTCCGTCTCCCCTGGCACAGAGTACTTAATATTGCTTCCCCTGGATAATCTGACCGTGCTGACGTCAAGATAGCTTATGCTAGTCAACTTTGGGATTGGGAACAAGTTCTAAGGCCGCAATGCGTCATATGTTCCACTACATAAGATGGCGGCGACTGCCACGAAATGTTTGACTGCTGGCCATAGAGAATGGCCTATCCAGTTTATATAGAGATCAGTGCTTACGACAGCTTGTACAGTAAAAACAACTGAAACTTTAACGTTTACGTTCATGTTAAGACGGGACAGAACCAGGTTTTTGAAGTATACAATCTGTTATCTTTAGGATTACAAAAATGGGTCGAAGTTGGCAATTCTGGTGTATTCCGACCGGAAATGTTGTTACCGATGGGTTTACCGGAAGACGTGTCTGTCATTGCATGGGGTCTGTCTCTTGAAAGGTGAGAATCACAAGTACTTGATTTAGCACCACTATAGAGTAACGGCTGCATCCAGAAGTAGAGTAACTGAATTAGAACCACTTTCGAGTAAGAGGCTGGTTAATACATAACTAACACAAGCCTGGTGGGTTAGGTTTAGGCATGTTTTGGATTAGGATTGCTGTTAGGGATAGTATTAGGGATAACACTATCAGAAACAACCACGAACCACTATACATAATCTTAATTTATAGTCACTGGTATACATTGGTGACCAAAATTGACGATCCACCTATATTTCTGCAAGTAGTGTAATAAAAGTAGTGTGCTGCGTAGGCAGTGTTGAAACAACAATCGAAATATGGTATAGTAGGTTAATACTGCCGAAACAGAGAACGTGAGTGGTCTAACGTTTCGAGCGAAGGCCCTTCGTCAGAGAGAAACGTTTCTCTCTGACGAAGGGCCTTCGCTCGAAACGTTAGACCACTCACGTTCTCTGTTTCGGCAGTATTAACCTACTATACCATATTCCGATTTATATTTCTGCAAGTTTTTCAACTTTTGCGGCGTAATGTTTTTAGAATACAATAGAGTTTCAGCAGAGTTTGGTATATTTGATTTGAATCCCTATATCTCGAAGTGTATGAAAACAAGAAAAATTTTGATTTCTATATAGTCTAGTTCAGGATTTTTCTATAATTATAATTGGCATTCCAAAGAAATAACAAGGTGGCTGAAACCAGTTCAAGTGTCTCGTTCTCTTTCGAAAACTCTTCCATAAGCTAAGAATTTCATTATCGGACATGATTTCTTCCTAATATTCTGAAAAAGTACGTTCATTTGTGTTTGCCGTAATTTTAATCGATATGTAATATATCAACAACGAGTTTGAGTGTTTCATCAGGGGATCCAAACACGAGAAAACATGATGAAAGCACGAGGCCGAAGGCCGAGTTGTTTTATTGTTTTCGAGTGTTTGGATTCCCCTGATGAAACACGATAAACGAGTTGTTGATATGGCATCTCAATCGAGTGATTTCAATTGAAAAATACAATTAAAATAAACCCTCATGAGATTTTATTCACGAGTGTGTGTAAAATTTATTCATACAGCAACTTGTTTGTTTTGCATCGATAATTAAGATCTTAAGAATTAGATGAAAACCGGTTTTCATCTAATATCTGGAGTGGTATACGATTTTAGCGTGTTTTCCTGGCGTATCCAACGTCAATCAGGTGATTGAATGGACTATTGTAAATGGCTGATTATCTCATGAATTATTAATGAGTTTGAGATTGTCTGATAATACATTCATTTTGGCCGTCAGGGTATGTGTATGCAAACTATTATATTGCACACTTGCCCTAATTTTAGCTTCCTACGCAGTCGTCGGTGGGCTGCTGAACAGGTAGCGAAAAGACTAACTCATGTTACGAAATTCTTCCCTCCTGATTGGTAGGGATTTACAAGAGTAATGAAACGTGCGGTTACAATACTTCTCAAACTCAGTCAAAATGGAAACACCTTCCCACTTCTTCTTCTGTAGTTCGTTGCGTGTTACTGTATTTCTGTAGCCGCTACCGAAGCCTGAGGGAAAATGTTTTGTTGAAAACTGTACATAAATAGTATAATTTAGCTTGAAATGGCATTTAATCATAATACAATGGATATTTATCCCAAATCGAGAGCAACAGACGAGTATACATCAAGAATTGGCGACTTTTATCGCTAGACTTTCCTCACGCTTCAGTAGCGGTTACAGAAATACACAACCAACTACAGAAGCGGAAGTGGGAAGGTAGTTCATTTTGAGTGTAATAATTCATGAGCTATAATTAGCCAACCTCATTCCTAGGGCCCTTATCTCCGCTCCCCACTCGCTGCGAAAAGTACCCTGGCATGGGCTGATCACGTGTCACCTAGATTCTGGGTGATAGCAAAAGATAATTTAATGGGAGGGGATTAGGGAATTTAGAGGAGAGACGACAATCACAATTGAGAAAATATACTACTTGGTCAAGATATGGTCAATAGTCTCTTTCAGTTTCTTCTTCCAAAACAACAAAGCAGGCAGCGCATGGAAGATTAAGGACTTTCCATAGCCCGTCGATAGAACAGCAAGTAAGTCTCTACCCAAGAACAAACTTTCCAAACAAATCACCTGTTTTGATCGTAAAACGTTGTCCCAGTATGACTATTTATAATAGCAAAATTAAGACACGAAACCAAGGTGTATTAAACACTTCGAAGACTTCAACATGGCGTCTGGTCGAGCGTAACAATAAGCACATTAATAGGACCCCTCCCACAATGATATTTTTTGTTCAGCGACACGTGACCAGCCCATGCCAGGGTACTTTTCGCAGCGAGCGGGGAGCGGAGATAAGGGCCCTGGGAAAGAGGTTGATAATTAGCGGCTTGCAGCCTCGTGATTTTCACTATTCTCTCTCATGTTTACAAAGACCCGAGAACCATGAAAATTACTTGGTTAACAGCCTCGTGATTTTCATTGTCCTCTCGTGTTTGTAACCCCTGGTAAAACACTCCCACTTGTTTATGAAATATTAGCTACTTATTGACCGAGCGTGAGGTCTGTACTAGTGAAATATCGGACCGATGTTTTTTTATAGTTTTATTATTTATTTAATCATTAGATCTTAGTTTATGTCGTGCACTTTTAACATGAGCCTCTGGCTCGGATGATTGGGCGACCACATCCTGTGTTTACGACGTTAAATAAATCATTACTCATCATCTGAAATTCTAATACTTGTGAGAAGTAAATGTTATATTATTATTACGAACAATGTTGCGAACGTTTTGGACATTTTAAAAACTTTCACAAAACGTGGAAACTCGAACTATACATCAAATGAAAGCTTATAAAATTTCTAACAACATACCTGCACGATATATTTCAAAAATGAGTAGTTCTGAAATTATAATCCATCTTGTTGCATATACTGACATGACTGCCATTTTGTTTATAAAACTTACGGTCCGAACGGCAGCTTCCGCTCTGAGCGGGTGGATACGGGAAATATCCGACCGCTTATGAACCAATCAAATTACAGGATTTCCGTATTCGGACCTCTCAGCGCTGCTGCCATATAATACTTCTTAACCACGAATATTTAGAACTCCTGACTATCTTTTCAGACCAACGATGATCAAATACGGTATTTCAAATATCAGGGATCTCATTGGACATAAAGTCGATCTCGAAATGGTGAAAAGAAATCCGATTTGCAGACTAGATACATAAAGATAATAACACATGGTTTATGTTTATTAGAAATGAGAAAATAAAATAAAGAATTTTAAACTTTATTTTTTGTTGATTCCATGTTTTATAGGCGTGGCTGACCGGGGGGGGGCTAGTATTTTCCTCGAATACTTAATTTAGAACGTGTTCTGTAGTGACACGAGGCCCAAGGGTTTTTCCTCCAATCTCTCTGCACAAGATTGCACAAGATGTCGGTTTCTTGCATGACTTGCTAATTCACGGATAACTAAGCCATCCACGTCTATATTAGTAACATATTTGTTGGTAAGTGATTATGACATGTTTATAATATGTCTTTTTTGCAAAAAAGATAAAATATACTCAGTTTTGCCGTTTAATATATCAGATGAAGACTATCGAACCAGAGGATATAAAC
The DNA here is from genome assembly GCA_964035015.1 of Corallium rubrum. Lineage (NCBI taxonomy): Eukaryota > Metazoa > Cnidaria > Anthozoa > Scleralcyonacea > Coralliidae > Corallium > Corallium rubrum. Next base: position 19,549,317 of record OZ035998.1, on the reverse strand, counting down.
ATACTTATACAGGCTGACGTGTAGCTCACATTGAAACAACGAACTTTCCTAGTTTGTCCACACATTCTATTAACTGTGGTCGTGTAACCTTCTGCCATATTCGACATGTTTTCTACAACCCACAGCTCCAAAAGTTATTGATACCCCCCTGATGCCGCCATATTGACACAGAAATCTGGCAGAGGTTCTCTTTCGCTTTCCGCCCGCACTCCTTATGTCCAGATGACGATTTGACGCATCTCCGACGACCTCCGAAAGAACCTCTGCGGAGGGGAGAGGGGAAAGGAGGCTCTGGGATAATCCGTTCACGCCATCACAGGATTCTTGTTATCCGGAAGAAGAGTAATTATGTTCATCGGCCAATGAAATATCGATGTGAAACGGATTATCCCAGAGTCTCTCGTTTCCCGGGGGAACGTGGGCTCTGGGAACGAGATTGAATACAGTACTTAGAACCAAATGTCTAGATACTGTATTTAGAACTTTTTTTCTAGGTATAGTAAATATGCTAAAAAGTCGCCTACAAATACATCTAACACTTTGCATAATACTTAAAACCTAAAGCAAGTTGAAAAATTAGATGTACAATCAAAGACAAATCACGACATATCTTAACGTCAAGCAAAAGATGAAATAGAATCTCTGTCCTTCCATTTTCTTCGTAGTAACGCTTTATACAACAAATCAACTGATATAGGGTCTTCTCTGGGTATTTATTTCCATCTCTATCTCTCACTTCTTGCACAAACTAGCACAACCAGAAATTCAACGTTTCGGCAGTCATAGTCAACGTTTCTGTCCGCTTCAGGCTTCCAACAACTGACACATCGAGGCCGAAGTCACTCGACTCAGTGGCCCCGTCGCCAGTACGGAGACCCCGCTGAGTTTTGTACTGCGTAGTCTTTGGGACTGCATTTCGTGATCTTTTGGAGCTCTCCTCTTCACTCAACGTTCCTCCAATTTGCCATGAAACACATGTACAAATCAATAAAATTATGCATGCATCCACCCATATATTTTCATGTTTGCATATACTTTGCTTTTTCTTTCACAAAATGACAAACAATCCTATTCCCTAATGGAATTAATGACTCGCATTGAGAACGCTACTGCAAACACAGCCTCTCGGATAAGAAATGGTACTTCATCGTGAATGTTAAAGAACTAATTCTCAACCCCGACCTCTAAACCCGACCCTAAACCTAACCACAACTCCCCGGTGGGCCTAACCTAAGCACAACCCTCCGGGAAGAGTCCCACCTCTCAAACCCGGACCGCAACACGCCTACTGTTTTTTTTGTCATATGCTTTTTAGTTTAACATCCCACATGTGGGACTGAATTACCGCCTTCAATACCAATTATTGGTAATTGAAGGCCATTGGACACTTACTGATTATTGGTAATCCTAAGTAGGAAGACATGTTGGGTCGAGGTTAAAACCAATCTCGTTCCCTGAGCCCACGTTCCCCTTACCCAGCGGGCGGGAAACGAGAGACTCTGGGATAATCCGTTCACGCCATCACAGGATTCTTGTTATCCGGAAGAAGAGTTATATAGAGTTCACTGTGTTCATCAGCCAATGAGATATCGATGTGAAACGGATTATCCCAGAGTCTCTCGTTTCCCGGGTGGGGAACGTGGACTCTGGGAACGAGATTGGAGTTGGTCTGAAGTGGCCGGAAGTAGAATTAATAAAACATAAATAACAAAGATGTCGGACGACAAGACTTCTGTGAAGATCAGGTATCTTCGCCGTATGTGTGTAGATGCTGTAATTCGAGCTTCGCCAACAACCCCATTGACTTGTTTGGGGGGGAAGTCAAACAAGGAGAACACACTATCCAGATTCCGCTCGGATATTTACGCATGCGTACCTCAACCGGAATAACAAGAATCCTGTGATTTGAAACGGATTGTCCAGTCTCTCTCGTGTCCCGGCTGGGGAACGTGGGCTCTGGGAACGAGATTGGGTTAAACAACCACTGATTTATATTCGCGGCTTTTCCAAAATATGTCGTTAAATCATGCGTTGTTCACGTGAATACACAATGATTATTGCATCAGATCAAGAACTTTAGACTTTTCAGAACATTTTGAAAACAAGAGCTGTTTCGAGCTTGTTTGCTATGAAATAGTCCATTTTCCAAAGGAAAGAATATCTATACACATTTTCAAAGAAGGTCTGAAGAAAACCTGGATAAATTTAAAGCTATTCTTTGTACTTGTTGAGTCTGGTGTATTTGTTTAGTTGAATTGAAATTACGAAGACAAAGTCAAAGTGTTTTGGTACGTCTTTTTGCCTTTTGCAAGTTTCGAGTCAACTTGGTATTTTGTATTTTAAAAGTCTTTGGTATATAACAAAACGCTTGTTGACTTTTGCCTCGAGAAACGTCGAGTTTTACGGTCCCTCAGGCGTCAATGTCACCCTCGGGCTAAAATCCTCGGATGACATTGAAGCCTTCGGGTCCGTAAAACTCGACGTTTCCCTCGGCGCCAGTCAACAAGTGTATATTACTATATTTCGATTGTTATATTCCATATATATATATATTCCATATAGTTTCCTTTGTTTGTTTGTTTGTTTGTTTGTTTGTTTGTTTGTTTGTTTGTTTGTTTGTTTGTTTGTTTGTTTGTTTGTTTGTTTGTTTGTTTGTTTGTTTGTTTGTATGCATGCTAGAGCGTACTTTTTACATCTTTACTTTATCACATATCCCCTCGTTTAACAGTTAAATTATGAACGAGGGAATAGTTGACGAGAACGGAACTCGAGCGAATGAGAGCGGATAATCTGGTTTTCTTATATAGCTAGAGTTTCGCTGGATACAACGATGACTGTCATTGGTTGGTTTGTGGTCACATGACCTTAGCTAAATTTCAATGTCTACCGAGCAGGCAATAATTGAGAACTTATTGTTCTTATAAACAAAAGCTTGTTTGGTAAGAAAAAAAGAATATTATAGGTCTTCAAAGCATGTGTGAAGATTAACTGGAGAAATGTATTGCTGTTCTGTTGTTCTGAGACTCATATTTATTTGTTTGATATGAAATTATAGAGCCAGGCGAAATGTTTTGGTAAGTCTTTCAGTTTGTCTTTTCGTTTGTGTACTTTCCCTTGATAAACGTCGAAATTATTCAGCGAAACTCAAGCTATATAACAAACACTTAATGTCTGATCCCTCGGGAAACAGTTAGTTTTGTTTTCCCTCAAAATAAATATCAAGACTCTCGGGAAAACAAAACTAACTGTTTCGGAAATTAAGTGTATATTAGTAGAAACTAATTTGTGTACGCACCTTTATTTCAAAAAACAAACAAAACAATCACTGTTTCGGTGTGAAAACCAAAGTAAAGCAAATCCTCCACTCCTCGTCTCTCCGTTATTTTACTGCATGACCGCGCGGGTCCTGGTACTCAATTTCCCACTCGCTATCTATCTAGCACAGTAGCCAATCAAATTGCAGCATTTGCAATGGTATACTAGTAAGTTTCTAGCAGGGCGTCTATAGATCGTTTTCATCTGACGTCACGGCGGCCATATTGGTGTACCAAAACAATGAAATGGCGGCCATATTGGTTGCACGGTATGGGAATTAGCTCTTTCTTATTCAAATATTTCGGATTGTTTCACCTCCCCAATGGGGCCACTGATCACGTGAGTGAAAACGATCTACAGGGTGTATCAAAAAAAAGGCTACCCTTAGAAAATATAATTAACATTCTTTTCAAATAACCTATTGTATATTGACAGCCCTGTGGTCAGTTGAACCATTTTTAATCGAACTGATATGAATATAATTAACATTTTTATTTCAGTTATGCTCCTTCATACGTTTAGAAGTTATCGTAATTTCCCAGGTGTATACGACCATTTGTTTTTTACGCATCCGTGACTTCAGAGGTGTCCAGGGCTGTCAATATACAATAGGTTATTTGAAAAGAATGTTAATTATATTTTCTAAGGGTAGCCTTTTTTTTGATACACCCTGTATAGAGCGTTTTCATCTTACGTCACGGCGGCCATATTGGTGTACGGTATGGGAATTAGCTTTCTTATTCAAATATTTTGTATTGTTTCACCACCCTAATGGGCCACCGATCACGCGAGTGAAAACGCTCTTTTAGGATAGGGCGGTGAAACGCCAATCTGACGTACTGAAACATGTGTGATGCACTTTAGGCATGGGGCAAGCGCGACCAACTGCAAATTTTGATCAAAACAAAAAATCCATGTGAAATTCAAGGAGGTTGATTAACTCATTCCTGTCCGGGGGCTTCCCCAGAGGTGAATAAAATCGTCTGGCGTTAGCCAGAATAAAATACTGAAGACCAATTCGGACAAGAAAGAGTTAAATCTCTTATAATGCTGCGACTATTGACTCGATTGTTGGTGTAAGTTTTTTGTTTTGTTATCCATACGTTTTACTGTTCATACAACATGGTGGAAGGCATTCTTAAGTATAAAACGACTAAAATTTCCAATGTTGAAGCCGAAGCCATTTATGGCTTCCTTGTCTAATTTTGCTCCACGCGTAGGACATTTTAATTATTTCATACTCAAAAACGAGCCAGAACTTAGCTTTTTTAAAGACATGTCTGGAAGGCATTAAACTTTATTCCTCTCAAATTTCATCGCGTATTTTTTGTTTCGTTCCCCGCAGGAACGAAACTGATACTGTATTAGCTTTCCATTGACATCACAAAAGAAACTGTCATCACAGATGAAAATCGTCCAATCGTAGTGCAGTGTTGTTGACATAACTGTGATGTTATCCAATGAAATCAAAATTCCGCACAAAAAATTTAGTTGGAGAACGTGGTTAAACGCCAAAACGAAGTGAAAATATTGCTGATCTAGAGTAATTTGAAGACGTAAACAATCCCGTGCGAAGCGAATCATCAATCTTGTCATTCTTGTGCTGTAGAAAGCAGGGGCGGATCTAGGAATTTTGATACCTTAGTCAAAGTTGCTGTGGGCCCATATTTCTAGGGGGGTCTGGGGGCATGCCCCCCCCCCCCCCCCTGGAAAAATTTTTGAAATTTGGATCTCTGAAATGGCATTTCCCGCATTCTGACAGTACAGTTGAGCAAAATTTTAAATGTTTTAAAACATGTTTTTAATGGACATTTTATCATTTTCAAGAAACATTTTATCTAAATTGACTTTGATATTTTCTTGTCTTGGAAACCTTGTGATAGTTTGCAAGTGTGTAAGGCTAAGCTTTTCCAGGAATGAGGGTGGGGAAATCCAATAAACAGTAGAGAGATATGTGGTCACATTCTAATATAAAAAAGTTGGCTGTTTCGCTCTATGTCAAAGTTCATCAGTATGCCTAGGAAACACCAGTTACATTGTTTCCGCAGTCAGTGAATCCAACATGGACAGCCTGACCAACACGCAAGTGAAGGTCTAGCTGAATTTAACATTTTGCATAACCCAGAGCAAGGTGGGCTACCTTCCATGGCTGTTGAGCCCCACCTACCCAGAGCTGTCTGGCTTTCAAATGCCTGATACTTGCCTTTTAAACCTCAACCCAAGCAGACAATGTCTGGTTAGTAGGAGTCAGGAGAAGCTTTTGTTAATGACCATAATGGACATTACATGGACATAGGAGCTCAACTCTCTACATCATCCCGATCATTCTAACCCCCATCTAATATGCCACTACCCATCTCCCTACTATCCCATGTTACTATGAGCTGTCTGGTTTTCAGGCACCAGCAACCCAAGTTCAATTCCTGTCCAGTGCAATTATCAGATTAAAATTTCATAATAGCCACATGTGAGAAGAATGCTTACTTGATGTATAACGATAATACAAGGAAATTTGTAGAAATGTTAGATATTTATTGCTTAGCTTTTGATCTGTTTCCCCAGGCCCAAGCCTTATTACTTATATGTTTAAAAGTTATATGTTATTACTTATAATACTGCACAGTATGTTATATATTAGACAATTAACTGACTTGTAATATGAACTGAGGACGAATGTATTATGTAAACTACTGTGGAAAGGCAATCTGTCTCTGCATCATGATTATGATATACTAGTGAGTATCTAGAATTGAAACACTAAGTAGTGTTTATAGTATTACATGAAGCATTTAATAGCATTGGTTTATAGCTCAAGTGCTCAACGCAGATTATGCTAATATGGAACGGATATCAACAAAGATGACAAAAGAATAACATCGATATTGAATCCATATTGATGAACTACTGTACCTATAAGCTTACCTTAGAGCGACATAATATGGCTTACTCTAGCTTGTCCACCTTCATGTGTTGGGCCTTCTTTCCATCCTTGTATAAGGATTTAACACTAAACTTCGCATGAAGCTTCCGATCCGAGAGGATAGCACAGGCTTGGATTTTCGAAGACAAACCGCAATAGATTTGTCACAATAAATCATCGTTATTACTCTTCAGAGCGCTCTGCACACGTTCTAAGACGTTTGTTGAAGCCATGACATCAAAGCCCGCGTGTAATCTCTGTTCATGTTGCAAGATGCTGCAAGATGCAGCTTCATGCGGCGGATTGCGGCCAAGATTTAGTTTCTAGCCAATCAAAATCTAGCCTGCGTTAAAAATATTTACTTCCGACGTAATTGCATTTACTTCCGACGTAATTCCATTGGCTTTGACCAATCAGCGCTCATGATTCCGACGTATTTCGGCCATTTTGACGTGGATAAACGTGCCGGTCGGTGCCCACTTCCCGCCATAGTTACCTCTTATACGGGTTCTAGTAACCAAGCTAAGCCTGCTTTGCAGGCTACGGGGCCGATGGCGGCCACAGAATAACTTGCGCGGCGTCTGACGAGGGCTCTAGAAATTATGAAATTATTCTCCAGCAAAGAATAAACCGTATCTTGCCAAATACGTTAAAAATGGGAAAATCAGAAGAAACCCTTAAATTTTCCCATCTCAGATTTTTTACCTTAGTCGCTTGGCGTGTTTGACGTATATTAAATCCGCCCCTGGTAGAAAGTATCAGTGGCTGGCACAGAATTGAACTCTGGAGGAACTTTCCCCTCGTTGAACTCGAGAATGCATTCGTTATGTATGGCAACTGCGCGTTCCAAAAGGTCAGTCGCACTGTTTCACGCGTGTCTAATAATTTTAAAATATAGCTATTTTATGAACAATAATATCAATAGTTTGAGGCTAGAAGTTCGTTATCATTCATTTGTGCCCATCTAAATGGATTATTCTGATTCGAGAATTAAACTATGACCTATGACGACGAAAATAATGATAGTCCGTTATTGGCCTAATTTATATTGATCCTTTCGGCCTTGGAAATTTATGGATTTGCTATTGGCGATTATTCAATAAATACCGCGGTGTCATAAATAAATCAGCTGCATGAAATTTAAATGCGACGTGCTAGCGTCTCGCAATTTTCCCGAGAAAGCAATTATTTTGGTAACGTTTTATTTTCCTCTTATAGACGGTCAGAAGAGTATTGCTACTGAATAGAAGATTTACCTTGCCAAAATAATTGCGTTCTCACGAAAATCGCGAGACCGCTAGCACGTCACATTTAAATTCAGTCGAATTTATGCGACTGCGAATAACCTGAAATAATCAATAGCCTGCCCTCTGGACTACGGAGGAGAGAGTAATCCGTCATGATCAGACGGTACAACGTCTGAAATGTGTGTTCGTTTTATTAGACGAAGCTTAAATTATTTTTTTGTAGTTTTATTATAATCTTCTCGCTTCAGCATATCTCTAGTTTGTTTATATGCAAAACAAAAATCGTCTGAATTAAATTTGTCGTATGAAACGCAGGCGCGTAGTAAAATTTGGCGCGCCAGTCTACATGGGGGAAATAATTAGTGGAGCTAAAATTCGTCATTGCTGTTGAAACAGCCCCTCATAAACGACTGACCGGAACGAAACAGCTATTTCTTTTAAGAAATAGTTTCTTGTTTGAGCTTTTTTAGCAATAGCGTGATGATTGCAGCCTAAAAATTTGGTTACAGTTGAGAAATTTTCCTGCTCAAATGTTTTGAAAATTTACGTATTTGAAAGGTAGTTAAGCGTCTTGTGGTCACTTTTATATTTTTAATCGACAAAAGAATACATGTTTTTCTTACCGTATCATCATCCTTCACCAGAAATAATATAAAGAGGAAATGTGAATTCTCTTCCAAGCAAGCTTTCGTTTCGTTCATCATGGCGGCTTCCACAGTTCCAACTCGCACTCGTTTTGTAAAATATTTAATAACTTGCACTGGCACCAGAACTTAGCAAATCCAAGGACGGTTACTCCATTAATAGATCTATCTTTAGTATAAATATTGTTACTTAATTTTTGAGCTTTTTTTACTGCATGCGAACAAACACGTCGCAAAGGAAAAAAGTATATTTGGCAGACATTTCTAAAGACGCGCGAGGACTGGGGCGAGTAAATTCCCGCGCATCACACATACTTCAGGGCACACCTTCTTCAGGACACACGTATCTTATAGAGACGCCCTGGTTTCTAGCTAAAACGAAACGTAGTAACTGTTAACAGGCACAAGTTATAAAATATTTGAGCACGGGTGCCTCTCGCCAAAAAGTTAAGCCCGGGTTAGTGCTTGGATGGGTGACCGCTTGGGAATGACCCCGTTGTCGAGCTTGGAACTCATGTGAGAGTTGTGCTTCGAGGGTTTTTCGCCGGGGTCTCCGGTTTTCCTCCCTCCGTAAAATCAACACCTACACTGAACTGTGTCGAATGGCGGCTGCCTGGAGCGCCTTTGCATTGCCTCGACACGGCGACGTTGACCTGCGACCTTGGTAATTCAGCCGCTGGCTGTAAGCTGTATATTAGCCCCCAGACCTTTGTCCCTTATAATTGTGGTTTAATTTAATACAAAAGAGACTAAATCAACTAATACAGTTACATATATATATATATACCGAGAAAATAGGACTCGATTACTTAAACTGTTCCTCCAGCTTTTAGATCTTGATGTACTGGTAATTAACTGGCAGTTTGTATATTTTCTAAATGTACATATAAATGCCGCTAAATAGGTAAGAACTAATAAGAGGTCAGTGGCTAAAAAAAACATTTAACCTAAACTGAAAATAATAATTGTCAACAAACTTCGACTATAGCAACTTTTCTATATAGTTATATCCTTTAAATTATATTTATATTCCTAGAAGGCTAGATTACATAAGTTTTGTAATGTTTTTAATGCGTGTTCGAAGGAGGTTTGGCCGTCACGATGTGACATTGAAGACTACTGTTGTTCCATTGCGACTCCCTCGGAAGTACCACTGTCGCCATTTTGTGTCGGAGTGCTTTCGTCGTCTTGTCGTGACTTTTTTGTGGGTACTTGCTGGTTTTGTTCAGTTTGTTCTTCCTCTTCAGGCTTTCTCTGTAGCAAGAAGACATGCAGGTGCCGTTAGACTGATGCGGTATATCGATAATTATCGGGGTTTTTCAAATACCGATTACTCGGTATTTCAATTTTCAAATATCGATATATCGATAACACCGAAATTTTCGATATTATCGGTAAATTTCGATATCGGTAAATTTCGGTATTATCGGTACGGTACTACGGTATTGCGTTTATGTTATTAACGTGTCGCTAATTCCAACTATTGACGGGGATGACGACCCGCTACGGTGGTGGAAGTATCACGTTTGCGATTTCCCCATGCTTAGTTAGCTTGCACGGAAAAATCTTGCGATTCCAGCCAGCAGTTCGCCGTCCGCGGTCCAAGAGATTGTTCAGCAAAGCCGGTCAGGTTATAACTCCACAGCGAGCCCAGTTGAAGCCTGATAAAGCAAACATGTTGGTGTTTCTTGCAGAAAATATGATTGCCGAACTTAATATCAATATCTAAAACTTCTAGATTTGTAACAAGATTTTAATTTAACGAAATCTAACGTCGAATGTTAAATATGGCCATTAACAAATAACACGGAGCCAAATCATCGGACTCGTGCAATTGTTAGTATTTTTATCTTAATTGGATGTTATTTTTGTAGACTTTGCCGCAACGGAAAAACACGGGTTTTTCTAATTCTGGCTGCGGAACAGGTTGTATTATCCGAAATAAAGCCAGATTTACACTACGAAAAAAGGCGAACTTTTTTGTGAAAACCCGCGATATTTTTGTAGATTAGCGGAAAAATATACATTAAGTTTCTATAGCGGTGAAATTTTTTTTTTTCAATACCGCATCAGCTTAGCTGCCATTATGTAGTGAACGTACACAGCAGCCATACAGTAAGGAGGGGAATGCAGTACAGATACCGTAGAATTCCAAAAATAACGGGAGCCGTTACTTTCGGATTTAGTAGCCCTTGGGGGCCGCTACTTTCGGGGGGCCGTTATTTCGGATGGTTGAAATACGTTAGGAAGAAATATCAAAAGTCTCCGTTCATCAGTAATTATTTATTTACTACATTAGTCCTATTTTCATGTAACTTTTTCTGAGGATGATTCTGTAATCCACAACTACCCAATGTAGAGGACGTAATGTTTTACGACAGCAGCGATGATGACCTTGACATGACTGTCGGCGGCGATGATGGCAACTTATAGAGAGAGAACATGCTATAACTATTGAAAAATTAAAGACGAACGCGTGCTTTCATCGAACAAGAAATGTCGATAATCGAAAAAACATATATTAGTAGCTTTAAGTTGATTGTTAAGTTTTAATACGAACATTACTTTTTTGCTGGATAAACATGTATTTGAAACATTAAAAAAACGCGCCACATTCGAAGGGGCCGCTACTTTCGCGGGGGCCGCTACTTTCGGGAAATTTTAGAAGTGTCACAAATTCAACGTTACTTTCGGAGGGCCGTTACTTTCGGGGGGTCGTTACTTTCGGAATTTACGGCAATTAACTGAATTGCAGCTTAATTAATTTAACAGTGCCGTAGCAGGGGGGAAGCTTCATCCCCCTATTTTTTTTTCAGATCACGTTTTTAGACCCCGTTTACACTACTCGCTTAGTACTCGCTTTCCTATTGGTTGAGACGACAAATTATTATGATATTCGTCAGTACTGAGGCGGGTGATAATAACTTGTCGTTCCAACCGGCTGGCTGAATCAGTCTTCTGGGACTGATTCAGACTTTAGTATTTTATAACTCTGGCTAACGCCAGACGATTTTATATACTTGTCAAGGTGGTCAAGGGGAGAGCTACCAATGGGTTAATGACAATTTGGAGTTGACATAAATTGTGAAGCGCTGGCTGTGGCAAGTAAGAGAACATTTTCATTCATTTCACAACATAACCTCAGGTGATATCTGTGTCGGTATGATTCAACTGGTCTTACGAATAGTATGATATGTATAGTTTCTCGATCGGGTTCCAGCGTGAAGGTATAGTACGGCTATACGCGTTTTGGTCGTTCTTATATACTGAATGTTGACGACAGTCAGTCAATGAACATCTAAGATTTTGCTTGCCATATAATTAGCATAACTGCATATTCGACCATTCTCGTTGGATTGTGCAGGTTCACTAATAAGACGAATTCGATGCTGGTCTCGAATACGTCCGGTACCGTATAAAACGGGGTCTTAGATGTTGGTTCATTTGGGTTAAATTGAAGTAAAACTGAACGTAACCCTAGCCGGAGGAGAAAATGATTCTCAAGATATAAGATTGCACCATAGTTAGTGGAGAGAGATGGTTTGGAAACTCGGCAAAAGTCATTGTTCTATGGTTTTGTTCAATTTGTCTAATTTCACGGTCACTGAACGTATTATATTTTCTGTATAATGAAGCAGTCACCCAATAGCAACGTTCGGGTTTAATTAGTGCAGTCCTTCGTCGTCACGTGCTGCAAGTCCTTTGTTCGTTGTGTAGTCCTTCGTCGTCACGTGTCCATAGAATTTCCTTTCTTCAACCAATTGCCTTCCAACATGAACACAATAACATGATCATTGCATAATCTTTAAAGACAATGGAGCTTGTAAACCACCCCCCTCCACTAACTGATTGCATGAAGTTCAAATCAAGTAATAGCATGTTTCATAATATATTCAAAGTCCTAAAGTTTGTCGTCTTTTGTGGTTTTATATGATGTCTTACGATTTTCAGAATTCCGTAAAACCTCCCCCAAAATGCAAGAAATGGCATTTGAGACTCTCTAGATTTCCCCTGTTTCTCGCGACTGCTACTAGCAGGGTTCTCCGTGCAGTGGTTTATTGAACGCCAGATCAAAATGCGAAGACAGCCTACAATCTCCAGAATTTGTTACTGAGCTGACGTGCAAAACTGCTCGAGCGCCATTCGTGTAAAATATAACAGACACGAACCAACAACACTCTACAAACCGACTTCACAACATCGTCATTCGTCAACATGCCAGACCATATTAAAGACCATTAAAGTTAAATATAAAGTTTTTAATATTTATTCGCACCTTCCACTAGGCAGACAATAAATCCTTTCGTCCCGACCATATTTAATTAACCATGCAGCTAAGCCTAGAAAGTCGTTGTTTCGAGAAGAAAATTGACCACTCCTTTACGTTTCTCTGCCATTGCTGTATTCGCCAGTCGTAAACAAAACCACGCGTCCGCAGTGCTATACTAATATATTCCGGGGGGAAACTGCTTTCATTCTTGGTATATTAAGATATCCACGTCTTTCAAGAAATATCCATAGATAAGGTACAAACCTGTTTGTTATCGCTCTTTAGGGCTTACGAGCTTTAAGCGACATAAATATTTGTCGTCTATGAAAGACTGATACTAGTGTTTCACATTTTCACTGGTTTTAGCCTTTCAACTACGACAAGAAGGTATGTCGTTAAACCTGGTAAGTTTACCCCCCGGAAAGTTTACACTATCTATCGTGTGAATTTTCGCCACTCATCACAATACTGCAAAGTTTCTGTGAAACTTTGCACTAAAAACTGAAAATGACGTCAATAGCGGAAAATGACGTACTCCACACTTATTAAAAGTGCGGAATTAGAATTCTTTTATGTGCATATAAATTAGCCCTTATGACCTCGTTTTAAAGTAAAAATTCTTTTGAATTTCCCACATGAAAACGAGTTCATAAGGGTTAATTTATATGTATATAAAATAATTTTAATTCGGCGGCCATTTTGGAATAAAGTCTATGAACGGATGGCGTAGACGTACCTTCGTTCTTCTTACAAGATGACTTATATCGTCCGCTTTTTCCTTTGGTTCAATCTAACAACAGAAAACACATGACATAAGAGTGATAAGAGATTGGGAAAAACAAAGATTGAGAACGTTTTTCATAAAATTATCCAAAAATTTTCTTCACCAAGTTAATCGAGTGAAATACCAAATATTACTAACTTGTGGTATAACAGTCCTACTACCACACCTACCACACTAACCTACACGAACAACTCAGACATGTACACTATACTCTTTACATTTACAAAAAAAAGGACTTCGTTCAGACCTACCACTTGAGCTGTACTGGTACTTGGGTTTGTCGACGATGAAGTTCCAAAACCTACTGATGTTATTCCCATTACTCCCATCTGCAACGGGGAAGAAATAAGTAATTTTATCATTCATTTCGTTTCTATCCCTCATTCTGATTGGTTAATTTACCTGCAAATAACTGAGTGCAAATAATTTTCTGCTGCAAATAATTTTATGAGCATGCGCACTAGCGATAACGCCGCTGACGGCAAATAATTTTCGTAAACATGGCGGCTAGTTCTTCAGCTATCCCAGGAAATAATCGAGAGTATTTGGAAGTATCCACAACGACAATGTACTTCAGAAAAGAAATAGTTAAAAGGAAGTTTTAGTGAGATGAAAAGCAAGAGTCGTGCCAACAAAAAGTAAGTTTTACGAAGATTTTAGTATGCCGAAGACAGAGAGAAGAGTGGCGATCTCTAACTTTCAGGCATTTCAAATTTTTAGCTATTTTATGAATGATAAATCAATTATTGAACTCGTCTATCGCAAAATATCATGACTTGTCAGTGTCTCGCTACCAGTTATTTGCCTCTGCCTTCGGCATCGGCAAATAACTAGGCTAGTAGCTCGCCACTGACAAATCATGCCTATTTTGCTCAGACTCGTCCAATAATTGATAAATACGGAAAAAAAGTTTTCAGTAATAAAAAGTTCACTGAGCCGTTTATGAATGGAACGTCGGCGAGCGACAGTTGACACACAGAGCTAAAAACCTACCCTTTAAAAGGGGTCTACATGGAATAGGCGAGCCGGCCAGTCGTCCTGGTCATCTTAAAACCTGGCTGCGGCAAGGGGCAATGGTCCAATCACATACAGCTTTTTATTGCTGGTTAATTCAACACTGTCTATGATTGGACCATCGCCCCTTGCCGTAGCCATGCCGCCGGCTCTTGCAGCTATATGGGAACGAGGCTTAAGGTGCTGTTAGACGATGAAATTTTTCTTGCAACTTGCAACAAATCACTGAATGTTGCAAGTTGCAAAAAAAATCGCATCGTTTTCTTCAGGAAACACCATCGCACTGGGTTCTACTTTTTGCTGCAACTTGCAACAAAGTTCGCAAGTTGCTGAACGTGTAACACCCTTCCTGCAACTTGCAACACAATTCTTTTCAAGGCTAGCCAATCATGTGTAAGAATTTCGGGATACCGCGCGCTCGAGACTGGGATCAAACGGTCCTGGAACAAAAAAAACATGGCGGATCAACGTGACGATGACCTATTCGAGGAAAATGTGTTTGCGTGTAACACCATTCTAGGCATTTTGTTGCAAGTTGCAAGAAAAATCGCATCGTGTAACAGTAGCTTTAGAAAGGCTGAAAAAGGTATTGTACGCATGAGTATGAAAGGCTAGCACTCTTGGAAAGGCTAGAAAATACGTTTACATGCGAGGTGAAATTTAGCCTCCTTAATAGGCTACAATCGTGGACAAAACTGGTTTGAGACAACATCATCAACACTATCGCAATCGCAGATTTGTTCTAAGCCCAATATAGCAAAATATTTAAGTGGAGAATTCAATATTGGGCAAGCAGTTCCCTTTTACGTAAAGGGGGCCTATGAAACGAAAATTAGCTTCATTTTGTCCGATATGTAAAAGACGCCTTGGTGAGCCTGAATCCAAGGCTGAATGTGCTGCATACTTCACACTGGTGAACAGATTTACGATCACGACAGTTGTCAGCCACATCTAATTGCTGTTTAACTACAAAGTCAGCCAGTCACTTTCAAAATCTACCAACAACGTCCTATTATCAAACCAAATTAACTCGAAGGGAGCATGTGGGTGTGTTTCCGCCTCATCACCAAATACGTCGATTTTCAAGTGATTATATATTTGATAATAGCAAAGATATATAACCTTTCCCGATAAGTCATTATGTACATGTGACGTCAAAATGTTTAATTACACGCTATTTCGGTTCGGGTTTTTTTCCTTTTCGAGTGTCACGAACTTGCATTTTTAAACTTTTTACTTCCGCTAATATACATACTTCCGGCAAGTCGTTAGCCGTGCGATTGAGTGAGGCCGTGAGACCATAGACAATTCACAATGGAAGGGGAACTGGATAGGAAACTTACGAAACCGGAAACGATGTTTGCACAACTTGCTATGGTAATTATACACTTATAAGGGGCTAATATGCACCCACTACTGACTTAAGTATATTATACTATTGTTTAATTTCAGCAATGGTTGATCCTGGCCATGTGGGATCACTCCTTAGTGCATTAGCTGCTTATAAGTGTATAATTACCATAGCAAGTTGTGCAAACATCGTTTCCGGTTTCGTAAGTTTCCTATCCAGTTCCCCCTCCATTATCTATGGTGAGACATGTTGTAAGTTCTTAGCTCCTTTCACTTTTGGACAGCTTTGAACAGCTTTGAACAGCTTTGTTTTTTGATCAAGGTGTTCTTGCACATGTGACGTCAAAATGTTAAATTTGCATATCAAACAAACTGAAATATCTCGCAAACGAAGCAAGAAAACAAAAAAACTGCAAGAGGTTACTTTATCATTTTAAGTGTTCTTCAAATAGACAAACTTAATTTTCGTGTCACAGGCAGCAGTTCCCTTTTAATTTGACCCATTCACGCATGGCTTTCCGAAACGTCTCGTCTTGACGGGTAAAATCGTCTAACCTTAAAGGCTCTTTTCAACTCATCGCAGAAACTAGTTCGCAGCTAGGGTTGTTGGTGGCAGTGGTTAGTGCACGTGCCTTTCACCTCTGCGAGCCGGGTTCGATTCCTGCACGATGCAGTTATCTGATTAAAATAATTCACCTTGCATGGCCGCATGTGAGGAGAGTGCTTCCAGTTTGACTCTACCAAACACCACAGGTTTCCTCCGGGTACTCCGGTTTCCTCCTGTAGTAACACTGGACCAGTGACGGTGGGCCCTTACTGGATCTCTGAGGATAACAGTTTAGATATAACTGATAGAGTTATCTAGTATAAATAAGGTTAGTTTAATAATTGTCAGTTGTTTGCTGTACAAACTGTGTTAGTTAGTAATACTCAAGAAAAACTCTGAGCTCTAAGCGGGACTTTGAAACTAACTAAGGTTAGTTTAGTTTAGCTTGCTGCGAGTACTTGTATCTCATTAAGGTTACAGGATACCCTCGAAAGCCATTTCAAGAAATTTGTTACCGCTCGCTCAATTTTTTTCCGATTTGTCGCAAATTTGCACCAAATGTAGTTAAGTATGTGATGGACACTATCGTATTATACAGTAAATAAAAAATAAAATATTGTTGCAGATATACTCATCAGTTTAATATCACAGTACCTTCGCACTGCGGTTTAAGGCGGTCTTTGGTTTTACCAAAAATTTATCATATTTACACTTCTCAATGTTTGTTCTAAAAAAGTGTGTTCGCATTTTTTTATTAATGTAGTGGTTTAGCAGCTAGGATATTTTATTTCTCGACCTATGTTGTGGCACAAGCAATTGACAAATAAAAGCATTTTTACATAAATAAAACGCGCGAACACACTTTTTCAGAACAAACATTGAGAAGTGTAAATATGATAAATTGAGAGCTTTTTGGTAAAACCAAAGACCGCCTTAAACCGCGGCGCGAAGGTATTGTGATTTTAAACTGATGAGTATATCTGCAACAATATTTTATTTCTTCTTTACTGTATAATACGATAGTGTCCGTCACATACTTAAGTACATTTGTTGCAAATTTGAAAGAAATCGGAAAAAAATTGAGCGAGCGGTAACAAATTTCTTGAAATGGCTTCCTGGGGTATCCTGTAACCTTAAAAATAACTCACAACGAGAAAACAAGCACTATGAGTTGTTTTTAATTAAACGCAAGCACTCGCAGCGAGCCGGTTTTTGCGATGACTGGAAAAGAGCCAATTTAGACAGAGTAGAAAGATAATGTTGTTCAACAAAGCTAATGATAATTGTCAGTTGTTTGCTGTACAAGCTGTGTTAGTTAGTAATACTCAGAAAAACTCTGAGCTCTAAGCGGGACTCGAACCCACAACCTTCTGAATGCTAGCCAGGCGGTCTAACCATTGAGCCACTAGAACTCAGATAGCGGAGCAAGGTTAATTAAGGTAATTATACCTTAGACTGTGCCCAGTCCTCCAGGAACGAGTCTTAGCCGCTCGGTTACAAGTCTAAAGTTCCCTTAAATATACTTTGACGCAAATTCGTCTTGAAATTGTCTTACCTGCTTCTTGATTTCATTTCTCACTTTCTCGTTTTCGTTTTTGGCGTCGAGGCACTAAAATTACATCATGAAATAGAAGTACAAAGTCAAAAAGGAAATCAAAGCTAAAAATAAGAAACATAAAGCTGCTAAAGGTCTATTCTTATATATAAGTCTGCAAAAATATTTTCGACTATTTTTATGATTATACTTTGTAGCAGAAAATCGTTGGGTAATAAATTTGGGCTTGGAAATTAATTAAAACATGCGCAGCACCGAATTTATAAAACACCACGTACATAGGCACTAGCAACCCAATTTTATTTTGGGGGCAGGGATTTTTGCCCGAAAAATTAAAGGCCAAATATTGATATTTAAGTTCTATTTTTCACTCGTACTTCAACGTATGACGCTTGCATGCTTGAACATTTCACAGCGCTATATCAAAATTTTTTTGGGAGGGCAGTAGCGTCCCTACGCCTATGTTGTTTTATGTATTGTGATACTACTGGCGGTACGTTAATTAATCAGCTATAGGCGAATTTCAGGGTATTGCGCGCGCATCGTTTTGCAAAGGAATTGGCGGGCTCTTGGAGGGCTCTTGGCGGGCTCCCCACAAAGTAAGCAAATGGCAAACAGACTTGTTAGCGAGCCAACAACAGCAGAATAACAGTGTTAAACACCCAGAAACTGTATCTATACTTTGTTGATTTGAAACAGTATATAGTTTACTTTGAGTGGAGCTTGTCAGTTTTTTTTTAAATGATGAGCGCGGAACACCCTGAAACTCGCCTATTGAGCACGAGTAAGATGATAATCATAGCTAGTCAGATATAGGTCCGTTTTCCACTTTAACCGTACCGTACCGAAAATTAGCCTTTTCTTTTGTGTTTAATTAAGGTAATTAGTTCTGCTTGGGAGCTCACTAGACAAAGATAAACTCTAACTACGTTTCGTATGGTACGGTTAAAGTGGGAAACGGCCTTATACACATCACAAGAATTAACTAATGTAGAGTTCAAAGCCAGCTAACCCTCTCTTTAATTTCTGGCAGCAATTCCTCCAGCTCTGCTAGTTCATTTCTGTCTTTCACGTATGGATCCTGGACGGACGCCTTGCCCTTTCCTTTGTCATGTTCTTCCTCTTTTTCCACTCGTGCCTTGATGTTTTTTATTCTCAACTCAATCACTTCGATTGCACTGCTGTAATGTTCGGCTGATTTATCGTAGTTGACTGATAAACCGTAGGCTAGACCTAAGGTGTAGTACCTTGAAACGGGTAAAGGACAAACAAACTGTACAGTAGACTAAATGGGATATGGAAGTACTAAATCCAGAACTCGCAATAGAATGAGATTTTAGAGACTGTAAGATGCTAAGACGACGGCGGCCGTTAATAAGCAACATAAATTTTACAATTTAAAGAAGTCACGGCTAACTGACTATTATATTTGATATTTGAAGCTAGTTTAATGACTTCCAAAACGCCCCGGTATTGCTAAAATGATTGTTGTGTCTGTATTGACGTCAATCTCAAGCAACAGTCCTCATCTTTTGGCCATTGATGTTGTCCTGAAGCCGTGAAAATGATCTAAGTGGCGTTGTATAAAGAACGAGGGCGGTGTTGAGATTACTCTTGGGACTAAAAATTATTCTTCATGATGTCTTAAGGCCCATTTCCACTCAGGAGAATTTTCCTTGGACAGGAAATTTCCCTTTGTCTTGTGAGCTCTTGGCCAGAACTAATGAGCTTGAGACAAAAGAAAATGTACTGTAAATTCTTTTAAATTCTGTAAATAAACTGTAAATTCTTCCCCCAAAATGCAGGAAATGGCATTTCCGAGACTCTAGATTCCCCGGACCCCCCTAGAAGACTCCCTTTTGTGAACAGCCCCCCTCCCCCCCCCCCCCCCCCTCCCCCAATACAAAAATCGTTCAGCGGTCCCTGTTTTCATAAGAGAACCACTTTAATCGCCACCGTCGTCATAGCATCTCAAGAGGGACCGCCTCCTAACTTATACGCTAACCAGGCAAACGAGTGTGTTTACAGGCCATATTATACACTATATATACTGCATGACGCACTAACGTGTATAAATGTGACTCGAACTTCGACTTTTCGAACTCAAATAATTATTATATCAATAAAGTTAAGATCGTGAAAGGATACGTCTCGGCCAGACGTCTATCATCTGGTTGCAACAACGTTTTCTGAATATTCAAACATTTTGTTGTTTCACTGACGCCATCCGTAAACTGTTCTATACAGCAAATAACACATAAAAAGAAAGACAAGAAAATTAACTGGGGGAGAATGGGAGTTTTTTTACGTTTCATCGAAATTGATGTACTTAAAGTGCTTCTCTTATGAAAATATTGTTGGTGTTTCTGCATAATCCTAAAGCCTGGTTCTCATATGTTGCCGATGGTCGCCAATCGTCGCCGACCCATGATTTAGATGCATGTTAAGTAAAAGAATAAAAGCACTCCTTTTCTGCATTGTTCTTTATTACTTAACATGCTGCTGCACTTCCAGTTTTAACATGCATCTAAATCACAAATCGCCGACGATCGGCGACCATCGGTGACATATGAGAACCAGGCTTAAAGATATTATGGTAGTTGGTAATTGAGTAAAGTTTCATTTTGAAATTCTCAAAAACAAAGTTGTATTTTGGAGTGCTTCCATTAACCCTTTATTGCCCAGTAGCCTCTCCATTGACGAGTAAAATCGTTTGGCGTTAGCCATGCATAGTAAAATACTAAAGACATCGTTGGGCGATAAAGGGTTAAATTGGCCGTGTTTGAGAATAACGAGTTGAGAACTTATGACGTCATAGACTCGACAAAAACAAAAGATCATTGTTGTTGTCAACAAAAAGGTCATTGTTGTTGAGTCTATGACGTCATAAGCTTCCTCGACTCATTCGTCTCAAGCTCGGCCACTTTAATGGCGGCGCTCTAAAAGACAAACCTTACAAGTAAAATATCACCTTTTCTTCAACGAATTTTGAACGATTACCAACTACCATAACATCTTTAAGATTATGCAAAAACATTGCCGACAATATTTTCATCAAAGAACCACTTTAAACAGATCATCCATTGAAACTTGACACGGGGAAAAAACTGGTACTGGTTACCGGTGAAGACTATTACGCCTGATCTTTATATAACTGGATTGCTCATCCATTATGTTCAGTAGTAAACACTTTGAAGCCATTGGCGGCCATATTGGTACTCCAGGTCCTGTGTGACTTGCGGGCTTAAGAGTAGTAAGAGCTTACCGGGCGAGTCAAAAAACCAAAAAAAGTCAATCGTCCACTTTGGAAAAGACTGGTGCGAGAGTAGCCAATGCTACAGTTTGGGAACACCACCGCCAAACGTTTGCGCATGCGTGAATTCGCTGAGTAAACATTGCAAGAGAAGTGGGGACTGGCCGTGGCGACAACAACCACACAGTGAAGAGTAAGTAAGACTCCACTGTTCATTTGTGTTTTAAAAAAAGGGTAAAGAAAATTACGAAGGGGTAAATTCAGAATATGTTACAATATTGACAAGGAAGCCATGCACAAATTACCTACCTTATCTTTTTGGTAGTATGCTTATAATTTTAACTTTTGTGTCGGACTCTCGGACCAGTCCAAATATTTCAGTGTTTTCCCGCTCTTTTTCCGAGGATGAGCTCGGACGTCGCACATGCGCAAAACGTTTGGCAGCGGTGTTCAGTTTGGGGGCATTGAAATTCCATGTTAAAATCACTGACAAAGTGTGGTCTTTCTATTCATATTTCACAATTTCACGTTCACAACCTCTTGATGTTTCTAATCATGTTTCATCAGATTTTTGCCTCGATATTAAAGTTCCCTGTCTCTGACCCCTCAAATGATCCCTCACCCAGGGCCATCACTCTTTTTCAAAGTCGCCTATTGTCAGATGCCAAGTTTACCGTCACCACCGGAAACAGAAGGAAAATACAAGCAGATATAGTAAAAAATTGTCAACTGCATACATGAAGGCTTACCCTGCGAGCAGAGCCTTCTTTCCTTATTTCTTTGCTGAGAGGGGAGAGGAAGAAGAGAAAGCTCTGCTGTATTCCATTGCGCATGCATGTCAGTTGCTTGGTTATAATCTCGAACCCAGTCCAAAGCGACACCACTGCCAAACGTTTTGCGCATGCGTGACGTCCGAGCTCGTCCTCGGAAAAAGAGCGGGAAAACACTGAAATATTTGGACTGGTCCGAGAGTCCGACACAAAAGTTAAAATTATAAGCATACTACCGAAAAGATAAGGTAGGTAATTTGTGCATGGCTTCCTTGTCAATACTGTAACATATTCTGAATTTACCCCTTCGTAATTTTCTTTACCCTTTTTTTAAAACACAAATGAATAGTCGAGTCTTACTTAGTCTTCACTGTCTGGTTGTTGTCGCCACGACTAGCTCCCACTTCAGCTTGCAATGTTTACTCAGCGAATTCACGCATGCACAAACGTTTGGCAGCAGTGCTGTCCAAAGAAAGGCAGAAAACGAAACAAGAACCGGTTAAACGGGTCTTAAACGGGTTAATTCGTCCTAAATCTTAGACGAGCAGAGCCATCTTTTCTTCCTCTCTTTCAGCGAAGAAATAAGGAAAATTAAGAAGGCTCTGCTTGCAGGGTAATGAAGGTTTTGTAACGCCATAATATGTTTTACTACCAAAGGTATATAAATACATCCATAATGAAGTTATTGACTGATTTCGTTGGTGTTTTACAAGTTTTGTGATATAGGCAAGTTTATAGATTATCGGGCAAAGTAAAAAAGCCTACAAAATAATAAAGACTTATTAACCGAGTGCGAGGTCTGTACGGGAAAGTATTTGCCTGAGGCTTTCGTACAGACCGAGCGACGAAGGAGCGAGGTTTGTTCGATAAAACCGAGGGCAAATACTTTCCCGTACAGACCGAGCAAACGAGGTTAATAAGGAATTTATCATATGGCTATTGGTTCATTTTATTTTTAAGCTTCGAGTGTTGTTTTCGTCTTCGGAGTATACTGTTTACATTACCTGTTGACGTTTTCGTGTCGCTTCTTGGCTTCTTAATTACACCAGTTCGGCTTTTATTTGTCGTGTTTTTAGATAAACAGCTTTAAAGGAAACCAGCAGTGATGTTCCAACACATTTTATTGTTCAGAATATTTGAATAAAAATACCTGTTTCTCTTTTATTTGTATTCAAATCAACTCAGAAATTTTCCCGCCAAAACGTACAGGGCCGAGAAAAAAGCGTATTGACCGGTCGGTCAATATCGTAAAATCTCGACCTCTCAGGAACTAATCAGCGTGCGTCGTTTTGCGTACGGACCGGAAATCAAACCAAGCCATATAATAACACGTTTTACTGCATACTTAATCACACTAACAAATTGGAAAATTAAGCTTCTGAATCTTGTGCACTGTTCTTTGTTTGATACCAGTAGCAGAAATTTTCTTAGTATGGCTCTTTTCGTGCCATGAAAACATACAATTTTCCGTGGTGGCCATCTCGGTACTCCAAATTCGTCATTTCCAGTGGCTTCATTTTTAGAGCCGGATGAGCAATCCAGTTATATAGTACAGATCAGGGACTAGCACCATGAGACACACAATTCGATAAACCGCCTGAGCGGTGACGTCAGCCCTAGGCACCAGTCTCATCATATACACGCCTGCTTTAGAACGACGGGACTGGGGCTGATTTTTTGAATTTTTTTCTCACAGTATTCCAAAGACTTTGATTTACTAAAAAATCTCACAAATCTAAACGAGCAAACTCAATAAGCCACCTCCTATAGTGTTCTTTTAAAGTTTAATAGTACGTCTTCTACTAAGCTAGAAACCATGCAGGTATTCTTTTTAAACTATCGTTCAACTTATATATTTCGTAAAATTACCTTGCTCCATGTTAATTTCGCCCAACATCAAATGTGTCTGAGCTAGTTTTAATTGGCTTTCTTGATTACTTACTCTGAAGAAAAAGTACAAAAAATAGTATACGGTGGAGATTGAGACATATCCAAACAGTTCAAATAACGTGCAAATAACTAACTATCCAATATCGCTGTATATTTGCACTCATTTTTAGCGTTATTTGGACAGTTTTTAATGCAGTTGTATAATAATTATATCTTATTAGATGTTTTGGTGTGTAGTATCGCTGTATATTTTTACGAGCTGTGCCGTATTTTGACGAGCCCACAGGGCGAGTCAAAACACAAACGAGTAAAAATATACAGCGATACTACACACCAAAACATCTTATAAGAGATTTATTATACAACTGCTCTGATCAACAATTTTTTATGGAAAAAGAAAACTCTAAAAAAGCCAGAGAAGTAGCGTGACTTGCACCAAGGACAAAACCAGGACAAAATAATAAGCATACATGAAGTAGTTCCCGAGTGATACATTTGATTGGCTAACAAAATCTGTCAAATAGGTTTTCTACAAGTTTTCTACTATCCAAATAACTAACTATCCAAATATCGCTGTATATTTGTACTCATTTTTAGCGTTATTTAGACAGTTTTTAATGCAGTTGTATAATAAATAGTAAGGTTTGAGTACTGCCGAAAATATTGAACGTTAGAAACTAAGTTCAATATTTTTGTAGTGCAGTACTCAAATATATTACAGTTGATACCAGTAGACTATGCATAATAGTACATCTTGCATAAATAAATGTTATCTATTGCGCGTCCAAAAGCTTTATACTTTGATAGTGTACATTTCATGTCAAGCCAAGCACTTTCGTTAAGAGTAGCCAAAAACTGACAACTGGAGTTTTAACTACCTGCAAAATTGTCTACCATCTGTTTGTCTGACTTTCTGTCTCTCCGTCCATCCGTCCGTCCGTTTGTCTGTCGGTTTCTCCGCCGTCGGTTTGTTCATCCGTCCATAGGCCTGTCTATCTATCTGTCTGTCTCTCGGTTTGTCCGTGCGTCCGTCTGTCCGTTGAAAAACGTCTTATCATGCAATCAGGATCATTGTTGTTTATTAGTTAAAATGCATGTGAAGTAAAAATCTGCGATAGAGCAAATTTGAAGTTCATAATATAAATATCCAATATCCAAAAATGAAATAAATGTGGCATGTACTTTTCGAGGTATTTAGTGCCAAAGTTGCAACCCTGACGTTATCATGATGTTACAAAATAAGGACGAAAGACTGAGATTGAATTTTTTGGGCAGATGACGTATGCCGTTGGATTAAAATGCATTGTTGTACATATAGTTGCCCAACTACATACGTCATCAAGCGCTCTAACAGAGCGCTAAATTTCTTCAAAAATGGATAAACCATGGCAAACTTTGATAGTTTATAGCTCAAATACAATACAGCAGATTTGCTTTAAATTTTAAGTTAATGTTCCTGTCATACTGACAGTCTATTCAATTCAGTCTATTCTGGTTTCCATACGATCGTCTCGATCGCCCCGGTTGCTCAAATCTCTCCAATCAGACGAGAGGTATTTCGAATCGCCCAATCTGATTGGATGGATTCAGGCGATCGGGACAATTGGGGCGATCGGGACAATTGGGGCGATCGAGACGATCTTATGGAAACCAGGGGCAGCCCCCAGCTGTCGGAGAAAATAAATCAAGTCGGAAAACAGCAACATCAGTCTCGGGCAACTAGCCTATTTCATTCTAGCCCGCTGTCATAGTCCCTAGAAATAAATTGTCTGGAAACGCGGCCAAAGTATTTGTTCTAGGTTTTTGTTCACGTTTGTGCACCTTATTTCACCTTAACGCTTGCTGGACACATTGTATTTTTGGTATGTTCGCCGCGTCTCCAGACAATAATTCTATGGACTAAGCCGCTATTAATGGGGTTATAGTAATAAACCAATCATATAGCCATACTGGAACACATATCACAGACACTTCAATCTCAACCAGTGGCGGCGCCAGGGTGATACAATTGGGGCGGACAAACCGAGTGCCGAAGGTGCGAGAAACCTCTAGGGGGGTCCGGGGGAGCATTTTGGAATCTAGAGTCCCTGAAACGCCATTTCCTGCACTTTGAGGGATGATTTTACAGGATTCTGAAGGTTATAAAACGTCATAAAAAATGCACAAAAGAAAACACATGTTAGGGCCAGAGTCCTAACTACTTCGTATCAGCGGAGGGGATGCGACCGACCGTACTTTATGTAACTCTCCATGAAATGCAATATAGTACTGCTGACCGTTCTCGGTTCTCCTACCAACAATGCCCGAGTGATTATCAGCCGTGAGCGCCACTGACAAATAATGTTATAGCCACAATCTTAAAAAGTCTCAATTCTACTTCGCCCCCCCCCCCCCCTCCCCCCATGTTTTCTCCGCGGATTTGGAGAAATTAAGAAATCAATCTGGAACCGAACTGGGGTGGACCAGTCCACCCCGTGGCGCCGCCACGGATCTCAACATGGTTAATACCTAACTACATTTTCAATAGGAAACACAACTGAAATAATGTAGTGCATGGTATGATATACCTTTTAAATATAATTCTTGCCAACTCAAGCATTTCCCATGCCAGTTGTATAGTAGGCACTCCATCGGCATCGATTGGCTAAAGATAAAACCAAATAGTACAAATTACGGTTTATCATTTCAATGTTGACCAAACTCACACCGAGATTTCGAATTAAGAGAGTTCCAACGATTTCGCCTAGGTAAATTAACCACCAGCTCTGCTATAGATACCATAAACCCAATACTCGCAGGAGTGAACTCTTCAATCTGAATTGCCTTATGACAACGTATCAAAATAATACAAACACGAATACAAACATCAAAACCCTGGCAAAACCACTGCTTATATAAAAACCAACATAATTATGTGAAGTGTAGTATCTTTAATAGATACCTCATCTTCTCCATCATCTTTACTGTCCTTCTCGCCATTCTGCGCTTCTGTTTTGTCATCTTCATCTTCTCCTATATCTTCTCCTACACCTTCATCTTCTCCGGCAATCTCTTCACTTTCATCTATTTCCTTCTTTTCTTCACTACATCCCTCTTTACTTTCCTTAGTAGCCTCTTCGCTTTCCTTAGTAGCCTGTTCACTTTCCTTGGTAGCCTTCTGGCTTTCCTTAGCAGCCTGTTCACTTTCCTTGGTGGCCTCCTCGCTTTCCTTGGTAGCCTCCTCGCTTTCCTTGGTAGCCTCTTGGCTTTCCTTGGTAGCCTGTTCACTTTCCATAGCAGCCTGTTCACTTTCCTTGGTAGCCTCCTTGGTAGCCTCCTCGCTTTCCTTGGTAGTTTGTTCACTTTCCATAGCAGCCTGTTCACTTTCCCTGGTAGCCTCCTCGCTTTCCTTGGTAGCCTCCTCGCTTTCCTTGGTAGCCTCCTCGCTTTCCTTGGTAGCCTGTTCACTTTCCATAGCAGCCGGTTCACTTTCCTTGGTAGCCTCCTCGCTTTCCTTGGTAGCCTCCTCGCTTTCCTTGGTAGCCTCCTCGCTTTCCTTAGTCAGAGCCTCTTCACTTTCCATAGCAGCCTCTTCACTGGCTGGTTCTTTAGTTTCACCACTCCCACCAGCAACGTCTTCCTTAGCTTCTGATGTGATGCCTTCCCCTTCTAGCAAAGAAAGAACATATGTTGAATTACAGTACAATGTTGGCAGTAAATCTGTATAAATTGCTTACAGTCAAAATGGAAATACCTTCCTACTTCTGCTTCTGTAGTTTGTTGTGTATCACTATTTCTGTAGTGGCTACTGAAGCGTATGAACATTTTTTGACGATAAATGTGAATAAAAGGTATAATTTCGCTGTCATGGAATTTAATCATAATATAACGAATATTTCTCCAAAATCGATACTAACACAGGGCTCAAAATAACGTTTCATGTTACGCCGGTCATGGTGACTGGTTAGTTCCAATTGTGACAGGTCAAAGGCGATTTTTGACCGGTCAAATTTCACGTTGGAAACTCGTTTGTTTTTGCCCGGGGAACTTCGACTCACGCAGTCTTCTCACGTTATAACACGAGACATTCTTGGTTTTACGTCATCAGTTGCGAGACCTTACGTTACGAGTTGCAATGCGACACCTTACGTTACCTAAGTACAGTTACAAGACTTTATGATACGTTGACTATACCGGTTGTGAGACCTTACGTTATCAATTGTGAGAGCCAGACCTTACGTTATCAGTTGCTAGACCTTACGTTATCAGTTGTGAGACATTACGTTATCAGTTGTGAGACATTACGTTATCAGTTGGGAGACATTACGTTATCAGTTGGGAGACCTTACGTTATCAGTTGTGAGAGTCAGACCTTACGTTATCAGCTAGATTTTTTTCACGTTTCTGTAGCGGCTACAGAAATACAATAATGCACAACAAACTACAGAAGCAGAAGTGGGAAGGTATTTCTATTTTGACTGTAATTGATATAAGTGTTTAGTAATAACCAACTAATAGAGTATTACAAATCCTACGTTCTGATTGACTGAGCTACCTTACTGTCTATATTAATTGGCGATTAGACCATTTTGACGAACTTTAGATATAGATTTTAATAAAACTTATACATTGCAGCCGGAAAGGGCTGAATTGCGTAAAATTTCATTACAACAGTAGAGAAAAAATAATATATATATATATAATTAAGTATATGAAAAAAAACCCCACATCCAGCAGAAAATTTGAAATAAACATCTTGAAACTCAAAATATCAGCTAAAAACCTTTTCAATTGTGTTGGGTTCACTTTTACGTTATCAGTTGCGAGACATTATGTTATGAATTGCAATGCGACACCTTACGTTACCTTCCAAGCCGCGAGACGCTACGTTATGTTGCAAGTACAGTTACAAGACTTTACGATACGTTGACTGTATCGGTTGCGAGACCTTACGTTATCAATTGTGAGAGTCAGACCTTACGTTATCAGTTGCGAGACTTTGCGTTATCAGTTGCGAGACCTTACGTTATAAGTTGTGAGACCTTACGTTATCAGTTGCGAGACCTTACGTTATCAGTTGCGAGAGTCAGACCTTACGTTATCAGTTGCGAGACTTTACGTTATCAGTTGTGAGACCTTATGTTATCAGTTGCGACACCTTACGTTATCAGTTGCGAGACTTTGCGTTATCAGTTGCGAGACCTTACGTTATAAGTTGTGAGACCTTACGTTATCAGTTGCGAGACCTTACGTTATCAGTTGCGAGACCTTACGTTATCAGTTGCGAGAGTCAGACCTTACGTTATCAGTTGCGAGACTTTACGTTATCAGTTGTGAGACCTTATGTTATCAGTTGCGACACCTTACGTTATCAGTTGCGAGAGTCAGACCTTACGTTATCAGTTGTGAGACCTTACGTTATCAGTTGTGAGACCTTACGTTATCAGTTGTGAGAACTTACGTTATGTTGCGACATCTTACATTATCAGTTGCGAGACTTTACGTTATGTTGCGACACCTTAGGTTATCAGTTGCGAGACCTTACGTTATCAGTTGCGACACCTTACGTTATCAGTTGTGAGACCTTACGTTATCAGTTGTGAGACCTTACGTTATCAGTTGTGAGACCTTACGTTATCAGTTGCGACACCTTACGTTATCAGTTGTGAGAACTTACGTTATCAGTTGCGAGACTTTACGTTATGTTGCGACACCTTACATTATCAGTTGCGACACCTTACGTTATCAGTTGTGAGACCTTACGTTATCAGTTGTGAGACCTTACGTAATCAGTTGTGAGACCTTACGTTATCAGTTGCGACACCTTACGTTATCAGTTGCGAGAGTCAGACCTTACGTTATCAGTTGCAAGACCTCACATTATCAGTTACGAGACCTTACGTTATCAGTTGCGAGACCTTACGTTATCAGTTGTGAGACCTTACGTTATCAGTTGTGAGACCTTACGTTATCAGTTGTGAGACCTTACGTTATCAGTTGTGAGACCTTACGTTATCAGTTGTGAGACCTTACGTTATCAGTTGTGAGACCTTACGTTATCAGTTGTGAGACCTTACGTTATCAGTTGCGAGACCTTACGTTATCAGTTGCGAGAGTCAGACCTTACGTTATCAGTTGCGAGACTTTACGTTATCAGTTGCGACACCTTACGTTATCAGTTGCGACACCTTACGTTACCAGTTGCGACACCTTACGTTATCAGTTGCGACACCTTACGTTATCAGTTGCGACACCTTACGTTATCAGTTGTGACACCTTACGTTATCAGTTGCGACACCTTACGTTATCAGTTGCGAGACCTTACGTTATCAGTTGCGACACCTTACGTTATCAGTTGCGACACCTTACGTTATCAGTTGTGAGACTTTACGTTATCAGTTGTGAGACCTTACGTTATCAGTTGCGAGACCTTACGTTATGTTGCGACACCTTACATTACATTGCGAGACCTTACGTTACGTTTCAGGTACCCCGTCAGGATATCAAGGTTGTAATTTCTGGTATTCAAAACCAAAAAAAAAAGATGGTATCCTACTGGAGGTACCACAAATCTAGAATCATGGACATCGTGATTATTTTGACGTTTGATTAATAAAAAAGCCTAAATTAATACTCCTCAGCATTTACTGTATAGCATAACTTTTTCAAAATTGCCAAAATAACGCGTACTGAACAATTCTCCCAACGGCGAGTAAAATCGTCTGGTGCCTCTGGTATTAGACAGAGTAAAATAATGAATTGGCTGTTTTTGGCCTTCTCATTCAAGAATGAGCTAAATACTTAAATAAATGTTGCATCTTTAGTAATTTTGATATGCTGTTTAAATTTTAAATTACAATGTAGATACAGTAACAATATTTGTACTGATTAAACAAATATATAGGCAGGTAATTGGAATAGATATGAATAATCCAAAGACAACTAATATCTGCAGTCAGCACACATTTCAAACACCTTTGTTTGCAGTTTCTTTCTCTTCCATTGCACTTTGCACGCTTTCTTTCACTGCTTGCTTTTCTTCTAAAGGGATGTCTTTTATTTTTGGGCCAACTACAAAGAACATTAGTACATGTACATAATTATATCACCCGAGGGCAGCACGGGGAGGCCCTTGTACATTCTTTAGTTTTCATGAGTGTAATATGACACTACTAGTTTAATAATATATGTAGAAAATGACCGGGTCTTCCAGAATTCTCATTTACACCAGTCCAATGTATTACATCTTAACTCCTAACATGTCAAAATTGCTCTATAGTTATGGTTTCTTTAGAGATTATTAAAGTGTCTACTATGAAATGAAAAATTCGTTGGCATTTTTGTTGTTTTATTGTACATGCAGAAAAGCATGACAGGAGCACTCACTGAAAATTTCAAGAAAATCTGATGCGTAGTTTTCGCGTTATCAACTCTCAATTGCCGTAGGAAATTTGGGCTTCTTGGTAACAATGCCTTATGACGTACACAGATGGGTCATTAATAGTGAAATTTATTGTTCTTATGCATAGTTGTCCATCTGCGTACGTCATAAGCATTGTTACCGAAAACCCAATTTTTCTCCAAGAACGAACTAGCCATGGCAAACTTTGAGAGTTAATAGCGCGAAAACTACGCATCAGATTCTCTTGAAATTTTCAGTGAGTGTTCCTGCCATGCTCCTCTGTACAATAAAACAACAAAAATGCCAACGAATTTTTCATTTCATAGACACTTTATTGACTTTAACACAAAAAGCAAACAATGAACTATTTTGATATTAGCTCAGAAAAATGTTCAATTAATGTACAGTACGTGAATGGGTAAAATAGCAATCCACCTGTATTTAGTTTGGTTTCTTCATCACTGTCAGATTCTTCTATTTGAACTAGAGAAAGTAATGGCATATAGCTGATAAAAATATTGATAGAATAGTGCTTGATTATTTAAGGTGAGCTAATACAGGCAACATTTTTCTTCAATTTTCAACATAATTTTGTTGTGTTGCAAGTCGAAAAGCATTGTTGCACGTGTTACCACTCACCTTAAACATTGTTACGTAATTAACTGATTTTGTTGCAAGTTGAATCAGCATGTTGCAGCAAGTAGAACTGGATAAATTATATACTTTTTTCAACAAATTTTTTCAACTTGCAACAAAATCATTGTTGCATAACAATTTGTGTAACAATGTTTCAAGTGTATATTGTATTGTATTGTCTATGAAATGAAAAATACGTTGGCATTTCTGTTGTTTTATTGTACAGAGGAGCATGGCAGGAGCACTCACTGAAAATTTCAAGAGAATCTGATGCGTAGTATTTGCGCTATTAAGTCTGAAAGTTTGCCATGGCTAGTTCATTCTTGGAGAAAAATTGGGCTTTCGGTAACAATGCTTATGACGTACGCAAATGGACAACTATGTATAAGAACAACAGCCGATTTCACTATTAATGATCCATCTGCATACATCATAAGGCATTGTTACCAAGAAGTCCAAATTTCCCCAAAACAAACTATCCACAGCAAATTTTGAGCGTTAATAGCGTGAAAACTACGCATCAGATTTCTTGAAATTTTCAGTGAGTGTTCCTGCCATGCTCCTCTGTACAATAAAACAACAAAAATGCCAACGTATTTTTCACTTCATAGACACTTTAAGGTGGGTGGTAATATGTGCAACAACAAACAACACAACAAAGTTGTGTTGCAAGTTGAAGACAAATGTTGCCCATATTACCTTGCCTTTAAGATGATCTACAGGCAGTACAATCTGCCCATGAAGTCATAGAAACAGGGCTCATGTTTAATGTTTCTCAAAGTTCCTAGGCTCATTTTATTGTTTGGGTGTATGGGTGTTTGTAAAGAAGTCAGTCACAATAGTACTTCACATTATTTTATTAGCTTTTATGAAAACATCAAATAAACCAATATTATGTCACAAGCACATTTCGACAAACTGACCAAGCTAGGGCACACCTATCTTTCATGAAGTATTTTTCAGGTTCTCATGCCCCCCTTCCCCCCCCCCCCCCCCCAGCTCAATGTCATTCTAAAGTGTATAGGCAGACCCACTGGCTCTAATTTGGTACCAGGAAATCAAAATTAAACAGGGGAGGAGAAGAGAAAGGAGAATTTCTTTTGAAAGATGTATCAAAATAAAATTGATGTAATTTCTTGGTTATAGTTAAAGTCGCAACAGTTTTATCCAAAGCTGTATATAGCTATAATCAATATGTACTGTACATATTGTTATATACACATTATATACATATGCAGGTAGTTTTCAGCATATCACAGGTCAATTTACTGGTAACAAATCACTAAGAAAAACTGTTTAGCAGTAACAATACCTTCGTTCAAGGCATTACCTAAAACACCATTCTCTACTCTGAAAAAAGTGGAAAAAAGAAAATTCTTTTTACTCTGTAGTTAAGTATTGGGCTTAAGCAGTGGCATCGCTAGGGGTTAAGATTCTTCCAAACCCGGTGAGAAACTTGGTGGTGGTGGTGGTGGTGGTGGTGGTGGTGGTGGGGGTATGAAATGGTCAAATAGTTTACAAGTGCGTGAATGTGTTTTTCATATCTTTTCTTGCGTTAGTTCGCTCTGGAGACTACTATGTGTTAGGTCCACATAATAATTTGGGTTAGGTTTAGGAATGTATTAAGGTCAATGTGTAGGTTACAGGTAGTGTTGGGTTAACACTACCGGAAACAACCAGAAACCATCATATATTTTAAAATCACAATTATCTATATAAAAACTATTATGTAGAATTAACATGAGCTGCCAACAATTATGATGTCATATACCGATGATGTCATATACCGATGATGTCATATTACGATGACATCATATTACAATGACATCATCATTTTGTCCCCCCCCCCCCCCACTCTCCCAGGTCTGGTGACACCACTGGGCTTTAAAGCTTGGAGTTTGTGAGTTCAAGTCGTATACCCATGCATTTAGAGCTCAGACTCACTGCTGTCAGCTGATCGAGATCAAGTTTTCTAAGTACAGTATTAAAAACTATAATCATTATGACAGCTTGTAAGCACACAAACTGACAAAACTTTACAAACTTCAAGCTGAAATCATGTTTTACAGTTTGGTATCACTTACTGTACAAACTTAGCTATTTAAATGTCATTATAACTAAACTGTAAATAAAACTATTTTTGACATCTGATACATAACAGTCATAACATACCTTGCCAATTCTAAAAGACTTTTACCATATTGAAAATATGCATCACCACATTCATTTGCAGTCTGACCATACTTTTCACCCCTAAAAATGTAAACTGACACTGTATCTATCTTCCTAATAATAGCTTAATCTTATTAACCAAGAGTGTAGTGACATTACAAAAAAATTATATCAGACTGAGGAAGTGGACTCATTTTGCTACCTTGGTAACACGATCAGTGCTGGAGGTGGGCACGAGCAGAGTGCATGGAGAAAATTTAAAGACCTTTTGTCCCTCGTGACCTGCAGAAGCCAGCTCACACTCAAGACTCGTGGTATGATCTACAGTACATATGTGTGTAGCAAACTATGCTATGGAGGAGAATGCTGGGCAATGATGAAGGAAGACCAAGAAATATTTTCCCCAAATGACTAAGTGGTTGCATGGGGTTAATAAGAAATAATTATGATATGCCTTTTTACAGGGCTTGAAATTTGCAGTATCCCGATATCCACAGGATACTAGATTTTTGTTTTGGATACTAGAAGTCTTAATGTCTTATGTAGTGTAACGTCTTATAATGTAATGTAACATCTTATAATGTAATAGAATGTCTTACAATGTAGTGTAACATCAAATGTAATATAACTGCAGGCACTGTCATAAACTGTTATAGTTAATTTTAGATATTACAAGTTGAGATTTTTAGTAATCAAAAATGGGATACTAGATTTCAAGGAGGGATACCAAATTCAGAAACCTGGTCAAATGTCTGCCATGTTTACAACACGTGCCAACTTCACTTATATGTATCAAGTCATTTTCAAGTAAAACTGTGTTTACATAAATCAGATTGGAGACATTGAAGCCGATTCAAGCATGAATCTCAAGTCAATCCACTCCACTGCATGGATCAACTTCAGCCATCTGTTTCAATCAGATTGAAAACTTTCAATCTTCTTCATGTAAACACAACAAGGAGAAACAACATGAGAGACTTGACGTGAACACTCAATCAGCTTCATGTAAACAGGGCCTAATTTTGGACTGCTCTCAGAAAGCCACTACTTTATAAAGTCATTTTGGGCGTCTCAGCCATGGTAACCATCATCCATAAGTCAGTACAAACTAATGATCATGTGATTAGCCCAAACACTATAAATAATTAAGTACAGTACAACTTTGAACATCATCACACCACACAATTCTCAACCAACTTCACCGTCCACTTTATACAAGAATTTAACAGGTTCCTTTTATGTTCAAGCCGGTTTGATTTTGACAACATCGAATTTCTCCAGATCCGAAGAACCGTTTCAAATATAATTCTCCATGAGGGAGAACGAGTTTGCACTTCACGTGTAATGAAGACATTTTTATAGTTTAAACGTCATTTATGTGGTCAAAGGATTTGAATGGTAGAAACCTGTAAATGAGTAAATGTTGTAAATACTTACAGCAAACGACAAGCTTCTTGAAAGCTTTTCACTGCCTCGACGATTTCATTGCAAACAAAGTGTCGTTTGCCTTGACTCATGAGCTTGTTAACCTCCTCATGGCTAAAGTCAAAGCGAAAGTAGTAAGAAGTATATCCAGTAAGGAGGTTACAAAAGACATGATATCAAGCTTACTTAAAGGAAGAAGTTGATGAAGCAGGACGTTCTTCTTGAGCAGTAGCCATTGAGATATATTATTACTAAAAATCGTTCTCAAGTATGTCGAACAGATCGAACTCCCGCTAAATATTCCCGCGTTATTGTAAGCCTCACTCGCCCCAGTACATGCCGCGGCGCCCGGATGCAGGCTGTTTGCTAGCCTGCTTCGCAGGCAACACGATCTCGTACCAAAATTAAGTGTATGTCTCAATTCTAAAATAGGGCTCGAATTAAGACATGGCCTTAATTTTAAAATAGGGCTACAATTAAGACATGGCCTTAATTTATATGAGTGTTGTGGTCGGGGTTTGAGAGGTGGGTCTTTTTTCCGGAGGGTTGTGACTAGGTTTAGGGTCCGGGGGGTTTTGGTTAGGTTTAGGGCTACTGGGGGGTTGTGGTTAGGGGTTGGGGGATGGGGGATGAGTTTTCATTTAAAATTAAGGATTATCCTTAATTCTAGGCGAGTTGAGAATTAAGGATAATCCTTAATTTTGGATGTGAGGTCGACCTGTCGCAGGCTAGGTGTTTGCGTCAAAACAAACGCAACGAACGCAACGAACGCAACGAACGCAACGAACGCAACGAACGAACGAACGAACGAACGAACGAACGAACGAACGAACGAACGAACGAACGAACGAACGAACGAACGAACGAACGAACGAACGAACGAACGAACGAACGAACGAACGAACGAACGAACGAACGAACGAACGAACGAACGAACGAACGAACGAACGAACGAACGAACGAACGAACGAACGAACGAACGAACGAACGAACGATCATTAAAGCGCAAATTTCCTATCCCTCCCAATCCCTCCCCCTCCCCCTCCCCCCCCCCCCCCCCACCCCCCCCAAAAGTCAAATGGTTTCCAATATATTTTGTTTTGGCCGCGTAATCATGCGCACAACTTCCATACTCTTGTTCGTTCTTTCAGCCAAGCCATTGATCAGATCATCCTCGTGGTTTAGTAACAAGAAAACTTCGTTGATTTTCTGCTTATTAACGCCCATATATTTCAAGCAATATTGACGAGTTGTGTTGATGAAACTATCGAGTGACACATCATTATCATGTAAGTATTCTCACAAGTTGTTTAAAATAGAGAATTAACCATTTCATAAGAGCTGAATCGAAGAGAATCAGAATTAGGCAGAATTATGATGAAACTGTTTTGCCCACATGTTGCCGAGTTGCCGTTCATTGAAACATCAAACAGCATAAAGAGTTGAAGCTAAGTTCTCCTTTATGACTTTGCTTTGGGTTTTGTCTTCTGGTGTATTAAAGATTGTTAAATTCTATTTCAATTCCTAAAATGCTGAAATATTTTATAGACAGTCGGAATTTTATAATATAAACGCGGAACACTTGGCTTGACTTCTGAAATTTTCGTTCAGCAAAGCCAAATAAATACATGACTCCCTTGGCTTAATAATTTAGGTTTCTTCTTGGATTCCTAATCAGTTCACATTACTAGTCTTGTAAAATCAAGAAATTATGGTTTATGTTGGTAAAAGTGTAATTAAATTATGAGTATAAATAATAATATATTTTTTTCTAAAACATCAATCCTGGACCAGTTTATCACACTCAATCATAAAATTATCTTTATACAGTAGAACCTGAGTTTTACAACCCCCCCTGTTGCCAGGTAAGACCACTCCAAATTAGACTTTAGTTTCCCATCCACCGCTGTGTTCCCCTAGATGGGGCCATGTGATTTCTCCATTATTTCCATTATTGACCTTTTGTTTCCATTATTGATTAATCTACCAATAAATTGTTTACATATCAGCGTAACATTCAATATAAAATTGTTAGAAGTGAAAAAGCGGGCAATCCTTTCGTATTAACCAAGGTACCAGATTGGTATTAACTGCTGGGATTTAAGAAATGTGCGACGGTGCACGTTAGCACACATTCACACCGGAAGTGAGATTTCAGGGATATTTCATACATATTAAATAATGGATAATGGTAATGAGCCACCCACCCACATGTAATTCTCAGGAAGGGGTGGATGGGAAACTAAAGTCTAATTTGGAGTGGCCTAAGAGTGGTTGTAAATGACAGGTGGTTGTACATGGCAGATGTGCTCTATAAAAAGTGCTCCTTGGAGACTCGAGGCAAAAGTTTTTGAACACCTCCATGACCAGTGTCATACGCAGGTGTAAAATGGGTCATTCCAGAAAACATCCACACCTCCCCATGGGGGAAATGTGAAGTTGACCTCCTCCCCCCTTCGGACATCCTAGTACATTTTACTATTATCAGAAGTAGATTTACCCCCCTCCCCGGATGGCACAAATTTCCTCTGTGGGGGAGGTATGGATCTTTTCTGGAATGACCCAATGATGTAAAATCACCATCATAATGAAGAAATACAAAACGTAAAGTGGTGAGGGCTAGTAGAAACTATACTAACAAAATCAATTCCACCATTTACCAGAGCTCTCAAACGCAAAGCAATAAAATGGCACATGGCCATTGCAGCTTTGCTGTAGTTATATGCCACCTGTCTGGCTCAGATTTAGTATGCATGCAAAATTGAGCACCTTGAGTCTCTGAGGAGCACTTTCTTTAGAGCACATCGGTTTTACTCCGGGCAAGGCCTGGTCATACGGTATAACTACAGTGCTGCCATGTGCTGTTTTATCTTTTGTTGTTCATTTAATACCTGCTGTACATCAACTATGCTTAAATTGTGAACTTATTTGTAAGTTTGTTTAGGTTTGAAAATCAACTTTCCCCAATTTAGTTAGTTATATGTAACCTTCTACGCAAAAACGTATTTCTATTTATTAACTTTTCAACCATGCAATCCTTTTTAACGCTTTAGCAAACGGCATGACAATTCTGTTCACCTACCATTCAGTAACAGTTCAAATGCTTTAAGAAGCCGTTTGAACACTAACTGAAACCATTCGAAGTTCAAATGGCTAACTGAAGCCGTTCGAACAGTTTGATAAAACATTTAAAATTATTAACAGAGCGTTCAAACGCCTATTATACATTGGTGCCTGTTATTAAGCGTTCAAATGGCTAACTGAAACCGTTTTGAATGGCTAATTGAAACCATTCAAATGGCTAACTGAAGCCATTTGAGTGGCTAACTGAAACCATTCGAACAGCTAACTGAAACTGTTCGAAGTTCGAACTGATAAGTCAAACTGCTAAGACTAACTCAGTTGTTCAAATCATAGTTAATGTTAAACTTAGCAATTTCCATGTGATAAATCATCATTTTCATATGGCCAGCTGTTTGGCATGGAAGGCGATTGAATGTGGCGAGATATCCGTAGGGTTAGGTGTTCCAACAGATAATACAGGCTTTCGAATGGATCAAACGAAGCGTTCAAGTGATTAGTGCTACCAATGGTTTATTAGGTAGCGCAAGCACGTTTAAATGGTTTACTACAACCATTCAAAT
The DNA here is from genome assembly GCA_964035015.1 of Corallium rubrum. NCBI lineage: Eukaryota > Metazoa > Cnidaria > Anthozoa > Scleralcyonacea > Coralliidae > Corallium > Corallium rubrum. The sequence continues at coordinate 19,510,500 of OZ035998.1, read as the reverse complement.
GGTCATGTTAACACAAATCATAAGCATTGGTATTCCCTAGGAATGTGCATGCCTTTCACTCAGATCGCCTGAATAATCTCTGAAATCTCTTTCACTTTTATTAAAGAGATGGTTTTAGGTTTTTTCAGCATTATTTACTCGATAAGTCAAGTTTTTATTTGACAGGTCATGGAAGATGTGCTGTTGGAAACTTTAATTTTGTGAAATAAAGTAAAGACATTATAATAATTATTAACATGTACTGTACCTCGCAGGTGAATAGTGCTTTTCGCGCAATCTGATTGATTCCTCTAGCTCGGGATATCCTGCACTATTCACCTGCATGCAAAACAAAATGGCGGCCAGTTTTGCTTTGTTTACTGATGCAGGAGATTTTGTTGATAAACAAGACTGATGTTGTAGAATAATGAGAAAAGTCAACAAAATTAAGTAGAAGAGTGTCCTCAGGTATGTTTCTTTACAATTTTCTAGCCATTAATATATTCAAAAGTTGTATTAAAAAACTGTTTTGTCGACAGATATCGAGTACGCCAAGTGCCGTTCATAGTGCCCAAGTTGCTAGCGGCCGTGTCTTGTATAAAATACCGAAAAATATATATAGTTGTTATTTCATTTATGAGGTACATGCCAAAACAATTATTCACCTCATTGTCGGTGAATAGATTCACCTCCACTTCCGTAAATAATTGTTAATTATTTCTGGACAACAGGTGGTAACAAAGCTTTAAATTTGTTGCTCCGCATGTGTATTATTCAGACTAGGTCCTACATGGGTGACGATCAAGTAAACACAAGCAAATTAGAAGAAAACGTAACTCAGTTTTTGGACGCTGGCTGTGGATGCTCTGGTGGTCCAGGTGGAAGTCCGTGTTACAGCTATTCTCTAAAGACACTATACTATTTAACTTGAACAACTGCGTGGAGTTGAGCACCGCCGAACTTGACCTCGTGATTTTGGCCAACATGCAAGCGTCCACACATGGTCACAATGATAAGGTTGGAGAAAAACGAAGTAGCCGTCCGCGGTGCGACTTTACATTTAAGTCAACTCCGACATGTAAAGAAATGTTTTTGCGCCTCTACGGAGTAAGCGATTCCAGGTTTCGTTCTCTTAAAGAGCATTACGAAATCTGCGGTATTGCTCCTAGAGTACGCGGAAACAGCAATGAACTACCAAGCAACGCCCTTCCCCATTCAGTTATACAAGATAGAACGGCGTTTATTTCTAACTACATGGAAGAAAATGCCATACTGCTTCCTGGCATGATTCCTGGTTATAAAAACGATGACATCAAGTTGATATCTTCTTCAGAAACAAAAGCCAACGTTTGGAGGGCATACAACTCAAGTTGCGAATCCGTAAAAAGGACTGCTGTCGGCTATTCTAAGTTTCTCAACCTGTGGAAAGAGCTTTTCCTGAACGTTATTGTGGCCAAGCCTATGACAGATTTGTGTGCAAAGTGCCAGGCAAATACAATGAAACTTCAGCGCTCCACGAACCTGCCTGATGAAGAAAAATCGGCTTCCCTCAAATCACAGCAGGACCATTTAGCCTTAGCTAAGGCTGAACGAGAATGCTACAGAAAGGCTTGTGAAAATGCCGAAGCCGAAGGGTATTTCAACTCTATACGAGAACACTTTGACTTCACTGAAAATCATAGTCCATGTTCAACGAACAAGACTCTACACTATTCGTTTGATTATGCACAGCAGGTTCATATACCCAGCAATCCCATACAACCTGGTCCAATATATTTTAAAACGCCGAGAAAGTGTGGTATTTTTGGCGTTTTTTGTGGAGCAGCACCCCGTCAAGTAAATTTTTTAATTGACGAAGCCGCTGCAGTCGGAAAAGGTGCAAACCCAACCATTAGTTATGTGCACTATTTCCTTCAACACCATGGTATTGGCGAAACAAATGTCCATTTTCACGCGGACAACTGTTCTGGGCAAAACAAGAACAACTACTTTTTGTGGTGCTTTTTGTGGAGGGTTATAAATAACCTTCGCGTGTCCATTATTTGTTTCTTTCTTCTCACTGGACATACCAAGTTTGGTCCGGATCGTTGCTTTGGAATGTTAAAAAAAACAACATTCAGAGCTACCTACACCTCGTCCATATACGAAATGGCTAATGTCGTTGAAACCGCTAGTTTACAGGGCTGCAAATAAATATTTTTTTCTTGACAGGACATGTGTCTGATCCATTTCCAATTTTGGTCAGACATTACTAAAATTTGTTGGGACATAAAACCATTATCACTACATTTTGTCGGACATATAATTCTTCAGAATACAGTCCTGAGTTCATGATATAAAGCCGGTTTCCGTGGCGGTCGTCTGACTCGTCTGTTTAGCGTCGTCTCGCGCGCGCGTGTTATACTTATACATTGTATTAATTAACTCCTTGGTACCAGAGTAATTAATTAGTATCAATTTCTCTCAGAAGACCGATTCAGTTCAGTTACGGAAGATTTAAAATTCAAACATACTCAAGCAAGTCAATAGTATTACGAAAGGAAATCGGAATTTTTCTCTCAAAAAGAAAAGTTTCAGTCTTTCAACAGCATAAAGCCGAATTTCTTGATCAGACATTATATTTTATTTGCACGGACACTATAACTGATGACAATTTGGTTTTGTTCTGACATTTGCCAAATTTGGTCGGACATTGTCCGATGTCCGACAGTAATTTGCATCCCTGAGTTTAACTGGAGTGAACAAGGTTCAATTGGTTGGAACCCACGATGGTAGAATCCTCGTTCCCGTTTATGAATGTGTCAGTTTTCTTGGTCAGTATTGCAAAAAGCTTGCCCAGATCAAAAAGTACCACCATTTCCGTTTTTCCAAGGAGAAGCCGGGAAAGTGAGGCGTGGCTTCCGTAAGACGACAGGTAACCAGAGACTGAAAAGCGAAAAGGATCCATTTGCTAGTGATTGTCAAGTTAGTCGGTTGGTGAAAATGATGTCTGTGAATGGCCATACGCTGTTGCGGTCACCCTGCCATTTCTATTATTCTTTTGTATTTAGTTAGTTTATATTTTTCTTACATGGCAAATCTAATAAAATAAAATAAAACGACAAAGTGAAAATTATTTGGAAAACGAATGGTAAATGGAGGGATTGCGATCACTGGATCAAGAGAAAGATAATGTTAAAAAATATCGACACCAGCAAGGAAGAACATACTAATCTCCCACTCAGCCAAGGTGACCCTGTTAAAGTAAAATTTGGAAGCCGTTAGTACGATGCTGAAGTAGCAGAAAGTGGGAACTAAAAGAAGGGGGAAAAGTAACAAATTGTCTGTTGGGTAAAAGCAAAAGCCGGGGGGATTACTTCGCTTACAGCTCTTTTGGAAACATAATGGAAACTTGGGTATTAAACTTCGAAGTATAGCTAATCATGAATTTCGAATTGATATTGTTTTAATAACTTTCCGACAGAAGCAAGTGTCAAAACGCCCTGCATCGTATCGGTTAAAGATGCTTTTAATAACTTTCCGACAGAAGCAAGTATCAAAACGCCCTGCACCGTACCGGCTAAAGATGCTTATGAGCAGTTTGTTGCTCAAAAAGCAGAAAGAGAAGAAATTTGGAAGGGAGAATACTCTAAAATGAAGGGAAAGGAAGAGCTTACACTCCAAGCTGTGTAGCCCAAGCTACCCAGCAAGGCTCAATCGTGGTCGTCGACCAGTGTAAACAAGTATGAAGAGCAGCTTCGCCTAAAGACCCTGGAGTGCGAAAATTTGACCCGAAAAATCAGTGAATTTAGAAAGAAATTTCTTTGTTGCCGAGAACTTGACTAACGTAACTATTAAATTGTTTTATGCTCTTTTATATATCTAATTTACCCCGTGCAGTTTATAGGATTAATTGTTTTGAAAAATTCCATCAACGGTAAAGCATGTGAAAGATAAATCATTCGTACGTTGCTTATTGTTATTGTAGACGATGAAGGAAATGCAATCTTCAACGATGGTAGCGTTGTCAAGAATAGAGCAGCGGCTAGATTCCATTGAGGCTTGTTCTTCTACCCGTTTCAAACGTTGGCGTTTGACACGCCTGCCTTATATTTTGACAACGCGTATGGATGTTTGTTGCATAACACACTTTGAATAATAATTGTCAGTTGTTTGCTGTACAAGCTGTGTTAGTTAGTAATACTCAGAAAAACTCTGAGCTCTAAGCGGGACTCGAAGGACTGGGCACAGTCTAAGGTATATAAGTACCTTGATTAACCTTGCTCCGCTATCTGAGTTCTAGTGGCTCAGTGGTTAGAGCGTCTGGCTAGCATTCAGAAGGTTGTGGGTTCGAGTCCCGCTTAGAGCTCAGAGTTTTTCTGAATATTACTAACTAACACAGCTTGTACAGCAAACAACTGACAATTATTACGAACATCAAGCTGCAATTTCTGAAACTAACAAACGTTGAATAATATAATAACGAAAGGTCCTGGTTTTATTCAAGTTCTATAACAGTTGAACAGCTCAGTTAACCTGGTGCCTGAAGTTATAGTGAAGCAACACTATCGACATTCGAGACAAGTGATCTGAACAGGAGCAGAGACAGTGACGTCGACCTCCCAACAATTGACATGGATATGGTCAAACAATATGTGGGGGTAACGAGTATACCCACTTACATCCGGTCCAAGTAGTCTAGGATTGCTGGAAAACACTGCAGAACCAGAGAGTAACTTATCTGAGGACTTAAACAGAACATTCGTTACGCCGCGAAAGGTGAAAAAGGTCCGAGAAGCGTCCGAGAAAGAGAAGGAACCCTACCGATGTGCGTTAAAGCTACTTCGCTACTTTTTCTCCGCCGAGGAAATTAAAACAAGTAACACCGATGGCTCTCACGGCAAAGTTCCGCTTGAGAGCAGTAAATTAAATTCCGTAAAAGGTAGGTTTTAAAATCAAAATGAAGTTTTTCCATGACCGCACTGCTTTACCACTAAAGAAAAACTTCCTATTTTCTTTTGTAGTGTTGATTTTTAGCAGATTTCCAGCAAAATCGCAAGAGGAAGAAGATAGAACCTGGAGACTTATTAAAGGCAAAATAAATGCCGAGCAAGTAAATTTAACAGTGCGATAAAGAAAGAACCGATGTGAAAGTTACTTGTTTACTAGTACTTATTCAGCAACTATACGACGCGAATTAATTTAACGGGATCTGGGATTTATTAATTTTATAAGCCCTAATCAAACGAGAACGCAAGTCATCGCAAGTTGGCAATCACAAATTTCTGTGGCGGTCGTTCGAACACCCAAATTAACAGAATAAAGGCTTCATGAGTGTTTTAAACAAGTTTTAAGTTTGTCACGGTACATAATATTTTCGAAAAATCATTCAGAGCGGCTGACTGAGATAGCGTGAAGTATGATCCATTGATCCGTTTGAACGGTTATGGTAAACCGTTTAAAACGCTTGTTATGATCCGTTTGAACGGTTGTAGTAAACCATTTAAACGCTTGTGCTACCTATAAACCAATCCAACGTTTGTAGCAACCATTTGAACGCTTCATTTGATCCGTTCGAACGCCTGTTATTATCCGTTCGAACGCCTGTTGTTATCCGTTCGACCGCCCGTTGTTAACCGTTTAGTTAGTTTGCCAAACCGTTCGAACGTTTTGGGAAACCGTTCGAACGCCTGTTGTTATCCGTTCGACCGCCCGTTCTTAACCGTTTAGTTAGTTTGCCAAACCGTTGGAACGCCTGTTGTTATCCGTTCGACCGCCTGTTGTTAACCGTTTGATTAGTTTGCCAAACCGTTCGAACGTTTTGGGAAACCGTTCGAACGCTTTTACAAGCCGTTTGTCATCCGTTCGCCGTCCGTTTTTTTGGCCGTTTTAACGGAAAAGCGTTGAGGTACGTTTTCGCGTCACATATTGTGTAGTTCCAGAAAATATCCATAATTATAACCCCCCACAGAAAGGATTTCCTTGATGGCCCCCATCCCTCTAGATTTTCCAAAATTGCCCCAAGTAAAGTTTTACCTCCCTCACCCCTCTGGAAATTCCAGTGTTTGACTGTTGTTATACCCCACCCCTCTGGAAATTTCAGTCTTAACTACTGCAAATCAAACCGGTTTTACCATCACCAACGTCCAAATTTGTATAGGTAATCGCATGGGGCCGAGGAAAATTAAGGTTTAATTTCACGAGTGTTTTCAAAATTCTACAAAATTGCCCGAGTCGCGAAGCGACGAGGGTAATTTGTAAGATTTTGAAAACACGAGTGAAATTAAACCTTAATTTTACGAGAACTCATGCGATTATGTGTTAATAATATAGCGGGCAAAATTATTCAAGAGCTATGTTATGTCCAGAAAATGTCGAAGTACAATGTACCTTATCACGGTCGACGCTCGGCAACATTCCAAATTTCCCTCGCTCTATCGCTGTGCATGTAGCTTTCTTTTTGTAGACACAGGCAAAAGTTCGTAAATTTTCTACTGTATTCATTTTCACTCATAGTTTACACTCCTTCAGTAGTTCAAAGTAGTTCAAAGTAAACAAAAAAGCATTTTCAGACCGAAAAACCTTGCAGATTTGTTGAAAACATTGTCAGTCCTCTGAGGTTCACTGTTACTAAGTAACCAAGCGACCAATCACATGCAAGTACTGCTGATCAAGGAACCAATCAAGTGCAAGTAATTTTGCCCTGAATTACAAAAAAATGCCCTCTTCATTAGCCAATCATATTCGAGAAATTTTGCCCTCTATATTATTAGGAATGTAAATTTGAACTTACGTCAAGTATCAAATTACGTTTCTAAATTCAGAATTTCATTACAACGTTCGACTTGATGTTCGATTCGAAGTTCACTTTTACGGAAAACCTTTGGTAGACCAGACTTTCTTTGATATGATTTCTTTTGGAAAGTATGTTGTTAATCATTCTGCAATTCCAAATTACCAACTGCACAGACAAAGAATGGCACAAAGCTGAACTTCAAATCGAACATTTGAACTTCAAATCAAACTTCGCAATGAACTTCTGAATCTGGAATTGTAATTGGGAAGTTGGAAAGTTCAAACATTGCGTTGAAAAGTGAGTTGAAATCGACAACAAATGTCTATTAAAGCAAGTCCAGAGTGCTATATTAATAAGACTGAAGTAAATTTTCTAAACGAGTAGCTTGCAACGGTGCAAAACGAACAATTGGATTCACAACAAACAGGACAAAACTACGTGTTCGCAAGTTGAATTTTATAGTTTGTTTTGCATGTAATATATCATACACTCGGAGGAGTGTTTCATCAGGATATCCAAACACCGAGATGTTTGTTGAAAACCGAGGCGAAGCCGAGGTTTCTGAACAAACTTCGAGGTGTTTGGATTTCCTGATGAAACACTCCTCCGAGTGTATGATATAACATCTCGAACAAATAAGTATTTTAAAGGGATATGGCAATAAGAATTATTTTTGTCTAATTTGTAAGAACATCAAGAATAGTTATGAAGTGCGTTTACAAATTTTCATTAGATTTTTTATTTTTTAAGAAATTCGGCATTATTTGCGTACGAATACGCTCGCCATCCGCCATTTTGGATATGCATATCTATCGTCAGATATGCATGACGTCACAAGCAGGGTAAAATTTGTCTAAACATTTCTTAATTTCCTAGGTATTTTAATGCAAAATCTTAAGTATTTTGATCTGATATATTTCAAATTGAAACTCTAACAATGTAAAAGAATTTTAGCTGACATTTCGCTACTGACTGCAATTTTTACAATGTTTACCCTGCTTGTGACGTCACTTAATTAGATCTAATTGTGAAACAAGATGGCGGACGGCTTGTGTTTTTGTTCGCAAATATCTGAAAAAGTAAGCCAGCTAATGAAAATCTGTAAACGTACTTTCTAACTTTTCTACATATTCTTACAAATTGGACAAAAATAATTTTTATTGCCATATCCCTTTAAGAGAAAATCGAGATGAAAGTTTGCTTAATTTATGTAGTTTCTTCCTCCGATATCCAAACCACCGACACGGTACTGATTTCCTTTGTGTTTTCCTCATGAATTATTAATGAGTTTGAGATGTATTGTGTCTGACATACCATACTTGTAGACACTTTGTTGGTGTTAACTGGCTTGGCATTGGTATATAACAATAACCAAGCAAACAAGTGGATATTTATGTTTTTTACGTTTTAAATAAAAAATACAAGACGCCTGGTCAGGCGTTCACTCGGGCTACTGCAAAATCACGCGCAGGTTGTCACATGCAGTGCTAAGATCTAAAGCCGCCGTCTAAACACATTCAGGTCACAGACAAAAGTCAAAACACAATCCAATCTCCGATAGAAAACGCAATTTGCAATACACGAAACACGATTGCCTGTAACGTATTTCTTCGGGTATTAAATATCAACACAGCTAGCGACATTACTGACCAATATCAAACTATGTCTGTGAACACGCAAAACACATCCGAGACGAGAAAGACTTGATCACACTCTGATCATCAGACAGTTAGGAAAGCTAAGAAAGAAAGCATTATTTCCACACATGTACAGCGTTCATATGTCAAGTCTCTTCGGGTATTATATATCAACACAGCTTCATGTATACGGCGTGTGAGATCGTAAGCGTATATAATATCAAGATACTTGCCAGCGACATTACTGACCAATAACTATGTCTGTGAAAACACAAAACACATCCGAGAGGAGAAAGACTTGATCAGACATCAGGAAAGCAAAGAAAGAAAGCATTTGGCATGCACGCATCAGTTTCGCAAAGTCTTATTATGTTTGTCTTGATCGAGACGGCGGAATAAGTTAAATGCGCACTTGACTTGAGCCTGCGCTTTCTGATTAGAGAGGGCTGCGGAGTAGGCTAAGAGCGTGACACAGAAGGAAAAAAACAAACTAAAACCGAGCCGAAACCTAGACTCGTCTACCTGCGGTAGCCCGAGTAATCGAAGACAAGTATTAAAGTTGAGGAATATGCCTTAAAGTGTCACTAAGATGAAGAAATCGTGAATCTACTAGTATTGACAAGAGTAAACTATAATTTCCAAATGAGGAATACCAGCGTTTTCAGTTTAACAAAATATTTTCTCGTTCTCCAAATTTTTTAATTTCTGAAACGTGTAAATTAAGTGCCTCGTGACGTCATTTTCTCACGCGGCAAAAATAAGATTTACAGAATGACTAATATCTCTGAAACTATGAGGTAAAGATAATTCAAACTTTGCACAAGAATAGTTTATATAGGGAAAATTCACACCAATGTTCACATGTTTCCATGGATACCATTTGCAAACAGGCGCCTTCCATTTGTAAAACAAAAATGTTTATTTTTTCTCCATAAAACAACTTTTACTGCAATACATTGTTTTGTAGACACACAGATATTGTATTTTGAATGTTTCAATCATCATATTCATTTGAAAAGAAACATAAAATTAATATTTTAAATTTTTTAGTAAAAATGCGTGTGGTTCTAAACGGTTTCCGTAGGAACAACATGATGCACGCAGTTGAGCAATTTTTTGGTCAGTTAAATAGCGAAATGCTGAAAGTGAATAGCCATTTGCTACCCCCCTTAATTAGAAACTTGTTTACAAGCATCCATGTAATAGAACTAAATTGGTCAACCAAGTTAAAGATTTACAGAACTGTAAATTTACTGAAACAAATTCTGATTGTAGAAAATCATGAATCGAGATAAATTAGCAAAACTTCAAAATCAAGTTCGAATTGGAGGAAAGGTAAGTTCCTGAAATCTTTTTTGTATGTTGTCTAATTGTTATGCTTGAATTGATGGTTATTATTAAAAACAATATTGACTTCTCATATTACCTGAATACCTCCCTGACCCTGCTGTTACTAAAACGATATAACACATGCAGAGAACGTCTGAACTTGCCTCTAACTAATAAACAATAGCCGAGTTTCAGGGTGTTGCGCATGCATCGTTTTGCAAAGGAATTGGCGGGCTCCCCAGTGAACCAACAACAGCAGAATAACAGTGTTAAACATCCAGAAACTGTATCTACACTTTGTTGATTTTAAACAGTATATATATTTACTTTGAGTGGAGTTTGCCAGTTTTCTTGAAAAATGATGCGCGCGCAACAACCTGAAACTCGTCTATAGCCGAGTTTCGGGGTGTTGCGCGCGCATCGTTTTGCAAAGGAATTGGCGGGCTCCCCACAAAGTAAGCAATGGCAAACAGACTTGCTAGCGAACCAACAACAGCAGAATAACAGTGTTAAACATCCAGAAACTGTATCTATACTTTGTTTATCATTAGGGTGGTCAACAGATCCATTATATCTCTTACACTGAAGTTTTAAACTCATAAACTGTTTTAAACAGTATGTTTACTTTGAGTGGAGCTTGCCAGTTTTTTTGAAAAATAATGCGCGCACAACACCCTGAAACTCGCCTATTAACTTGATTTTACTTGATTTCACTTACATTTCGATAGCGAAGCGCCATCCTCGTACACCCCCCCCCCCCCCCCCCCGCGCTTAGCTCGCAACTTTCCCTAGCGCGCCTGGGTACGAGGTTAGAAATCCTTAGTGCCTATCTCATGGTTGGGGACTTTGAATATTTGTAATCTTTAGATTGTTCTGAGAAAAATTGTAATATATCTTGTCAGACGAAACTTTCATCTTCATGGGCTTTTTCGCTGTTAAAGGTTCGGGAAGTGATGTCATTTTGACGTCAAAGCAGGAATATGTGTATATTAAACCCTATTTCTAAATCCCTGCTTTGACATCACTTCCGGAACCTTTAACAGCGAAAAAGTCCATGAAGATGAAATTTTCATCTGACAAGATATATTACAATTTTTCTCAGAACAATCTAAAGATTACAAATATTCAAAGTCCCCAACCATGAGATAGGCACTTTAAAGATTAAATTTTGGTTTGTTTGACTGAGTTGTGGTCTATAAATTGTAACTGTGCGCCACTTATTAATTATAGTTTCAAATACTTCCTTTTGAATTTGGTTACAGTTATTTTGATTCACTTACCAGAGTTTTTCAATTAGCAAAGGTTGGAACAAAATGGAATTCTTAAACCAACATTAATTTAACCCATTGCTGCCTAGGATAGGGTGTCTGAAGGTTCTCCTTTTGACCTGTAAAATTGCTTGGTATCGGGCAGAGTAAAACAAAAGGTCTATTTTTGGTTGGCTCGGACAGGAATGGATGACTAATTGTTAAAGTGCCTGGAATCTTTACATATTTAAATAACTTACCAGCTTTGGAGCGCTGTTAATGGGCGGGGATTTAATATTTTTGAGAAAAAATTTCGGGAAAATTTTTTTTGTAAAGTGCCTATCTCACGTTTGGGGATTTTACATATTCGTAATATTTGGGTCTTCCTGAGCAAAATCATAATATATCTTGTCAGCAGAAAATTTCATCTTCATGGAGTTTTTCGCTGTCAAACTTACCGGATGTGATGTCACAAGAGGCATTCCAAACCAGTTTTCTTGTTATTTGCGACAAAAATGCCGCTTGTGACATCACATCGGGTATTAACTTTGACAGCAAAAAAGTCCATGAAGATGAAATTTTCGGCTGACAAGGTATATTATGATTTTGCCCAGGAAGACCCAAACGTGAGGCACTTCAACCTTTATACCTCTAACTGTGACCGTGCGAGTTTACAGTGTGACGTCACGGTCGGAACTGAATTTCTGACTTCTAGTGTGTTTTTGGTATTGCGTCTCTTAAACCTTTATTTAGGCAGTGAAAACTTTAGATATATTGATCAATATGTTCCAAGATGGTTCGTTTGACTCAAACTCGGCGGAAAAATTTTTGGTGTTCCGACTGTGACGTAGATCTATCAATGCCCAGGCCAAGAAAAACGATCTAACTTTCAAAATGGCGCGATTTAGGCTGATTTGCCAACTTCGGAGCGCTGTTAATAGGCAGGGATTTAATATTTTTGAGAAAAAAATTTCGGGAAACATTTTCTTTTAACCTAAGTTATTAAAATATGTGTGTGAAGTGTTTTACAAAATTTAAAGATACTGAGGTTAAAGTGTATATGAAACGAAAATTAAGTTTGTCTTATTTGAAAGAACTCTTAAAATAATGGGGAATATCAATTTACAGCTTTTTCATATTTTACTTAGTTCTTGAGATATTTAGACTTATGTGATATTCAAATGAGATAACTTATGGTTCGTTTTTTTCTAATTAACATATTCGAAAATCGCGAATATTTTTAAGAATAAGATTTTTGAACAAAATCACCTGAAACTTTGCATATTGCTACAGTTCATGCAACTAAACATGAAAGACAAGTTACAAGTGATTTTGATCAATAATCGTAAAAGTATTCATGATTTTCGAATATGTTAATTAGAAAAAAAACGAACCATAATTTTTCTCATTTGAATATCACATAAGTCTAAATATCTCAAGAACTAAGTAAAACATGAAAAAGCTGTAAATTGACATTCCTCATTATTTTAAGAGTTCTTTCAAATAAGACAAACTTAATTTTCGTTTCATATACACTTTAAGTAAAGAATATCAGTGGCAATTATAGTTTCGAGTGTATATTAGATGGAGTACTAGTGTTTATCTGGGGTTAGCCAGAATGAAATGCTTGAAAAGAATGAAAAGTGTTTACAAGAATTGACTTGGTGAGGTTCATGTTTTTAGGGAACTCCTCGTAGGAAAAAAAAAGTCGTGCACAAAACAGCTACTACAGATGACAAAAGACTACAAACCTCGTTGAAAAAGCTTGCAGTTAACAACATTCCAGGAATTGAAGAGGTATATATTATTGTTTTTTTAAAGCGTTAACTGTTAAAGTGCTAGTGCAGCGAAATTTCACCAGTTTTTGTGACTACCGCTGACCTGTCAGCGGGAGCCACTATGTCGGCAACAGGGCGCTTATATACGGGGCGGTGCAACGCGCTCATATCGCGCTGATCGGTGTGTGATGCACAAAAGGACTGGCACGAGCGTGCTGAGCAAAAATTGATCAAAAGTGGATTTTTGGGCACTGTGATATTCTCGCTGTTTTTTCTTTAACTATGTAATTTCGGAGGAACCTTTTGCAATGTACCGACGAAGTACTTATTCGTTTAATGTATGAATATTTGTTTGGCGTAAAAAGTTGTACTATAAAGGAGTTATTATGAATAATGACTCCATTTTTTGATGACTTCTATTGAGGGAAAATTTCATTACAAGATTTGAGCATGTTAACAGGTCGTCCACGCCTAGGAATTCAGGTATGTTGAAGATTATAATAGTGTGGTTATATCTTAAAGTTTTCATAAAAATCGGAGTTGATTATCTGGAGATATAGCGTTTGGATGTTAGGTATTTTTATGGTTTAACTCTTGCCTGTTTAGTTCCTCAATTGCTGCAAGAGAAGTAAACAAAACTTATAGTTTTGCCATGTTACGATTCTTAGTAATTATATCAATAACTTTATCGGGTTTTAGAAGTATTGGGTTAGAATAACAGTAAACTGTAAACAAATTTTACTCTCCGATCAGTTTATTAAAATACGACTTGCTGGGACGCATGCCGAGCGCATTATGTGATAAAATTTCGTCCACACCTTGTAATTTTGTCATCAGATAGCCAAGATGACTTCTTGTTAGGTTTCATTGAGAAAATGCAAATTGGAGTTGATTATTTCTTGATATTCAATTGGAAAGATGACCTACCAGCTAAAATTCAATGCAAGATGTTGTCTTCTATCGAACATGGCCGAATGATAACGTGCACAAACAAAGATTTCCAAAGACTTCTTGCGTCATTTCTCTTGCGAAAGCAACGGTACGGTTCATATTTTTCAGCAACATATCTGTTCATGTTTCAGCAACGACTCCAAATGTTTTGGGAGTAACACCAGAGAATATAGTAGCTGAATCCACTGATATATCGTATGGCTGGGCAATTTCATCCACGTCCTCTTCTAAACTCAACTCAGAGACTTCCACATCAAGCGTATTTTACCCGCCATATTTTGGACTTTCCTGGCTTAGCGTTCGTCGCTATGGTGACAGGGGGCTTGTTACCAGTCCTCTGCATCACACATCGATCAGCGCGCCCATTGCCGTTTCACCGCCCCCTATATAAACGCCCTGGTCGGCAACATGCTTGCGCGCTTGATTGTCTTGGACCTCACTTACGTCATACTCGACAGCTATCGTCGGATATTCGGCACGATCGCCATATAGTCGAGAAGATCGTCATTGATCGCCAGGTATTCGAGAAGTACTCGAGTTGTTTTCGTGGGGAATAAACTAAAGTGAATCTCGTCTTTGCATTTTGGACAATTTTGATTTTTGAAAAGTGTTACTTATTACTTTGCAAATCTTTTCTTCTTGGAACGGTTTCTGTCATTGATCAGCTTATACAAGGTAAGAAATAGTTTCAAAACTGTGACGTTGTTTTTCTTATATACTATATACAAAATCTATAAATACTTCGTACTTCGGTAATATAGCAGTACTAGAAATATTCAGCTTATAAAGTTCGCTAGAAGTTGGGCCTTCAACTGTGTCCTCTTTCAAAACTCTTCTTCTTTTATCGAAGGAATTGTCAAGATACACCAGTCTTTGATAGAAATTATTTATAATAATAAAATCGCTTTTTGAGTTTAAGTTTAATTTTGGTTGAATTGTGTGTTGTGCTCACTGGTCAGTGACTCGTGTTACTGCATGTACATGTGTATATAGTGAGAAAACCAACTTCGAGCTAGCCGCTAGGTGTTTAATTAAGGCCAATGGAATTGAGGTTTCAGTTTACCGTCCAAGGATTTTCAAACTGTGATGCGGCTTTTGTTCATTATTCATTATTCATTATTTGAATCATATTCATTTATCTTGTCCGAAAACGTAATGAAATCGATCTGTGGACCTATCATCCTTGTCAGTGGCGCTGTCGCAGTGAAATGTGTTACCCCGTGAAATCTGTTACCACGGAACAAAGTTACTACCGGCTACATACAATTAGTCTTCTTTTATATTAGGCCATATTTATCGCAATGGTAAAATCATGATAAATGTGTTCTTTTAGTCATCCAATATCAACTTTAGTCAAACTAGGAACTATCTACACTACTCACCAATGTGAACAACTTCTTAACTTTTCAAGACATATAAACATCGAACAATGCCTCAAGACGAATAGCCGGCGAGCCGGCTCTCCTTTGAGGGCTACAAGATGAATGACACTTGTTTTGCTCTTCGTGATTTAATATATTATTTCTTGTCTTGGGAAATAATGAAATAATGATTGAAACACTGGAGTCTATAGGAAATTACAAACAACATGGCTGACAATATCCGTAATCGACCGGTCGATTACGGAAAATAATCGACCGGCACGTGACACGTCTCGGCCAATGAGAACACACGATTTCAACGGAAGTAACTTGTGCCATTTAATAATTACTATTAAACTTCTTTTTTTTCTTCCTCTCCCTTTATGACAAATATACATCGTTTGGACTGGTTCACTTCTTTCCCAGTATAATAAAGTGTGTTTATAGAGACCTGGTCGACTTCAAATTCTTTCGCCAGTCATCTTATTAAAGCCATACCTCTCTTGTTTCGTAGCCCCAGTGCGATATTTTCTTTCCCTAAGAAAATCTAACAATTCGTTTCGTTGTATTTTTGTTCATTCATGCCGGTAGGAACTTTGTTCCGTGGGTAACAGATTTCACGGGGTAACACATTTCACTGTGACAGCGCCCATGGACTGAGGTGGGCCATCGTCAGCCCACGGCCCGACGGTTTCTTTGTCATCCAAAACACTTCTTGTGACATACGTTCATTTTAAGCCGTGTTTTATATCACATAAGTATTCATCAAGTATTGTCCAATGTTCAAAAAGCAGGCAAAACAGTACGCACTGACACTGTCGAATAAATGGTGACCGATCATGTCGATCATCACTGATGCGGTCGACCACGTATCGAAGGCTTCGCTATTTATTAATAAAAAGTGTATACACGCTGTGCAAATGATGTAAATAGTATATTTGAAAGTCCTGATGTGGAAAATCTACCAATAATGAAAATTATTTTGAATAATGAAAATTTCATGCGGTAGTTTCAAGCCCATGCGGGTGGTGGACGGTAAACTGAAACCGCAATTCCAATGGCCTAATATTAAACTTAAGATCAAACACCTCTTTCGAGTGGTTCAAGATCAAACAAATCAGGAAATTAATCCGTTGTCAAATAAATCAGTATTTTAAGATAAGTTTGAGGTAAGAGTTGGCTTAATCTATCCAAGTGTTTATCACATATCAAACCTTTGTCTCGCTTATGATTTTCCTATGTGTTTGGTTTATAAATTATTAATGATTTGGAGAAGTATATATCAATGTAAGAAATTTATGCTGACAAAATATCTTGGCTGTTATATTGACATTACAAAACCTTTACTTGGTGCTTTGTTTACTTGTTTTAGGTGTTGTTCAATTTCTTGTATAATGAAATTAAAAAACCAACGTTTGTGCACACCAGAGCTGCTACAGCGGTCTGACCTCAGAATAGTAGATACACCAGAAATCTGACTCTTGTGAAAGTACTAAAATATTCTATAATCTGGTGTCTAAGTGTCACTCAATTGTACATTTTGATAAATTGTTGAAAAGCTATTGTGAGCTGTTGCAAAATAAAAATATATCTGTTGAAACTATACAATACTGAGTATTATACTGTCTTATTTAAAATACTAGCAGAATCACAAAATATTAGTGATATGCATAACATTTGAATGCCACTGACAGCATATTTATGACAGGTAAAATGTTGTTTTGGAACACAATGTTGATGATCTGGGGTGATTAATTCTTTGAAAGTTTCATGGTGATAATGTAATATAGATTATTTTTGTGGAAATGCCAAGTAAAATATTTATTTGCTAAGCTTAGACCTGAGGCAACAGGCCGAAAGCTCAGCAAATAAATATTTTATGTGGTGTTTCCACAAAAATAATCCATATGATCTAGGGTGAGTTGTAAAAAGTCGAGATAAAGAACAGCACTAATCATGCTTTGAAAACCTAATATAAAATTTTATCCACTGAATACATGTAGTTATGTATGTGATAGTGCTGTTCAGTGGATAAAAGTTAAATTGGGTTGTTCAAAGCACCACTATAGTGGTTCTCTAGCTAGGATTTATCCACAGATAATCTATCCGGGCTTTGTATAAAAATATGAATTTTACAAGTTCACTTCATGTAAAACTTTGGGGCATGTTTATAATGCTAATATATGCTATGCCATATATTAATATATGGAAACAGCCAGTAAAGATGTATGTATAGTATGTGCCATGTTCAAATTAGCAACACATGTATAAAATGATTTAAAATATCTCATTTTTTGTGTGTGTGTGTGTACTTTTCACACATTTTCATGCATTGCTTCTTGAGTCTATATCTCTCTGGGCTTAATAGCGGTAGTCACATGTACGCATTGCGTACCTATTTTTTATGATTGCATTTGAAAGGACACTTAAAATGACAACGTAACATCTTTGGTAGAATTTCGTTTCCTTGCTTCATTCTTGAGATATTCAGGTTTGATATGCAAATGTCATAATTATGACATCACACTGCATAATAACTTTTTTTTGAAATAGCATCAATTTTAGGATAGTCCAAATATTTTACACCCAGCTACACACGTTTAGTGACCAGTCATGGCAACATTATTTTATTAAGTACTTTCGATAAGCACTCTCAAAGAAAATCATACTTTTCTTAAACGTCATTATGCAGCGTGATGTCAAAAGTATGACATTTGCATATCAAACAAACCTGAATATCTCCAGAATGAAGCAAGGAAACGAAATTCTACGAAAGATGTTACGTTGTCATTTTAAGTGTTCTTTCAAATGCAATCATAAAAAACGGGTGAAATTTCGCTGCATTGACACTTTAAAACAATACCCAAAAGGGCCTACTCATTGGACTTAGGTGTAAGTTTACCAATACATGTATCTGTTGCAGCACAAAATGTATTATATTTACTATTTATTGACCAAGCGTGAGGTCTGTATAGTGAGATATCGGACCGACGTTTTTAGTATAGACCGAGTGAGCTCAGCTGCGCAGCGAAGCGAGGTCCAGGCAGAAAACGGAGGTCCGATATTTCACTAGTACAGATCAAACAAGCGAGGTCAATAAGTAGTTTAGTCCCCGAGCCGAGCGGAGGGCCGAAGGCCCGGAGCCCGGTGAGGGTGCTAATCTCGACGCGCGTGGAGTCCATTTTACACGCGTGTAGAAAAAGCGAGGGAGACGAAATCTGAGAAATAGTTTATATATATATTTATATATATGTTTGGTACGGTGTCACGCGGTAAGAATTGTTGGGCACTGGTGACTAGCGACGAAGAAAACTATAAACTCTCAAGCAAATGAAATAGTATTTTGCTTTCGTTTATTAAACGAAACGAAATGGAGCACGAAGAAAAGGATACAAACAACCCGTTTAATATATCTTGAAGAGAAACCAGAGAACTTGAAGAAACCAAACGACGTATGGTAAACAAAAACTCGATCTGAATTACAGTGATTCCGTGGTCAAAAGTTAACGGTAGGTTTCTTGTTTTCAAGTTTCGCTTAACCTAAACAATATACTGCTTCACGTTTTCGTGCTTTCCCTTTGCTCGTCCAAACCATAAATCAGCTTAACTAAAGCTAACTTAAAACACTACCTTTATAAGCTTATGTAGACGTGATGATTTTATTGGCATTGCAATCACCTTTTGTTATTAAATACTCATGGTCTTTGGCGATTTTTTTGGCTGTATTTCCAAATTTTCGACTGAAACGTTGTCTGTTTAATACTACTTTCTAGAATCCGATTCTACTGAATTGTTTTTATCCTGGACTCTTTTATAAATGTAATTTTTGAGCTGTTGACATTTAATTCTGCCTTTGCAAAACATGTATTCATAGGGAAGCCATTTAAAGCTTATTAAAAATAATCCCTTTTGAAACCTCCTAAAACCATATTTTGTATGCTTTGAAATGTTAAATCAGTTTAGTCATCTTATTCATAAATTATAGAATTATCTTGAGGATTATTTGTTTTTAATATCTGTTTGTTTTTATATTGGCTGTATATCAGATGTGCTTATTTTAATCATGGCAGGTGGGTGGGTGGTTGGGTGGGTGGGTTTTGGGGGTTTCAAAAAAGCATTTAATAAAAGCGGGCGAGGGGTTGTTGCATTCATGTATTTCTAGTACGTTCTGTGAAAACGTGCCAAAAAAAAGTGTTAGGCTCGTATTCGCCACCATCTTTCTTGCGAACTAAACCAAAATGGCATATGTTTCCCCATTTTTAAAGTACTTTCCGTTTAGCTAGAATCCTGAACTAAACCCCAAATACCATTTTTCAATTTCTTTTGTTTGACATGTCGCTCAAGGTTGTACGTTGTTACGTAGCTGAATAAAAAAACCCATTTGAAATTCTATAATATTTGTGAGAAGTAATGTTATATTATTACGAACATGCATTGCTACGAACATTTTGAACATTTTAAAAAGTTTCACATAACATGAAAACTTAAACTATACATCAAATGAAAGCTTAAATACAATTTCTAACAACATATCTGCAGGCTGAAGCCTACAGGCCCGGGCTTGTAAGAGGCCCGTAATTTCCAGAGAATGGATTTTTCATTAAGATTACCGTAAATGTTCGATTTAGCGCCGCTCTGGATTAAGCGCCGCTCCCGATTAAGCACCGCATCCAGAAGCAGGATAATTTAATAAGCGCCGCTCTCGATTAAGCGCCGCACCTTCGAAAAAGATGAATCAGCAAAAAAACACAAACCGATACGCTAACATATCAACATATCTTTAATACATCACTGGAGTTTTTCGCCGGTCAAGGTCGCGAGGTACTTCGATCGCAGCTGTCCATCCTAAAAGAGCCGGACACAAATCCCTTTGAAGTCTCTGATTCAGATGTCGAAGATGCCTCTGATCCACATCTATGGATAGACGACGATAAAGAAGGCGATGACCAGGACGTTGACGTTCTTTTTTGAATTTATTGTGCTATTGGGTATTATGAAAATTATTGGGTTTTTCTATGGATATATAAAGTTGTGTTATGAGCATTTTGTTAACTTTTTTTAATAAGCGCCGCTCTCGATTAAGCGCCGCACCAAAAGATTGCAAATTTTAATAAGCGCCGCGACGCTAAATGGAACATTTACGGTAGTTGTTATACGAATATCAGGGCCGTATCTTACACTGCCTCAGAATGCAGGAAATGGCGTTTCCAAGACTCTAAATTCAAAAAAATTTCCGGAAAATATCGTCATAAAGGCTCGTGAATTTTATTTAGCCTACAGGCCCCGAAACTGGTAATCCGCCACTGCTCTGCACGATATATTTCAACAATGAGTAGTTCTGAAATTATTATATACACTTAATGTCTGCTCCCGAGGGAAACAGTTAGTTTTGTTTTCCCGAGAGTCTTGATATTCCCCAAGAGTCTTGATATTTCCCAAGACGAAGTCGAGGGAAACATCGAGAGACTCGAGGGAAAACAAAACTAACTGTTTCCCGAGGGATCAGACATTAAGTGGTTTGTTATATAGCTTGAGTTTCGCTGAATAATTTCGACGTTTATCAAGGGAAAGTACACAAACGAAAAGACAAATGAAAGACTTACCAAAACATTTCGCCTGGCTCTTGTAATTTCACTTCAAACAAAGTTAACAAACGAATATGAGTATCAGAACAAAAGAATAGCAATACATTTCTCCAGTTAATCTTCACACATGCTTTGAAGACCTATAAATATTCTTTTTTTCGTACCAAACAAGCTTTTGTTTATAGGAAACCGTGAAGAGTTCAAAGTTCTAGCGGTCAACAATTGAAAACTTATTGACCGAGCAGGCAATAAGTTCTCAATTATTGCCCGCTCGGTAGACATTGAAATTTAGCTAAGGTCATGTGACCACAAAACAACCAATGACAGTCATCGTTGTATGCAGTGAAACTCTAGCTATATAACAACCTAAATTATTACCAGAGTAAAATCGATATCTGAACCCTAAAGATACCCTAAAGGTTAACTTTTTCCTGGCCAGAAAATTTTCATTAAACGGGACAAAGTCTTAAAAGTCATATCAGTAAAAATAAGTTGAACTGTACAACTTTACACTCTACAAGAGTGATTACTAGTAACTGCTTCTTGTCAGGACGAAAAGTGTTAAAATGTTTTCACTGAAATTTGCAAATTATTAATACGGCAGTGAAAACAACAGAAATAATTGAATCTCTTGAGAGTGTCAACAACAGAAATAATTGAATTTCTTAGCTTGAGAGGTCATTTTATTTTTTTATTTTTTTTGAAAATATATGAATATCAATTTACATAGTACAATTTGGGAAATATAATATACAATGTACTGTACATGTAATTGTGTAAATCCACCCAGTCCAAGTTCATTCAAAAACTAATATTTTTCTTTGTAAAATAAGGTGGCTTGGGCCCCATGCATATTTATAAGTGTTTATAAAATAAGGTGCCCTCTACCACAGAATAAAGACTATACAGAAGGGCCACTCGGGTCGGAACCTTTGAAGTTTTTGTCCCCGCGCATGTCACATTACGCATGTTGCTCAGCCAGTAAACTGCATGTTCTGGCCAATAAGCACGCTGAACTGGCTGTCCTAGCCAGTAAACTGCATATTTTTGCATAAAAATTCGAGGACACGTTGTACCGCTAAGTGGCCCTTCTGTATAGTCTTTATTCTGTGCCTCTACGCACGCTCTGATTGGTTGGGCTCCGTGCATTTATAAGATAACAGAGATCATGAATGACGTAAAATGGCGTAGAATGGCGTCAGCTGGCTGGAAAGCCCGCCAAATTCTAAAACTACCTTACTTTTAGCTTGACTTTTCTTATATTATTTTATAAAACAAATAAAACATACCGCTCCTGTGCATATGTACTCTTTTAAAGGTACGTTTGACGTCATTTGAACACGAAAGAAGTGTAAAGGCACTTGGCTATCGCCTCGTGCCTCTACTCAACTTCTTTCGTGTTCAAATGACGTCAAACGTGCTTTTATAAGAGTACATATGCACGGAGCTTTATGTTTTATTTGTTAAATGAAGATCATATATGGCGTAGGATGGCGTCACCTGGCGGGAAAAACTAGCGAACTCTCAAAACTATCCCACTTTCAGTTTGTTTTTTCTTTTTCATATTTTATAAAACATACCGCTCCTGTGCATCACTGATCACGCACAAGGTTTTTGCTGGTTTTTAATAGTTTAAGAAATTAGTTTCGACGGATTAAGTTCGACGTTTGAATCGACGCCGCTCCAGAGCCGCTCCAACGTTGAAAATATTTGTATATTAGGTTCGGCGCATGAGAAGAGCGACGTTTGACTGAACGGGCCTCAGTCTCTTATAAACAGTGTGGATTATAACGATTTCGCTGTGGTAGGACAAATGTCCAACCCACTATAAAGTTGCTCGGACATTAGACGGGATTGGTCGGCCAATTTTCAAAGTTTTTTTTAGGTTTAAGTGTAGTTAATGAGAACCACATTGGAGTTTTAGTCGTGTAAAGTAGATGAACGAACGAGGGAGAGGTTGGAAGGGAATGTAACGTATGATGTATAGTGCAATCAGGATCTTAGGACACAACCCTGGACGCACGTTTCGACCTTCTATGATGGTCTCATCAGCAGGGATTTGGGATTGGGAGTCGATGTAAAAAAGACTGAATATTTGGAGGAGAATAATAAACACTATAACCACAATTATATAATAAGGAGAGCTAAAGTGAGCGCTTGGCGAACTTGTTTGATTTCTTAAATCCACCGCGTCTAAGCATCTTTGATTAGGTAGCTGGATGATGGATTCGTTGTTGTTTGTTTGTAGCGTTTAGTATAGCTAGAAAATCGCGCCTAGTCAGTCTTCACTCTAGTTCATAGCTGTAATGCATATTGTACTACAATATATTTTTCAGATAGACAGAATATGTGATTTATTTTTGTTTTTAATTTATATTTCTTGGTCGGTCAAAATGTCCGGCCAGAACAGAAATGGTCGGCCATTTCGTATTTTTAGTCACAAAATAGCCGATTGCCGACCGTTATAATTCACACTGCTTATAAAGGTACATTTGACGTCATTTGAACACGAAAGAAGTGTAAAGGCACTCGGCTATCGCGTTCAAATGACGTCAAACGTGCCTTTATTTTATAAGAGTACATATTCACGGAGCTTTATGTTTTATTTGTTAAATAACATTTAATTCTGATGCAGTCTACTGCAGTCTATTGTCTTACTCCATGTCACTATGAAATTCTATACAGTAATTTGCAAACCTGTATTTTTTGTAGGTTAATATGATAAAAGACGATGGCAATGTGCTTCATTTCACAAACCCTAAAGGTAGGAAAGTCAACTACGTGTTTGTTCTTCAATTAACTAAAATTGTATATCATCTTGTCTTACTCATGAAGAGGTGACCTGGGGCAGTGAAAGACGTAATTACGGTAACCCACTCCTGCCCAAACAAGCTTTTAGATGAATAAAGTTCAGCAAACATTTGTATGGATAGGATTTTTTGTTAGAAGTTGGTTAAAAGAAAAGTTTAAAATTGTAAATTTTTTACTGTAAAATGTTTTCAAACAACTAAGTAGCTGTACTCACATAATGGAACATT
Organism: Corallium rubrum; assembly: GCA_964035015.1. NCBI lineage: Eukaryota > Metazoa > Cnidaria > Anthozoa > Scleralcyonacea > Coralliidae > Corallium > Corallium rubrum. The sequence continues at coordinate 19,486,820 of OZ035998.1, read as the reverse complement.
GTTGCTTCGGCTGTCTGAAGATTTTTTTTTTTGACATTCTATGGATCGTTTTGATCTGTGACCCCGTTCGGGTGGTGAAACAATACGAAATATTTGATTAAGAATAGAGTTAAATTCCCATAGGATAAAGATTGTGCACCAATATGACCGCCATTTCATTGTTTCTGTGCACCAATATCACAGAATAGTAATACAACCAGAAGTCCAACTCGCGTCGGAACCTTTGAAGTTTATATCCTCACGCATCTTGATTGCTACGCCATCCCACGCAATCCTGGCAAGTTCCCCCGGCAGTTTGGACCTTCGAAAGAAGGTTAAAACTGCTGGGGGAACTTGCCAGGATTGCCTAGGATGGCTTAGGACATTGCGTAGGATGGCGTAAAATATCGCGCCTGCGCATTGAAGAAATGCGGGCAAGTTTTCATTCGAGTTGGACTTCTGGTTGTATTACTATTCTGTGCCAATATGGTTTATGGCCGCCGTGATGTCAGATGAAAACCATGAATATTACAAAACTGTAAGCCCACTTCCGTCTGTCCCTTTGCCCGCTAAAGGTTCGAGAACGGTTGTGCATACCGACCCCACATTCGGCTTACTCGATAGTATTCCAGACCGTCAATATGATAGGTCAATAAAACTTTGGAAACATGATTGCGTTTAAACAAAAATTTTGAAAAACTGCGAAAGACGAATTGTACTGTGCGATAAACAGGAAGTTATAGCGCTGCCCCTCCGGTTGTTTTGTCGATTATCAAGACAACAACTCTATTGGGCGACATTAGTGTTGTTTTATTAGTGTGTGAAGGTTTAATGTTAACTATTTTGAATAAAAGTGTATATCCATTCTATTGTTTTAGTTCAGGCCTCCTTGACTGCAAACACGTTTGCCATTATGGGTCATGCTGAGTTAAAAAGTGAGTTTTTTATAACTGAATTCAGTTCACATTGTTTAATATGTGTTTGTCAGATTTAGAAGAAAATTAAAGACAGTACTACAGTAAACAGAATCTTGAACAGTGCCGCCTTCGCGTCGGCGTGTACTTCATTGCAAATATTTACATAACTCATAACTTGCATGTAACTTGGTAGAAAAACGCAACATTTGTCATCAAAACAGTCTTTGCTTCAAAGTATTGACAGAAAAGTATTCAATTCCATAAACAACAAACCAACAGTGATTTAGAACAACACCGATAGGCTCAGATCAGCAGTCAAAAAAATATTTTAGCCCGCTGAATTCTCCATTTTAGCCCGCATGATACACCACAATGCCCGATAAAATTATTATAATACTGTTTTGTGATCAATCAATCAATTTTTTGAGTTCAATTGTTGCTGCTGCACCTCACATAATTACTATAATATTAGATGAAGCGCGTTATTGAGAGCCTGGTACGGCCCAATCTCGTTCCCATTACTCTTCCCACTCGGTTCTGGTGCAATATTATTGGAAGAGTACTAGGAGCGAGATTGTGTACTGCCAGAAGCACATTCTGTTCTCCCAACAAGGCCCTCGCCCTCCTAACAATCTAAATCACGACTGAAGAAGACTTCAACACTTCAACTTCCGCGTAAGACTTAAACAAAATGGAATTGAAATAACACTTTTGGGCGTGGTTTTCATTTCTGGCAATGATCGCGTAGGCTCGATTTCCAGCCTTATCTCGACTCGCGGGACTTTACCCGCGTACGAACGGCTGGACGCGTGAGCGGCTTGTTATGTCTGTGACGTAATGCATAATTTTCACACGGCAAAGATATTTTTGTCATTCATCCAACCAACACCATAAACAGAGTCAGTGAACGATAAATCGCAGATGCTTGAAATGGCAGAAATGCAGCAAAGACACGACTTATAATTTAGTGAGCTTCGTGAACTGAAGCAAGGTGCAATCTTTTCTTATGGACATCTTTAATCAAGAATTAGGCCCGCCATTTCACGAAGACACAAACGGTATTAATGTAAATAAACAATCTAACAACGAAGATGCTAAAAAGCGAATTGAACCTGGTCGTTCTATAAATCGTCGCCGAACTCTGCCGTGATTCAAACTGACTTGAGAAACCGCATCAGATCATCTTCCATGAAAGAAATCAAAGGCCAAATCGCAGTTGTGATTGATTTCGACTTAGGTTTTACGATATCAACTATTGACGCTGAATGAAATATCAGTAATCTTCCTGACCTATTAATGGTCACGTTGCAAATCGTTTAAAGAAATAATCGGTCGTACGCCTCACTTATTAGCTTTCCATTGACCGCCACTTTGGGCTGTCACGATAATTTATACAAATGTTCAATAATATATGCCTGCTGAAAATGTGCAGGCGCGTTTGTGATTGGTGGAAATTGACAATGACAAGCTCACGAGCCCAGCCGTGATTTCGGGGGCGGGTCGCAGCCCGAAATAAGGCTGGAAACCGAGCCTAATGATCGCGCTGCTTCGTTGTCGTTTTATCTCGCAAATATGATCGCAATCATTCAGGATGATCAGCGATTGCCAGGATCGAATTGTCTCCAGTGAGCATAGTAGATACTTAAGTTTCAGTGTCATATTGCAGTGCCCTGGAAGTAAGCCGCGCGAGCAGCTAACTTTCAAAGCGCTTTATACTCTGCGTGTGATTTCGTTCGTTCGTTCGTTATAAAGATTCTTTTCTTTTGAATTTTTTTCATGAATTATTAATTATATTTTAATATTTTTTACAACTTTTTTTTAGGCATAGGTGAAATGCTACCTGGAATTTATAATCAATTAGTAAGATCTTAGGATTGCCTCTAGCAACTGATTTTTTTTAGTCTGTGCTGTATAGTATATCTGTATCTTACTACTTTATCTCCATCACTTTTAGGATCTTACTAATCTGCCTGGTAAAATGCCTGTTGGTAGGTGTCACTCTGTTTTTGAGAGAAAAATATAATTTTAGTTGTCACCTTTTAAAATAGCAGTCAATATAAGTACTGTTTACAATATGAGTGGCCCTGTTGTATTGGATATGCATACTCGCGCCAAAGCGAGAGTTGAAATAGCCCTGATATGTACGTGTGATACGGCCGGTCTCTAACTCTATTAGTATTCTGTATGATAGCTACTAATGGTATATGAGCTATCTTGCAATCTGATTGGCTGCGTTACTAACTGTATATCAGCTCATATACAGCGAGTAGTGAAAAACAAAATGGCGGCGTAGTTTTCTTAAACTATTGCAGAGGAAACTGGTTGGTTTTTTCAACGTATAGCTCAGAAAAACTTGAGCTAAGAAGGGGAAACTAACACTTAACACAAAATACATAACCCAAATGCACAATTTACAAAGTTGAGATGGTAAATCCACTTTAAAAATCGTCTTAAGAGTTTACAAAACCCGATTTGAATTGTCGGGTTGACAATAATGTTTTGTACAAATTAAAATCCACAAGAATTGAACTAACAACACATATTTATGAGTACAACCATTATTATTACTCAGCAAAGTGGGTTTTTGAAGTAATAAATCATTATGGATAAAAACTGTTATTCTTTCAGGTTAGAAATATTGAAAAACAACGCGTAATTTTCGCTATTAAGTATATTTTTTAGCTTATTTGTCCATTTGAAAAGCCAAAGATTCAACAACCACGACAGATTAAGAAATAAATCACCCACCTTTTTTGACTTTTCAAAGCCGTTTTTATTCTTCATTCAATCTTCAACGTATTTTTTGGCTCTGAGAGAAAACTCTGAAGCTGTTTTCAACTCAGCAAGAAACTTGAAAACATAAACTACAATACGCATGACGGAAGCTCATATGTGGCGGATATTCAATTAATATAATTTATTGCAATAAATCAAAATTTTGCATTAATTATCATAACATATTTTGCTATATTATAAAACAATTATACCATTCGCTCTCGTCTTATAATCATGGTATAATAATATAAATATATGACTATAATATATATATATATATATATATATATATATATATATATATATATAGTACAGTGCAGTACAGTACAGTACAGTATAGTACAGTATAGTACAGTACAGTATAGTATAGGATACACTATAAGTATATATAGTCTACATAATATAGACATCGTTTATGTAAAATAAGTTGCGTATACATATGGACGGAGTCTTGGAGTAAGTTTTGGAACTAGGGGTTTGTTAAAATGTGAGACTACAAGGTTAAGATATGCAGTCTGTTTAATATGGTTCATGCCCAGGGTTGTGATATTATTGCCTGCTTTTGTAGCGTCATCTACATTCACAGGCTAGTGCTCTTTGTATATAGTAATTTGTTTTTGTTTTGTTGTTTAGTACCTATTCCTGACGATATTACAGCAATAGACGAGGCAGATGATGAAGTACCAGGTATGCGTCCTCTCAAGCCTCGGGAGGATTTGTGAAAGTCCCTCGAACCGTAATACCATGATTATCTTATAATAATCATTTCTTTGTTGTGTAAGCGCCTGTTTACAAGCAGGTAGGGTCACCCTAGCACCCAGATTACCCTAGCTCTCGTATATTTCTTGTTTCTTTGTTTGTCGTGTTTACAAGGACACTAGAGTTACCCGGGGCTACCCTAGTAGCCGGCTTGTGTTTTGTCCTTGTTAACGCGTTTGATAGGGATAACTCGCCTCCCCGGGACAACTTTTTACTAGTTCCAGGCTTCTTGCGCTGATTATGACTGACCAACGCGTAATAAAGTTGACCCAGGCAGCAGGGTGAAATTTTTCTTGTAAACCCGGGTGCTAGGATAACCCTACCTCCTTGTAAACAGGCCCTAAAAGAGTACTGTTTGGATGTTTGGTCCATTCTCGTCCCCAGAGCCTCTCCCGTGCTGGCGTGCTGAGTTAATACGAGGCAGCCAAACCGCCAGAATAGAAAACGAAAGGAAAATTTATGTCCCAAACAACTGTCGATGATCTCGTGTCCAAGTCCCAAACCGGCGAACTTAAACGCATGCGCTTTTGAAAGAACGCCAAAGAATCTTGGTGTTCTGGTTTGGATTCCCCCAGAGCCACTAGCAAACTTGTGACGTCATACCGGTAAAATCGAGCTCACTTCAGCAAAAGGCTGTCAACATGCTAACCAGGAGAGTTTTTCGAAAAGATACCCGGCCACACGTTCGACTCCACGACTTATCAAGAATGGCTTTGGTATTTTAGTTTATCAAACGGCAACAGCCACAACGGTTTTCGCAACAAAACCACTACGCCTAGTAGGCCTATGTCACCTGGAGGGGAAGAAGGGTACGATTCATTTTATTGAGTTTTAAACTATATTATTAGTTTTAACTATTGAGTTATTGATTTGACATAAGTCTAGATATACACAGCTTGTCAGAACTGTAGTTTTGCTTTTGCGAAATTGGATCTGCTGCTGTAGCTTCATCTATATCTCCTTCTACTTTAAATATCGCAAAACTCACCGAAACACAATTAAGAAGACTCGTTGACAGAGTGTGAAGAAGATATACCTTAAAATGCCCCAAAATCCGTGGCGTGGTGGCAAATTTTAGGCTGGCGTGGCCAGATTAGCTTTGGCGCCCCTCCCCTCCCCTGCCACCACGCTACTGCCCAAAACACTGCTAATACACGTATTTGCATGAGTAAATAGGTGGCAAACCAAAGCTCGAACATTGGAATATTTGTTCGATAATTAGACAACTTACCGGTATGACGTCAGCGACTATGTAGTACCCATTCTTCTAAACAACTCGGTCGTACATCAAGAGGTACTTAGGGCCTGTTTATATGATCCCTGTATACCGGGATGCCCGGGATGAATTTCATCCCGGGTCAAATAGCGCGGGAATTTAAGGAAATGGACAAAAAAGCAAAAACTCACCCTAATTCTACTATGTTAGAAGTTATTTCACTTTTATTCAGTGTTTTGTCTTTATACCTGACCGTTTGGACAAAATTCTGACCGTAATATTCAAAGTTACAAGCATTGTAGTTCAGTAAACTTCATCCCGGTGTACCGGGATGTCGCGTTTATACGGGAAAAAATCTGTCCCGGTGTACCGAGATCTCGGTTACTTCGACCGGGATCCCGGTACACCGGGACGTCCCGGTGTACCGGGATCAATCTCCCCCCAGTAAGTCATGAGCTTTTACTCCAAATTCATTTTTTCCCTCACTTTTGCAAAGTTAGATGATAGCTGCTTTGAAAATATACATAACCTCAAAAGGTATAGTTGACCTTTAAGTGTTCTTTCAAATAAGTATTTACTTTAAAACATCGACTGTTTGTTTCTTCTAGATCTCGTGGAAAACTTTGATGTACCTTCCATGCACGAAACTGTGTAAAGCCATCAAGTTAACATGAAACAAAGTCACAACAACGCTAGACATTTATTTAGATTCATTTGGTTTCTTCTTACCTATACTTTTATGGGTGAAGATGACTAAACAAAACATTATACCAAGAGAAACAGAATTCACGATGCTTGTAATCATAAGCAATCCCCCACTATCTTTTTTTCGTTTATATTTTTGTTACTCTCCATACATCGGAGTGGGGACAGCCTGCTTTCGAGCAGGTTGTTTTTATTCCAATGGTAAAATTGAGAAAATTAAGGGTTTTTAAGAAAATAAAGTTTAGAACGCCCGTACATTATGGTTCTTGAGTTGTATATTTTTTTTGACATCGCATACAATTGGTGGGGTGCACTTTTTACGTCATCAACGCCATCTTGTTTTTTTGACTTGGTATAAACCGCTCGTCATTTCCCCTCCTTTCACAAAATCTCGTGTATAAATCTCGTGTAAATCGTATCGTATCCATCATGAATCGCGAGGTAAACGAAGCTATGCGTTCGGAAAGAACGGGACAATCTAGTTTAGTGTTGAAGAGAGAAGAGAAAGACGCCATAACAGCCATCGTTCGACGTTCGCGGAGTCGGAGACATAGCTGTATTGCCAAGCCGATTTGGCAAATTCAGTATTTATCAACTTCTTCCCCTGGTGTTTGACTGGTCTACTGTCTACAATCTAAAACGAGGAACATCAGCCCACTCTGGGAAGAAAGTGTTTTGGTCAACTCAGTTTTAAACGTCCTCGTTGAAGACAAACTGTCGAAACGCAAACGAAAGAATATGGGATTGAAGGCTGTTATTTTGAGAGACCATCACAACATGATAAATATTCGAATTTAAATGTGGTGTATTGCTGTTATTTGATTTGTCAAATTATATCAAACGTACGTTTATAGCAAACAGAGTGTAGATTTGAAATTCATTATTTTGTTGAATTTGTTTGAATTATTTTCATTGTTTCGTAAAGCCAATCAGAACGCTCATATTTCCAGAGATTCCCGGGTATACGAGTATGTCAATTGGTTGGCAAATTACCAGACCCAGTCCTTTGCCAACCAACGCGCGTAATGTTTGCCTGGTTACCCGCGGTTGACTGACATTAAGGTAGGATGCCCCCTCTAGTATTTCTATGATCTCTATGCTTTCTAGCATGACTGTGTCATTATAATTAGTACGCGTAAGCCGCGTGACAGTTTGAAAGATTGGGTCGGGTAAACATGGCCGTTCAAATCGAAGAATATTTATGAGGACTTACAAGTAGTAGCCTCCTGCGCATATGGGACGGAGGAAGCTATACAAGGAGGACTGTAGTGTATTTCAAGCAATCCAAGGTACACTTTGTATTATAGATAAGCAAGTTCATTGAACATTAAGGCACGACACACACACAAATTTTTGTTAATAACTGTATGCTGAGACAACTTTTCACTCGAACCATATCGAGCCAGTTCTAGAGTCCGTCGTTATATTAAAATACATGTAATTCTACCGCATGCAGTCGATTGCTGAGAGCTTTTTTTTACAAAGACGGAGGACAGAGAGACCGCTGAGCTTTACGTCCAGTATCGTACTCAAGTATGTACACTATCATGGAAGACATGTTTATCTCAGAAAGTGTGGATCTCCTCTCCAACCCCTCCCCAAGAAAAGAAATCCTGATACTCGGGTTAAAATTGGAAACCATACATGCAGGAGTTGGTTAGTACATTTGCATTAGACAATCAGTGTGGTACTGTATGTTTTTACTTGAAAAAAAAATTAGAAAACACGTTCTGTGCTTCCATCGAGTTTTGGGAGAACGCGGAATGGCGGTTGGAACACACAAGTGTCAAGGTCTTCCTTGTTTCCGCAGCCATTTTGAATTCTCCCAAACCTTCACATTATATATAAATCAGGTTTTGTCAATTTTTAAAAAGCATTCAAAATTTTAACAGAAGTTTACGTCTATAAAGCACCAATATTATACCATTGAGTACAAATAAATATACATTGAGGATAAAAAATGCCGTGCTAGGTGAAGCATTGATGGTCTGTAAAGATAAGTTTACGAGGCCTGTGAGCAAATTAGCTATCAAAAAATAGCCGAGTTGGTTAAGATTGAGGGCCGTTATTAAACAAAAACATTTCTGGTTGTCTGAGACGGCATTCACGCCTGGCTCCTTCACAGGTTCACTAGTTTTAGTACGAGCGATGTGTCTCGAGGTCTGTTTGGCCGAGAACGACGAAGTATTCCCCGTTGCACGGGAGCTAGTTGAAGTAGAAGGAGCTGCTGGTGATTCCTTTATCTTGGACGAACTATCCGTCGTGGCCGAACACGACGAGCAAGCACCGGGGTAGCGCACAAACATATTTGGGGAACCAGTCGCAACCAAGAAAATATCCACGACAAGAAACATGGCCAGTAATTGCACGTTATAGCCAACCTAGTAATAAAAAGTAACCGTTACTGTAGTACAAAAAAACGCCGAAACCAGACAGTGCTAAAGAGCCGTGCCCTGTTTAGAAAAACGTCAACATTGGGGTAGGCAGAAAACGACCGACCTAAATTCGATCCAACAGGCACCTCGGCATTTTTTTTTCCGAAAATGGCAGCCTGTTCCAGTAAAAGAGCACAATCTGTTATACTATGCTATTTTATTTAAGAAACAATACATATAAATTTAACACTTATATATTTTATATAAGGCTGCAGGCGTTTATTCTGACTTTTAATCTATTTGTAATTGGTTTTAGTCACTTTTATTAGCCACTTTAATCAGTGTTCCGCTTCTTTGTTTTTGACACTTTACACTGCTTTTAGTTTTCCGCTTGTATATATGTAGAGATTTAATTTCCTTTTTTCTTTAACCCGTCGAAGGCTGTAGACTGAGAGCCGAAAGCTCGTTACTATTAAAATTTTTGATCAGAGAACGTCTTGTCTATTACTATTTAACTATGTTTAAACCTGATCGCGGTTCTTATATCTTTTCTACAATCTGTTATGTTAATTCAACCGTACGGTACTGGTTTGAACTGAAACGAGTTTAAACGTCTTGGGAAGTGTTTGTCGTCCACATTTAATGTTCCCGTATGTGTTGAGTTTTGGCACAGAGTTAGGTTTTGTTTCCTCAAAGAAAAACTAGATTTAGCTTGGGAAAAAATTGCCGTCCTGAGGCCAACTACAGGTTGGCATTTAGGTCGGCATTGCCGAATCGTTCACGAGGTGATTTTGATTCCGCACGAACGAATCCACGTGCAGGCAGAATTAATGTAAAGCTGCTTGAGAGTCCGCTGCGCCGGGCAACTAACTCGTCAGAGCAGACAATTCATTTGGTGAAGTTTGTTGAATAACCTCTTGGTTTGAATTGGTTTTACTTTCTGATATAGCAAATTGAACGAGTCAAAAAAGACAATCAAATTTAAAGCAGAGAGTTGCTCAATCTTTGTTCACGTTTACCGTAGTATTGATTCAAATATAAGCTTAGCGCTTATTTATTTATTTTTTTCAGGGGAGGGGGTAGATGGGCGTTTATTCGAGAGGGGGGCGCTTATTCGAATGATTACGGTTTGCGAACTTGTGCACGGGTGAGGACAATGTACTTTTGGTATAATGAAGACTGAAGTAATCATCCAATAGCAGCGTTTGGATTCGTGTAATACTGGGAACGATGTTACCACGGGCAATGTTCTGGTGTATACATGCAGTTTGAAGGAACAAACACTTGCCCAATTAAAGGTCCTCCCCACGTAAACTACCACGGCAAAAGGACATCATCGTTGCTTTTTAAAGCACACAACGCACGATCTAACAAGCTTGTAGAAGCCATGATCAAACAGAATGGACTAGACCTTGCAGACCGCGTTTTGCAGGCTTCTGATACGGCATACTTTCGGCAAAGCAATCAACCAATCAGATCAACGATTCGCCTCGTTTTAGCCAATCACAATGCCTAAATCGGCCTAAATACTGCAAAAATCTAAACCAGTCAGCGCTCGCGCTTTGGCTGTTTTGGACCAATCAGGAGAATGGCTAAATCGGCCTAAATCCTGCAAAAATCTAAACCAGTCAGCGCTTGAGTTTTGGCCGTTTTGGACTAATGAGAATAGCTAAATCGGCCTAAATCCTGCAACACGTAAACGTTACGTAATGTTACTTCACTTCTAAGCATAAATATAATATAAACTAGGAGTTCTTATCAGAAGTGAAATGCTGCCTTTGCAAAGCGAAGGATAGAAACAATGTCTGCAACGACGCATGTCAATATGCTATGAGGAGGCATACATCACACTTTTTGGAGAAGGGGGGTTGCTATAATGTTCGCTTAACAATTTTCATGTTAGTCATCTGACTTATTTGACTAACGCTAAATCCGCCCCTGAAGATATGCAACAAATAAGCACCAAAAACAAGATCCTCTCAGTTTCTTACCTGCCATAGCACAAAAGGGAAATTGGCTAATCGTCTTGAAATCATTCCCACATTACGTTTCCAGTAGAATAACACACACCAAGTTAAAACATCAATGAATATTAACGAGAAGAGAAGTTTTACTGCACATTTTACACTCTCATATCTGAAAGATATTTGCCATAGAATAATAAATTAAAACAGAACTATATAATCTAACAAAAACAAACATTGCAAAATAGACATGGCGCGTAAGAACAGGAAGGCGGTACGCGTTTTTTTTCTTATTGAAACATAACCCGGCTGTCAGGGTCACCCTAGCAAACGCGTTTACATGGCTTATCTAAACAAAAAGATAGCCCTGCCGCCAGGGTTACCCTAGCAAGCTGATAGGGTAAACCTCCACCCAGGGTCACCCTAGCACTCATGTAAACGAAACATGGAAAGACAATGAACTAGGGTAACCCTTTTACTTGGGTAACCCTTCTAGAAGGGTCACCCTACCTCCATGTAAACAGGGCCTAAGACTGGCCGTTCTGGGTAAACTGGGACCACGATGCTAGTGCAGTGCTCTGACCACTGAGCTATGGAAGCCGTTGCCAAGAGCTTGGCCACGAGTTCTGTATATATGTCCGACTGCCGAGAGTAGAATTGGGTATATTACAAGTAATATTTGGCATTTCACTCGACTAAACTGGATGTTTTGGGTAATTTTGGTGAAGGAAAATTTCGAGTGTAGAATATTTAACAAGTAGACAACGAGTCGGAGTTTTACGAGTCTACGAGGCGAATTTTTAGTATCAACCATAAACAACTGTTCTTTAACGTAAATATTAAGTCTTATCAAACACTGTTCCAAATTTTCAGATAGTTTACCTTTTTGTTTGCAGAAGTCTCCCCATGCATTCAAAATGAAGAGTAGCTCGATGGTACATGATAAACAATCGCTCACAAAAAACGAGATTGTAATTACTTTGCTTCAAATTTGGTGTAGATATACTCAATAGGCATAATTAAGCGAATTCATTTTTTTATTCGAAAATGTCAAACTGAACAATTTTTCATTACTTTCGGAGTTTCGGGCCAATGTTCATCACTCGTATATAAATTTTAGCGGACGCCATGTTTGGCCTAGTTTCCAGGTTTTGCTTGCAGCGTGAATATGTCGTGGCTTCTGATTGGTTGGGAAAGGAATATTCCAGTTATAAGAAGTTTTGTCATTGGATAACGCCACTAGTGGTCTATCACCAATAGACCACTAGCACTAGTAGCTCAGCCAGTTAGAATGCCAAATTTGTAATAGACCACAACACGCGTAAAAACGCACAACTTGTACACGGTTGTCAACAGGCGTGAACAACGTGCTGCTCGCCGTGAACAAGTTGTCAACAAGTTGTTCATTTATGGTTCGAACAACTTGTTCACGGATAAATCAATAGTCATGAACAAGTTGTTCCAACAGCACATTTTTTTATAGTCAACAAATTGTTCGCACATGATACAACATGTTGTAACAGCATGACGAAATAACAACGATGAACAACAATGTTGCAACAATGGTGAACATGGTTGATGTATCAACAGGCAACACGTTGTTCGCACATGATACAACATGTTGTAACAGCATGACGAAATAACAACGATGAACAACAATGTTACAACAATGGTGAACATGGTTGATGTATCAACAGGCAACACGTTCTTCGGTTGTTACAACATGCGTGAATGCGTGAACAACGGTTGTTGTTTCATCAAGCAGTAACAACTTGTTGAAACAATGATGAACAATGTTGTTCATTTATCAATGTTGTTCACATATGTCAACAAGTTCTCACAGCATTGTTACAAGTTGTTACAGCATTGTTCAGGCAACAGTGCTGTAACAACTTGTGAGATTTTTACGCGTGTAGTTGGTTGATACTAAAATACGTAAGACCAAACCGGGACCAGTTGCGAAAAATGCAAATCGCCAATTTGCCATAGAAAAATATGACTAAGCATTGTACCTCGCTTGTTCGGTCTGTACTAGTGAAATATCGGATTTCTACACGGACCTCGCTCGGTCCATACTAAAAACGTCGGTCCGATATTTCACTAGTACAGACCTCACGCTCGGTCAATAAGTAGTAGTTACATTATTTTAGTAGTTGATACCTACTTTCGTCGAAAAATTAACTTTCCAATCCCGACTCCAATAAAATACAAAGACAAATATCCAACACACGAACATATTCCTTCACGGTTGGCATCAATGAAGTTCGATCTAGAACCATCACCACTGCTACCATTCAAAACAAACTCTTCCAGTCCATTAGCAAGGGCATAATGATAAAACAATCCAATCAAAAGCCCGACAATCCACGGACGATCTTCGAGATAACGTGGCAAGGTTCTAAGAATAATGGTCGAGAAGACCTACATGTAGAGGAATAAACAAAATTCATGGCTGTCATTTACCACCTTGGGTGTTCAGACGTATCCTATTTTAGAGTCTTGTTATGTTTATACCGGTTTATATAACACCGCTGCCAAACGTATTGCGCATGTGCGACGTCCAAGCTCGTCCTCGGAAAAAGAGCGGGAAATATTTGGACTGGTCCGAGAGTCCGACACAAAAGTTAAAATTGTAGCATACTACCAAAAAGATAAGGTAGGTAATTTGTGTATGGGTTGGCTTCCTTGTCAATATTGTAACATATTCTGAAATTACCCCTTCGTAATTTTCTTTACCCTTTTTTTAAAACACAAATGAATAGTCGAGTCTTAGTCTTCACTGTCTGGTTGTTGTCGCCACGGCTACTTCCCACTTCTCTTGCAATGTTTACTCAGCGAATTCACGCATGCGCAAACGTTTGGCAGCGGTGTTGGTTTATATGGAGTAACGAAAGTGCTTGTCCCGGTTGATCGGGATGAATTTCATCCCCAGTCCAAAAGCGCGGGAATTTAAGGAAATGGCGGGGCAAACCCAACCGCACAGCAGTCTACTATTTTAAAAGTTATTTCGCTTTTATTTAGTGTTTCGTCTCTAGACCTGACCGTTCCGACAAAATTCTGACAGTAATATTCAAAGTTACAAGCATTGCAACAGTAACACTTAGTTAACTTCTGTCTTCATCCTGGTTTATATGACAATTTTTAGCACTAAAAATTAGAGTTAATGGACGATACTGGCCGCACTAGTCCTGAGGGTATGAGCTACTCGTCATAAAAAACCAGTTCTTTGTCTACACGACAATATAGCCCTAAACGGGACAACTGTCTAAACAAAGAAAGACTCTATCACAGACTTTCATTATTGCTTGCCAAACCCGTAGGCTACTACGCCCGGTATCGTTAATTATATTGTTCAGATACTCTGTGACTGTCTGATTCATTCACAAATAACAATGGTGCTATAGTAAAATATATTGGCATAAACCCTAGTAAAATTCATATTTCAATATCACTCCTACTTGGATCGCAAGCAGTAAAGACTGAACAACCCACCCACCTCCCCAAAACATAGGCAATAGCCTTTTTCACCAATTGTTGGGCTACTTTAATGATATTGTGTTATGTGATATTTTAATATGGTTACTGTAATTACTATATATGGTCTCTTAGCTTAATAAATAGGATGTTATACCTATATATTGGACGATTTAAACTATTCTGCAACCTAAAGATATGCCTGCAATCACCGGCGACTTGGAACTTTTGCAATCGTTCACGACCGTGCTTACCAGAACTGCTGCTCCTTGATGTTTATAGTTATGAACAATTACAGATGTGACGAAAGCAAAAATGTTAGACGAAATGTTGTATCAATATATACAAAATGTTAATGAATTAAATTGAATTATGAAATAAAAACGAAGTGTCTGACGCAATTGCTCTAGTATGAGGTCGCAATTTTACCATAGACCTCGCGTTTTCTTTACGGAATTTGGCAATCTGGCCTAGAGCCAATTTTACTTAAAAAATCGCTCTTTCTGCATACGAGTATATGTCCTGAGCCAGATCAAGGGTCCAACTCGGAGTATATGTCCTGCAGAGCAGACTAGGATCCAACTCCATTGAGTATATGTTCTCTGTATAAACGTTACTTAAAAATAGCAGTAAATTATCTACAAGTATGCAGGAACCTATTGTATGATTCTATAGGATCGTGCACAGGACAATATACATTAACCTACAGTATAACCTTACATGGGACCTTGTACAGGACCATATGCAGGAACCTATGATTCTATAAGATCTTACACAAGACCATTTGCATTAACCTACTGTAAGACCCTATAAGACATTGCACAGGACTGTATGCATTAACCTATGATCCCTATATAGGACCTTGTACAGGACTATATGTATAGGATAAAGCCCGAGAACGAGGGATTTATGCTATATAAAGACCCAAGGACGCGAAGCGTCCGAGGGCTTTATATAGCATAAATCCCGACGTTCGAGGGTTTTATCCGACTTAAATGATTATTGAGGAGGTTTTCCAACAAAGTTTTGTCTATTTTTTCTACCTTGGACAAAGATTTTCCTAGTTTTTTTCTTCATTTATTTTCTAATTAGTATTCATAGGGTTGTATGCTATAGACTCAATAATTATTTAAGATACGATATAGCACCTTGTATAGGAGGGCCATGTTCAGGAATCTATGAACCTATGTATAAGCTAGATCTTGCATAGAGTCATATGAATTAAGCTATGATCCTATATCGATTGTGCAGGACCATATATGCAGGAATCTATGATTCTGTAAGATCTTGTATACAGGACCTTGTGCATTAGTCTATGATCCTGATATAGGAGCTCATACAGGACCATATGGAGGAACCTACTGTATACTGTAATGCTATATAGGACCTTGTACAGGACCATATGATCCTATATAGGGCCTTGTACAGGACCATATACAGGAACTATAAGATCTTGCACATGACCATATGGTGGATCCTATAATCCTACTGTATATAACACCTTGTACAAGACTATGCTGTATATATGGGATCTTGTACCGGATGATATGCAAGAACTTATAATCTGAACTTGTACAGGATCGTCATAAATCTACGATCCTACATGGGACCTTGCACAAGACCATATGCAGAAACCTGACTTTGCTAGAGGATCTTTTACAGGATCCTGTAGAATCATAATTATAAGATCCTGGATGATCCTACTAAGAGTCCTACACACAATTCGTGCAAGATCTTGGTTTTCTGAAAATATAGGATACCGCTAGAATTGAGTCAGACTCTTATTAGAATCCAGTATAGGGTCCTAAACTCCTAATAAGATCCCGATCAGGATTTTTACCAGGGACCCAGGAATGAAGATGGAGAGAGTGAGAAACATTCATGTGTTTTTTCAATAACTTACCCTGACAAATGCAAGTGTAAGAAAGAAATTCCAATGCACTCCATATTCACTGACATGTTCTTGATAGTCAGCGCTTTTTACTGCCACAAACCTTGCCAAACCAAGACCAAGAAGTAGTGATACTGCTCTGAGTTCCTTTTTGACAGACAGTAGAAAAGACGATGTGCCAGTAGACACTCCTCTAGCATCATGGCAAACAACTGCATTCGATATAATAAAAGATCCCACTCCTACATCCATTAATCCTGTACCATACGTTTCAGTCTTTGCAAATCGTCGAGGAAAGATGACAAAATCAACAGCCAAAATTGATATTGCTGTGGCAATGTTAACATAAGCACGGAAATTGTACAGAAAACGTTTCTTATATCCAGGAAAGGGCAAAGAGCAAAGATTTGTTCTCGAGAATAGAAAAGATGAGCCAATGACAGCTAGTGTGATTGTAACTGATAGCAATAACATGGTTAAGGTAAATGCATAATTTGCCAGTAGAGTAAAGACAAGTAAGGTTGGTAATATAAGCGTCAGGTACTCCAAAATAAAGAACAGCACACTATATGTAACAAGAAAATAACATTTATATGTCAAAAGTCAAGGCCAGCCGACAATTTAAAGAAATATAAAATAAAACACAAACATCTTGAAAACCGCCAAGATATGGATTAAAACAAGACAAAGATGAAACGGTTATATTTCGACCTTATTACAAAGTCATCATCAGATCAAGTGACTAAAATTAAATATATAAGTTCTTTATGTTTACAAGGAAATAAAACTGATAATAGGCTTAGTGTTAAATTACAACGGTGAAAGTAGGATTACAAAATTTAAAATTTGAAAATTTGAAAATATACAAAAGAAGTAATAGGCTAACGCTTAAAAGTACAAAACTGATAAGTATACATAATGTTATTATCTATGGAAATAGTGCTAACTCTTTACTGACTTTAAGGCCAAAGTTCAGTTCTGGTTTATTGTACTGAATATGAAGTGCTTCGAGAAAAAGAAGAAAGTTAAGGCTATAAGATTTCACCGTTGTAATTTAACGCTATAAAGCCTATTATCAGTTTTATTTCCTTGTAAATATAAAGAACGTATATATTTAATTTTAGTCACTTGGTCTGATGATGACTTTGTAATAAAGTCGAAATATAACCGTTTCATCTTTGTCTTGTCTTAATCCATATCTTGGGTTTTCAAGATGTTCGTCTTCGGATTGTGTTTTATTTTGTATTTATATGTCAAGTACATTAATTTTGTATTTGGTTGACGTTGTTCTGCAAGAGAGAAAATAATATAATACAACAAAAATCCTTCTCTCACTCTCAGACTGAACAGTCCATCTTCTGCTATTAGGGACCTTACGAAATACGACGGCAACCTCAACGACGACGTCTTTTAAACAAAATAATACCATGATCGCCTCGGATTCTTTTGTTCTCCGAGGGCATGTAAACCTCGTATTTCCCTCATCGCTCATGCAAGAGGGAAATTTATCCTTTGTCTTCTAATTTTCCCGTGCATGTTGATGAGGGAAAATTAGAAGACAAAGAAATCCTTGTCTTCTTCTAAATTTCCCGCTTGCATATATTTTCCCTCATCAACATGCACGGGAAAATTAGATGCAACTTCTCTGATCAACCGTATAAATTTCCTGTCGGTAAGATTCTCAAAGTTTTCCTCGGCGATCATAATATTACAAACTAATAACATGACTTTTCGCTAATTTCCCTCAAGTCATGTTATTACTTATAATAATTCTACTTGAAAAACAAAGAGAATGAATAATTTTTTGTCCATAGAGTAATCTCAGCGACGTCCTTGTTCTTTATACAACGCCCCTTAGAGCATGTTCACGTCTTCAGGATGACGTCAACTCACCAAAACATGAGAACTGTTGCTTAAGATTTACTTCAATACTGACACTACAGTCATTTTAGTAATACTGGGGTGTTTGGGAAGTCATTAAACTAGCTTCAAATATCAATATAATAGTCAGTCAACCGTGCCGTCGTCGTCCTATATCGTAAGGTCCCTATTACGGATGTCACCGGGGAGAAATCCCACAACATCTATGCCTACAAACATTTGCTTCCCCACCCCAAACGTTAACGTTTTACCCAAAACTTTTGAAAATAGATTTTGCACACAGAGGTAATGAACATCTACTAAAACATTCTCAACGCTGCTTTAACCACAAGAAAATTACTAAGAAACACGTCGGGTGTGTAGATAGTCAAAAGTTATGTTTTGAAGCCAGGCATTTTTTGCAGGTATTAATCATGTTTCTTTACACAATATATTTTAAAGGTTCTGATGTAATTGCCAACGGCCGCCGCTTTGCGTTTGTGGGCAGGGACGCAAAATATGTTTGTAGTCGTAAACCTCGTGTGATTTTTTTTCCGCGTTTCAAGTCTTTCAACAGTTCGGTGACATCTGTAATATACACAGTGGCGTAACACTTGTTAGGTAGAGTCTGTTTTTCTTTCAATTCTTTGTTTCCTTCGGCTATTGTAATAGAGGGTGGAAAAGAAGGCTTCCCCCCCCCCCCCACACACACACACACACACACACACACACACACACACACACACACACAGACTGCAGAGTTGGGCAATGGTACACCTGAGATATGTTACGTGACGACCTCCAATGCCACTGAGACATGTTGCACAACAATTTTCGGTGCCTTAGTAAAATCAAATGCTGGAAACCTGTAGAACATCTTTTGCACCCCTGCCCCAAGATTTTACAGCTTTTGAGCACCTCAGATCTCAGCAAAAAGTGCGCAACTCTGCAGTCTGCCCCCTCCCCGTTCTTGTGAAAAGTTTGGGGGTATAGTTGTTCCATGCGTCGAGTAAGTTGCCCAAGAACAACTAAATTATGCAACTGATGGATTTGAGATAACTCTTTAAAGGGCATATGACTCGAAAATTAAGTTTGTCTTATTGAAAAGAACATTTAAAATGATAAAATAACATATTTTGCAGTTTTTGGGTAGCCTGCGTGCAGACACTCCTTCCCCCTCCTGGAATCGGGGAAACGGGGTCTGCGAAACGGCGTTCGTAATCGTGTTCTGGTCACGTGAGTCGTCACTGGATTTTAAGGACTAATATGTGATTGGTTGACAAAAGATAATCTAAGTAGCCGATATTTCATTGGTCAGATTTCTTCTGATCATTAGTAAATTCTCATGTGAAAAAGCTATAGCGGGTTTTCCCTCTCTATATTGTCTCCCTTCGTCTATCCTACTTTGAAATGTTAACATGTATTCTCTGCTCTTGCGAAATTTTGAAACATAAGGACAAAAACCTGGTTGATGGTAAAGGTGCATTTAAAGTGAAAGAAGAATTAGCTACGCTTGAATTTATAATTCATTCGAAGTCACCATATATTTGCGAATCTTGTGTCGAGAAGCTTAAAAAACGCCGCGGTACAATAAATAATCTGCGAAAAGTCGAGGCCGACCTCTACGATTTGCATCATTCAAGACTTGCATGCCAGCCACTCAATGTAAAAAAGAGAAATCGATTGTGTGAGTACTACACGCGTTCTCCGTCGAAACGATCGACTTGCTGATTGCGATTTAATATTGTCTGGATCCGGTATTGTCGCCGCTCAACATCAAATAAATTATTTTTTAAATGAAATATAGCAGTTAATACCTTTAATAGAGAACCACACAGTGCAATTAACACCAAGAAACAGCCGAACTTATCAGTTTGGGAGAAAAAAAACACAGATCTACCGAAATAATTCCCATAGTAATCAGTGAGCATCGTGGTGCTTGGAATAAACATCGAGTACATATCGACACCAACAAAGTCTCAATTTCTTCGCATCCAAACGTTGACTTTTCGCCAGTTCGTCCATTCTCTCATCAATATAATCTCTCTCAGGACAGAACTGTCGACCAAAATAAACACTAAATTTGCAAATTTCACCAGAAAACGTTGAAATCTAAAAACAAATCAATCAACTTGCGGCGTCATTTCAAAGCAACCTGTCAAAACCCAACGGCGCAAGTTGATTGAATTGTTTTTAAATGTTCAACGTTTTCAGATGAAACTTGCAACTTTCGAACGTAAATAAACTAGAAAATAATCGAAAGCCGTAATAATGGTGGCTTGCAAATGCAAGTATTGGTGGTAATTATGCTAGCATATAAATTAATTATTTTGGTTCACGTGACCAGGAACACGATTACAAACGCCGTTTCGCAGACCTCCGTTTCCCGATTCCAGGGCGAAGGAGTGTCTGCACGCAGGCTATTTTTGGGTTCCTTGCTTCGTTTTCGAGATATTCCAGTTTGTTCGATGTGCAAATGACACAACTTTTTACGCCACATGTGCATAATGAGTTATCAGAAAAAGTTACATATCTTTGCTATTATGAAAACATGGGCTTAACTCAAAGGAAGCATGTGCGTGTTTCTACCCACAACACCAAACATGTAGATTCCAAGTGATTTTGTTTCACAATTATAGCAAAGATATGTACTAACCTTCTCTCGGTAACTCATAATACTCATTATCACATGTGACGTAAAAAGTTGTGTCATTTGCATATCAAACAAACTGGAATATCTCAAAAACGAAGCAAGGAAACCAAAAAACTGCAAAAGATGTTATTTTATCATTTTAAATGTTCTTTTCAATAAGACAAACTTAATTTTCGAGTCATGTGCCCTTTAAAACCCTTCTCAAAATGCAGGAAATGTTGTTTCAGAGATCCTAGAAATCCAAAATTTCCGACCATAGGTATAGCAGCCCAATTCTGTTTGGGGGGCAGAGATTTTTGCTTGAAAAATTTAGGGTTAAATATTGATTTTTAAGTCGTATTTTTCAGTCTCTTTCAGGTCCAATCCTTATAATATCCGTCATCGGTGACGGATGTTTGACGGATGTTATAATTTATCGAGTTTGACCAAATTTATCCCCCTTCGGCTTAAAATGATCCTGAATGATCCTTTTTTACAATGAACCTTTATAACGATATGCCATTAAGTATTTAATAAGTACCGCTGACCAGAATCTGCGAAATCCAATTCTTGCATTTAATTGATTTTCAACATCTCAACAAAGAAATAAATGGTTTTATTTGTCAATAATCAATATATAAGCGAAACCAACGAAAATTTAGACTCTAACAACTCCTAAAGTAAGTATAAGCATTTGTCTGTTGTAATTATTTCGTAGATTAGCAATAATTTCCTAAAATTTGACGAAAACCCTTTACCGAACAAAATTTTGCCTAAACTTTGTAACTTGTAATGGCAAACAGGAGTAAATGTCAAGCAAAATAACCTAAAATCTGAATATCTGACTTAAAAACGATCTTGGTGATGTATTATGGTCTTATATTGTGGTATAATTCTGTTTTAAATTGTAAATTTCCAAAATAAGTGATGACCGCGCGCTGTGGGGGTTGGTCACAATGGTTAATCTTAAAAAATCAATATAATATTTGCATTTTATCGTATTGCTTTAATTTTCTCAATTTGAATTTGTGAAATGTTGCTTTACATTTTACTTTTACAAAGTTTGTTGGTAAAGTCATTTATTGTTTAAATATTTAACATTTTGTTAAAGATTACAATAATGTTTTTAATAGGGGTGAACCGGATAGTGATTTTTACTATCCGGCCGGATACCGGATTTGCCGGATATCTGAAAAAAATCCGGCCGGATACCGGATATTTTATCAATTTGAATACTTGACATATATAATATATACTGTATATATTAAGATTAGATGCACAAATGAATAAAGTTTGAAAACCAGAACACCTTATAATGGATATGGTTAATACAATTTCTACAAAGACATAGTTAACAATTCAACTTGTAAATAATGGAAAACTGCAACTGTATTTCACCGAATCGAGAAGGCATATATGGAGGACTGGGACTTAAACTTTTTCCTTTTTTGACTGATTGACTCTGGCGTTTCTCTGGCAAATATTTTGGTAAGAAGGTAAGAACTAAGAAGTAAATTTTAAGAAACTTTTATTTATACATCACAATGGCCGAAAGTTCTGACTTTGAATAGCTGATGACGTGATGTAAATATTGAACAGGTTACAATCAACTTTATTGGTGCGAAGTTTGGGATGTTTTAGTTACTAAATGTCATTAGTCGTTTATATTAAGTGCTTACCGCAAATTAGTTTTATTTCCAAATTGAAATCATCTGTTTGTTTGAGATTATGGTTAACCATATTACCACCACGAACAATATTTAAACAGTAAATAAATCAGATTGTTGTTTTGTTGTATTAATGTCTATTTTTTAGTATTTTTTATGTTTCAATTAACGGAAATTTAGTACACTTCAGGAAAAACAAATTATCCGGTATCCAGCCGGATAATAGTAAATATCCAGCCGGACACCGGATAGTACGATTTTATCACTATCCGGCCGGATTATCCGGCCGGATACTATATCCGGTGCACCCCTAGTTTTTAATAATAATTAGTATAAATTAGCATAATTTGCAAAATGGGCTGTCCAACAAGACCCAAAACCCCAAAATTTGAATAGTAAAGGTACAGACAATCCAAAGGATATATTGTGGTATTTATTATCTTCGTGGTATACCATGTTAATTTGCAAATTGGCTTCACCCCCCCCAATAATTTGTAAACTAGCAATAATCTGTAAAGTTTTAGAGGGAAATAAAATTTATGCTATAAATTTTGCTATAAATCTCGCCCCAGAATGCGGGAAATGCTGTTTCAGAGACCCTAGAATCCAAAATTTTCTGGGGGGACATGCCCCTGGACCCCCCTAGATATCTCGCGTCTTCGACGCTCACTACATCAGCTCCCCAATACGAAATAGCTTCCTACAGCCCTGAGCCTGACACAATATACACAATTTACACTATATACACTATACAGTAGAACTTGAGTTTTACGACCACCCCTGTTGCCAGGTAAAAGTGGTTGTAAATGACAGGAGGTCGTACATGGCAAGTAGTGATGTGACGTCATAGCAGCCATTTTGGCAGCGTCACAGCGCTTCTTTATATAAACATTGTTTCAAGGTTAGGAAAATGGTGATTTATAAAGATTTACAAGGGAAATGGAAAAGCAAGAACATTTCAAAGAAGTGCAGTCTTGATTTATTAATGTTAATATGGTTATTAAGAGAAAAAGAATTTGACATTTGTGCGTTTAATACACTGAAATATCATGGCCTTTATAGAGCGATGTTCTCCATATCAAAATCATTCGTACTATCGTTCACTTCAGTTTTTGCGCTGTGTTTTTATTACGTTTGATTCAATTTTTACGCTGGTTTGGTCTAGCTCTTGCCTTTATTTACGATCTTCCAGTAGTATTTTTTAGATGTGAACACTGAGTTTTGTCACTTTCCTTTCCAAGTTAAAAAGCCGTTGTAAAACCGTTGTAAAATATACAAACTTGTCGCGGTATTAAACGTCAATGATCGTCAAGATCAACTTGTCTAAAGTTAACTAATATTACTCATGGTTTCGAATTGTTCAGTCATTGTATTAACTCTCAAACATCAACTAAAAAGTATTTAACTCTGACAACAAAAATTCACACAGATTTTCATCAAATAATGCTCAAAAGAGAAGCAAAACAAGTCTAAAATGCAGTATGAAACTGGAAGTGTTGCACAATTGCCGTGTTGTTTTCGCATGTGGTCGCATTCGCGTTTGTTTACTACGAAAAAACAGGTGTTTCTTTAATGTATTTCAGCAGTTTTATGTTGAGATGGTCACTCACAGCAGGTAAATATCTTGTTTGGGACACTAAAAAGTGGTCGCTGGTCGCGTTAGGCAGGTGGTCGCACATCGGAGGTACATTTCTATTACAAATCGTAGAAAAAGTGGTCGTAAACAGCAGGTGGTCGTTAAAAGGGGTGTCGTAAAACTCAAGTTCTACTGTATACACTATATACACTATATACACTATACATGTATACACTATAACAATAACCACCTTAACATTTTCCTCATTTACAATTGTGACGACAATATATATTTTTATAAAAAAGCCAAATATATTGAAATTACATCAAAAGCCAAGGCCAGCCGACAATTTAAAGAAATATAATATAATATAAAACACAATCCGAAGATGAACATCTTTAAAACCCAAGATATGGATTAAGGCAAGACAAAGATGAAACCGATTCATTTTTGTCTTGTCTTAATCCATATCTTGGGTTTTAAAGATGTTCATCTTCGGATTGTGTTTTATATGAATTTTATACATGTACCTTGTCTGTGTATAAATCTTTTGAGGATTTTTACATTTTTTGACAACTATATAC
This sequence comes from Corallium rubrum, assembly GCA_964035015.1. Classification (NCBI taxonomy): domain Eukaryota; kingdom Metazoa; phylum Cnidaria; class Anthozoa; order Scleralcyonacea; family Coralliidae; genus Corallium; species Corallium rubrum. The sequence goes on along the minus strand of OZ035998.1, from coordinate 19,462,446 downwards.
CACAACAGCGACCTCAGAAGCACAGAAACTGGAGCGTACGATGTAATCAGTGATATTTCTAAAGTTGTTGTTCCGTTTAAGTTGGTCACAAATGATCTTTGAAGATCCTTGTATAAAGAGCTCTCTTCGTCCGCCATATTGGATACCCTGACCAAAATCGCACGTACTTCATGTAAGCCTGTACCCATGTGTACAAAAAACCCCAAAATTTTAATTTATGTAACAATTTAATGTAACGATGTAAAAAGTAATTTGGCGCCATTTAGTCCGATTGTTAACTGTATCTACATTACCGTATTTATCCCAATAGATGCCCTGGGCGTTTATTAAAAAATTGAGCTTTAAAGGGGGCGTTTATTAGAGAGAGGGGTTTATTTCAAAATTTGATATTTCAATTATTAAAATTAAAAAACGTCATACAAATGTTCACAATGTTCACACAATCTCATCATCAATATATAATAAGAACTAAAAAGTTGTTCATGATCATACGTGTCCTTAACATCCGAAAAGAAATTAGAAACAAAAAATGTTCGCACAATTTACATGTAACAATCAATTGTTTACAAAATATCAAGATTCTGACATTGAATATGGGCAGAATTAATTTACTCAGCAAAAAACCTCATCTTCTTAAAAGTTATTGTTTAAGAAATAAAGCACTGGCATGCATTGTATTTTCGTTTTACGTTTTGTGTCTACAGGTATATTTGGAAGTTGCATTTATTGGGGGGGTGGTGGGGTGGGGGGGTGGGGGGGGGTGTGGGGGGTTGGGGGTGGGGGTGGGGGGTGGGGGGGGGTGTTATTGGAGGGGGCGTTCATTAAATTTTTTTATTGGTAGAGGGGGGCGTCTATTGGAGAGGGACCTTTATTTGATAGTGGTCGTCTATTAGAATAAACGGACAGTATTATCGTTTGAGTGCAATAGGATATTTATTGTATGACGCGATCTTTTTTATTTTGACGGCGATTTTCGTTTTAATAGTTCGAAGTGTACAATACTTAGTATTAACCAAGAGTGCGTCTCGATATAAAAAGACCCAAGCTCTGATATTTTCCTGCATTAACACAGCGGTATAGCGTGACGTAGAATTCTCATTTTCAATATTGCTGTTCTTGTTATTGCTTTCGGAATGGTAAAACTTACTTTCAGATTGTTCGTACATGATTTAGTGCTGAATTTGGGGCTTTTCAAAGTTTCCTTTTATTGTTTCTTTTTTGTAAACAAAATGACTAACGAAACCCGTGATCTGGACCGGTCATTATTACTAGCCTGCGTGCAGTCCCAGACTTCCAGTTACCAATTTCCAACTGCAAACAACGGACTGCAACCGTTGAGCCAAAGGGACAGTAAGACGCCAAAACTGTCTATCCCAATTTTAATTATATTTAGAAGTGTTTCTAAAGTAAAGAAGATTCGCCTTTTCGCTTGTTCAATTTCTCATCTTGTTCCAAAAATATTTTGGTTTTAAAAATATGCACATAAGGTACCTTATGACGTCATCTACTCCACTAATTCTGTAAAGGAAGAATATCTACGGAAATAAAGGTAGATTGCGCAGAAACTTTGAAGCTGTTCTAATAAGAATGGTACATCGCAATGTACACAGTTATTGCTTGATATATTCTTCATTTGGGGAAATTTGTTTGATCTGTGTGGAGTAGGACATCGTAAGGCATCTTATTTGCATGTTTACAAAACCCCGAATATCTCTGGAACATGAGGCATTTGCAACTCACTTTATTTTCACCCAAATCTTCGAAAGTTCGTTTGGAAGTTCGAAGTTCGTTTTGAATTACGCATTTGATTGGCTGCTAGGAACCAATCAACCAATCAAATGCGTAGTTCAAAAGGAACTACGAACTTCCCAACGAACCACAGGGAGCCCATCTTGGCAGCGCGTGGGCACTGTGGCAGACTCGAAAGACGCGCGGGGGACTGCGGCCGGGGATTTAAAGAAACGAAAAACGGTTACCGGAAGCGGGAAAAAAGGCGGAAAAAACGGGGGGAAAGAGGGGGAGGGAGAGGAAAAAATATAAGGGATGAAACACCAAACGTTCAACGTGGGGTGTGTTCCGCAAGTAGCCACGACATCTCGTATCATCGGGAGCCACCGTTGGAATACTGAAACCGGCTGAAACTCAGAGTCAGATGAATGTGCAATAAATCAATAATCCTGAGACTTCACACTTTATCCGAAAAGCTTATCGTACGATTTCGTAGCTATCCAAAGTGTCAATGATGATGTAGTGTCCTAGCTACTTGCGGAACACATCTCTCGAAAATACGATATGTAATTTAGCTGCAAAATCACGGCTAAAAGGTGAGATTTTGCCTCATTTTGACTATATTTTGATAAATGAATTATTATCACAACTACTTCGCTCAATTGTCTTACAATTTTAATACCTATAGGCGCTTAAAACCATGTTCAAAACAAGGAAGAATTCGTGTTTCATCCCTTTATTATTTTCCCATTTTCCCAACACCACGATCGAGTGTGCCACAGCGTGCCCACGAACTTGCGAACTTCGGAACTAACTACCGAAGATTTGGGTGAAAAATGAGTCGCAAATGACTGTAATAAGAACGCTATACTTACTCATACGGAAAGTACTTAAAATAGAGATAAAATCTTATTACAGAAAGTACTAAAAAGTATAGATACAATCAAAATTGAATAGCAGATTTTCCATCTTATACTGCAATATGAATAAGATATACAGTACTTTATCCAACTTGCTCGAAAAATTAAGGTGTCAGGAGATTCCCATCCACAAAAATTCCGTAAAGCAAAAAATATTTCAGAAAATAGAAACCCGATCTAATTCAATTCACACTTCGGTTTTCTTGGTATGCCACGAAATTCGTATAGGTAATCGCATGGGCCGAGGAAAATTAAGGTTTAATTTCACGAGTGTTTTCAAAATTATACAAAATTGAAAACACGAGTGAAATTAAACCTTAATTTTACGAGAACTCATAATAATAATAATAATAATAATAATAATAATAATAATAATAATAATAATAATAATAATAATAATAATAATAATAATAATAATAATTATAATTATAATTATAATAATAATAATAATAATAATAATAATAATAATAATAATAATAATAATAATAATAATGGTTTATTATCAGTTTTTCCATAAAATGGCTCTTCACCTGATAAATCTACTACAATATCTAAACTAATATAAATTAATATAAATTAGTAAAACCTAAAACCTAGACCTGCTTGATATATACAATATTTACAATATATGTAACTAATACATTACACTTAAGCAGTAAGACAACGTTGCTTTAGAATGTTAAAAGTTTGTCTAGAGAAGGTCCTAAAGCGACCAATCACATGCAAGAACTGCTGTTCAAGGTACCAATCAAGTGCAAGTAATTTTTCTCTGAATTACAAAAAAATGCCCTCTTCATTAGCCAATCATATTCGAGTAATTTTGCCTTCTATATTATTAGGAGAGAAATGTTTACTTTGGAAAATTGTTATCTTGCTGAGTTAAAAATCCAGTCACACAACACAATCAAATATATAAAAATAATTTATTTATAAAAGATATTGCCACACGACAATGGACAATAACGGCTTAAAAATACCCACCAGGGGCCGTATCACCGGTACTGAGAATCTGAGGTGAAATTTCATACTGACTATTATATAACGTCCTTTAAGCCTAGTTCTCATACATCGCTGATGGTCGCAGATCATCGCCGATTAATGATTTAAGCCCTGTTTACACAGTCAAAATTTAAGCGGGATCTGAGCCACATCTGACTTTAAGCGGGCTTAAAAATGTCCGTGTAAACAGATCCGCGTAAATTAATCGCGATTAGTTTGCACCACCTTAAGGAGGTGGATTAAACTGAGCACGATCAGTTAATCGCGCTTAACTTGGCCGAGTAAACGCAACGGGATTGAAAAACGCTTGCTATTAATACGGTGTTATTAATACGATAAAATGCATTTTTTTTGCCCTGCTGTAGAAGCTTCCATCTCGCTATTCTTTGTTCCTTTGTTTCTTTCTTTTTAGCTATTACTCTTTCTCGTGTACCGATGTCTTCCGTTGTTCTTTCACGCACGCTACCCATACGAAGCTTCCAAAACCAAAAATATAGCTCCTCCGCCATGTTGAATAATGGTGTTGGTGTTTTAGTAAGGGATTATTAAATGACCGTGTAAACGCACCAAGGTGGCGCATTTTAAGCACGCTTAACTTAAGCGTGCTTAAATTTTGGCCTTGCAAACACGGCTTTAGATGTATGTTAAAACGGGAAGTGCAGCAGTAAAGTGTTAAGTAATAAAGAACAATGCAGAAAAGCAGTGCTTTTTTGCGTTGTTCTTTATTATGTAACATGCATCTAAATCATAAATCGGCGACGATCTGCGACTGTCGGCGACATATGAGAACTAGGCTTTAGTATCAACCAACTACACCTTTTTCAGGTCAAATTCAGAAACTTCCAAACGAATTTCAGATAATTCAGATCAATTTCAAAACTTTCCAAGTGAATTTCAGATAATTCAAGTGAATTTCAGATAATTCAAGTGAATTTCAGAAATTTCCAAATGATATTCAGATTTTCCAAATGATATTCAGACATTTCCAAATGAATTTCAGACATTTCCAAAATGAAGCGAGAGGCTAAAGTTTGCTTGAACAGTAAATTCTTGCCCTGTATTACTCAATAAAAAAAACCATTCAATTGCACACACTGAAATAAAAATAGCACTTTATGTAATAAGTGCTATTGATGTTACAGAAGCGTTATTGAATGTCGTTTCGCGCTAATGAATAAAGTGCTATTTTTTTTCAATGAGTGCAATTGAATGTTTTTTATTGAGTAATACAGGGCAAAAAGTGAAGGTGTATGTGTTCCCTCAGCTGATCCGAACTATTTACTGTTCAAGCGAACTTTAGTCTCTCTCTTCATTTTGGAAATGTCTGAAATTCATTTGGAAATGTCTGAATATCATTTGGAAATGTCTGAATATCATTTGGAAAATCTGAATATCATTTGGAAATGTCCGGAATTCATTTGGAAATGTCTGAAATTCATTTGGACAATCTGAATATCATTTGGAAGTGTCTGAAATTCGTTTTGAAGTTTCTGAATTTGACCTGAAAAAGGTGTAGTGGTTTATTACAAATTCGGCATTCTGATTGGCTGAGCTACTAGTGGTCTATTGGTGATAAACCACTAGTAGGTTATCCAATGATAAACCATATAACTGGAATATTCCTATCCTGACCAATCAGAACCCACGACATATTCACGCTGCAAGCAAAACCTGGAAACTAGCTAGGCCAAACATAGCGTCCGCTAAAACTCATATACGAGTGATGAAATCATAAAAACATTGGCCCAAAAGCAATGGAAAATTGTTCAGTTTGACATTTTCGAATAAGAAAATGAATTCGCTTATGCCTATATGGAGTATATCTATACACCAATTTTGAAGCAAAGTAATTACAATCTCATTTTTTTGTTTTGTGAGCAATTGTTTATCATGTGCCATCGAACTACTCTACATTTTGTACGGAGAGACTTCTGCAAACAAATGGTAAAACTATCTGAAAATTTGGAACAATGTTTGACAAGCCTTAAAGAAAAGTTGTTTATGGTTGATACTAAAACAACTAGATAACTCGCCCTCGTTTTCTACGAGCAGATAGTCAACTCGGCTTCGCCTCGTTGTCTATGAGCTCATAGAAAGAGTCTATACTCTATAATTGGTCTTTCAAGCATTACTTTCGAAAGACATCGTTTTGAAGCTGATTCTTCCACCACTTGATCCACTCTGCGTCTCACTTGTACTTGAATTTCGACACCACTTCAGTGGATTACCGTACTATAAATAGAAACCACGGAATAAGAAATGAAACTAAATCTCAGTCATCTGTAAGATAACTGTTGGCAAGTACATACAACGTAAAAACCACAACAGCTGCACATGTAACCCAACCCAACGCAACGCAACGCACCACACTGGCACTGCACACCGGCACCACACCGACATAGCACCTGAACAACATCAGCACAACATCAGCACATCACCAACACTAACACCAAACCAACACCACACCACACCAGTACGAACACAGCACGAACACAGCACCAACACCAACACCAGCACGGCACCAACATCAGCACAGCACCAACATCAGCACCAGCACCAGCACAACACAATTAACACAACACAATTAACACAACACAATTAACACAACACAATTAACACAACACAACACTACACCACACCACAACACACCACAACACACCACACCACACCACACCACACCACACCACACCACACCACAACACAACACAACACAACACAACACAACACAACACAACACAACACAACACAACACAACACAACACAACACAACACAACACAACACAACACAACACAACACAACACAACACACCACATTGTACCCACATTTGTTATACCTGTATCAAACACATTCCAGATTTCGACTGCGGGTGACGGTAAGCATACACGAACCAACAAATTAGAAGCAACACGATCGTGAGAATTAGCACGATCAAAACGATTTCACCAACACTGATTCCGGAATCGTTTTTACTGGAACACTAAATAAACACGATGGTCTGAGTCAGTCAAATTTTACGAACAACACAAAACAAACAAAACAATTATTTTTCTACTTGCATCGATCCATTGTTGTCAATGAATCCAGTTTTTTGAAAGTTCGAGACATGCACTGGTTTTTCGTTAAGTGAAAAAGTGTGAAAAAATGGTGGGGAAATGTTGACAATAAAAGCTTTTATTATACAACTGCATTAAAAACTGTCCAAATAACGCTAAAAATTAGTACAAATATACAGCGGTATTTGGACAGTTAGTTATTTGGATAGTAGAAAACCGATTTGACAGATTTTGTTAGCCAATCAAATTTACACACGGGAAACTACTTCATGTATGCTTATTATTTTGTCCTGGTGCAAGTCACGCTACTTCTCTGGCCTTTTTAGAGTTTTCTTTTTCCATAAAAATTTGTTGATCAGAGCAGTTGTATAATAAATCTCTTATTCGATGTTTTGGTGTGTTGTATCGCTGTATATTTTTACTCGTTGTTTGTATTTTGACTCGCCCTGCGGGCTCGTCATAATACGGCACAACTCGTAAAAATATACAGCGATACTACACACCAAAACATCTAATAAGATATATATAATAAAACGTCAACAGCGCATGTTGTTCATCACTGATGCATGCGAAAGAATTTCTCCACCAAGTCTTAACGCTAAAGCTGGATTTCCACTTGGCGAAAAATGTCGCGCGAAGCGATATTTTCTTTTGTCTCGTAAGCTCTCAGGTGGAACTAATTAGCCAAGACAAAAGCAAAAAGTCGCTTCGCTCGAAAAATATCGCTCAGTGGAAAACAGCCTTAAGGCGCATTATCCGAGAAAGCAAAAAACACAAATTTCATGGTTTTTACACTGTTAAAAGTCAACAGAAAGTATATGTTCACTCGAGCGGGATTCCAGCTCGCACTTTCTTTAACATCAGCGCGCTGCTCTACTGGTTTAACTCTGAGCAAGGAGGAAATCCGATTTTTAGATAATCAGCCGCTTAAAAATAATTTCAAACGTTCGTTATTATATACAATCATTAATTTAATTTCTTTATTAATAAGCCTTGTTTATCTTATTTTTTAAGCCATCGTACCTTGGTTACACTATCCTTTAAACATCCAGCCGATAACCATGCCTCACGGTATCTGTCAATACCGTCGGAGCATCTAGTGAGAAAATACGTAATTTAGTATTTAAGTTATACGAACGAACGAACGAACGAACGAACGAACGAACGAACGAACGAACGAACGAACGAACGAACGAACGAACGAACGAACGAACGAACGAACGAACGAACGAACGAACGAACGAACGAACGAACGAACGAACGAACGAACGAACGAACGAACGAACGAACGAACGAACGAACGAACGAACGAACGAACGAACGAACGAACGAACGAACGAACGAACGAACGAACGAACGAAAGAAAAAATAAACAAACAATCGAATAATTGTCACAAAAGATCTGCTTGGTGCTCTATTTCAAATCACACACCGTAAGTTTTTAGAATAGATTATTCTTTGACCGTACAAAAGCACGCCTAAAGAGGTGCAATTTAATACAATATTTTAAGCTATAGTTTAAATTTTGGCCGTGTGGTACTGTTGTCAGTGTTCGTTGATCCATTCCAAAAATGTTCTGCTCGTATAAAGGAACAACTTATTAACGGCGTTCGTTTCAAATCATCTTATAGACTAAAAAATTAAAATTTACCTTTTCAACTTAGGACACCAGGCACAAGAGAATTTTGTTTTAGTTTCCACACAAGAAATGCACGAGGTAAACGTCACACAATCTGGAAATAGCAAAATGTATGCAGAGAATGAGAAGGAGCAGAAGTCAGTAACTTAACTCTTAAAAAACCTACAACGTTTACAAGGCGATGTTTCGGGATGCTAACACACAAGATGACCTAGAACTAGCCCAACAGCCTTCATACGCAATTATTAAAGAAATACCAAATGGTTTTCCGTGTTTGGATACTCTGATCCAAACACGTTGGAAATTGCGAGACTGGAGAAAAGTGTAACAAAACACGAGCCGTAGGCGAGTATTTTTAGCTTTTCGAAAGTCGAGCAATTTCCCAAGTGTTTGGATAAGAGTCTCCAAACACGGAAAAAAACATTTGGTATTTCTTTTATAAAATAATCACAAGTGAATATCGATCTACTGTCCGACATTTTCAAAAAATCGTTTTGGCGGGAATTTTTCGTGTTTAGATACTGTGATCTAAACACGGTAATTGACCAATCAGGGCTCGCGTATAGTATACATGTTATTTTATAAAGTAATTTCCCCTGTTATTCAAACTTCCCTGGACAATTTACTTCCTTGAATCTGCTATTACGTGGCTAAAAACTCCCACGTGGTTTTTACTACCTTATAGAATCATCCTTAGAGACATGAGAAAATTTTTCACGATGTCTTACACTGCTAAAGTCAACCGAAAAATTTCGGCTGATTCGAGAGGGATTTGAACTCGCACCTTTGGGATTCCGGTCCGCCGATTCAGTTCAAATCCCGCTCGAGTCAGCCGAAAATTTTCGGTTGACTTTAGCAGTGTAAGACATCATGAAAAATGTGTTATTACCTTGTACTCTTTCCCCCCCCAAATTATAGAATGGGTCATTAAAACATGTTTTAAATCTTTTAAAATTTTGCTTAAAGTGAAAATAATGCAAATAATGTTTCGCATAATGCCGGAAATGCCGTCTCAGGAGTCGCAAATTTCAAACATTTTCCAGGGGAGAATGCCCCTTCCCCCTAAAAAAACCAAAACCAACCCTAAAACTGCCCAAAACAAGTTTGACTAAAATTTAAAAATTCAGAAATTACGCCCAACCGCCGGTCCTGCTTAAGAAATGGTTCATGGTTTAGCGTGCTCCATCGAGTTATGGATGCACGTGGGAAATTGGAAGAGCACGAAAAAATTAGATTTTCTATTTTGAGTGCTCTCCAAATTTCCCAAGTGCATCCATAACTCGATGGAGCACATTAAACCATGCATGAGCCATTTCTTTTATAACATAGCATTACATCCTTTCACAACCCGGCGAATCGTTTTGGTTGTTGTGTTTTTCTACTTCCGTAGTCTTTTTTGTGCACTAAAATCCAACCAAAAGGACAGTTTAAACTCGGTTACCCAGACCCAGTTTATGTCTTCTGGGTCGTTGTTCTTTATTACTCAATAAAATTAAATGACTCAGTATTTTGATAATATAAAAGGCCATAAAAAGTCAGTTTAAAACTCAGTTTTGTTTTGAATTTTCCCCCCGCGCTTTTTTGCCGTGCTCCATCGAGTTTTAGTATACACCCAACCATCGTCTATTACAAATCCTGCATTCTGATTGGCTACTCAACCGTTGTCTATTCGTGATGGACAACGTTTGAGAACTAGATCTCAAGGATAGTGCAAAGTTTCTAGTAATAACAATTTTTGCCAAGTGTACGGACAGAGCTGCCAGCCCCGCAACCTGCCAGCCCATTTTCTTGAGCATTAAGCCAAGTTAATTTAATACAAGTGAAGACTCAGACAAACAACCCAAAATAGAATCTCAAGGGATTCTTAAAGAGTCATTTTCTCTTCAAGAACGCAAAAGAAATTATAAACTCCGACAAACATGAATACTGACGTCTTTTGTGCCCTTCACTATTGTTTCCCGGTCTGTTTAATAACATCAAGATATTTTTAAACTCCTCGAAATTTTTGCATAAAAAGCTTGGCGCATCACAAGAATTCCGATACTAATACGTATCGTGTGACGTCCAGTCAATCCAGATCAAAATTGACTAAAATTTGTCAAGTGGATGTCAAGATAAGTAAGTTTTTGTTGCCTTCACAAATTATTACGCCTGATGATTATGTTGCTAGCTTCACGTTATTTAGCATTGCCAATCGTCTGCCACATGTAGAACTAAACATTCATGTTTACTAACTGTATGGCCAGGGTTCTTCGTACAGTTGCTTATTGAACGCCAAATCAAAATGCGAAGACAGTCTACGATCTCCAGTATACAGAATTTGTTACTGAGTTGAAAATATAACAGACACGAACCAACAACACTCTACAAACCGACTTCATAACATCGTCAACATGCCACACCATATTAAAGTTAAATATAAAGCTTTTAATATTTATTCGCAACCTTTGACCTTCCGCTAGGCAGACAGTAAATCCTTTCGCCCAGACCATATTTAATTAGCCATGCACTAAAGCCTAGAAATTCGTTGCTTCGAGAAGAAAAATCGATCACTCCTTACGTTTTCTCCGCCATTTTCTCCGTATTCGCCAGTCGCAAACAAAACCACGCGTGCGCAGTGGTATTCTTATATATCCCGGGGGGAAACTTCTTTCATTCTTGGTTATATTAAGATAAACACGTCTTTCAAGAAATATCCATAGATAAGGTACAAACCTGTCTGTTATCGCTGTTTATAGGGCTTACGAGGTTTAAGCGACATAAATATTTGTCGTCTATGAAAGACTGATACTAGTGTTTCACATTTTCACTGGTTACCGTTTTAGCCTTTCAACTACGACAAGTATGTATGTCGTTAAACCTGGTAAGTTTACCCCCCGGAAAGTTTACACTATCTATCGTTGTGAATTTTCCCCACTCATCACAATACTGCAAAGTTTCTGTGAAACTTTGCACTAAAAATGAAAACAAACCCGAAAAAGTATGGCAGTGAACTCTCGTTTTGCAGACGTTTCGGAGGAATTTTTTTGAGAGTTTGATAGAAAATTCAATCCCTGAGAAAACTAAAAACGCCACAAAATATGACATGAAGATTTTTAATGGTAAGGAACGAAATACAATTAAACCGTATTTTATTAATTAAATCTGCTTTTACTTGCCGCTCACGAGTGGTTAAATAACACAACATTTTCGTCAGTTTGCACTAGAAAAACTGTATTTTTTAGAGTAGGTACAGGGTGTATACTAAAACAATTAGACAACTCGTCCTCGTTGTCTATGCGCGAATAGTCAACTCAGGCTTCGCCTTCGTTGACTATTCGCTCATAGACAACTCGGACTCGTTGTCTAATTGTTAAATGGAGCACGCACGACAGCCAATCAAAAACGCTGCTATGTCAAAGCTATGTTATAAATATACTTGGCTTCCACGTACTCTGCACACGACGTACACTGTACACGACGCACCCTAAAGAAATTGGGTAAATTGGGAAAAAGTGAGAAGAAGAATCATCACTTACTTGGCACAGGAATAATAACAAACGCAGAACCATCAATGACGTTACTCTTCTTCAGTTCAACTCTGTGGTACAGATAGTAGTAAATAATATGAACTGATGAGTCTAAAAATACAAAGAATAACCAACATTGGTTCATGGATACAGTGCATATATTATACAGAGTACAGGAACAGATCATACAGCAACTACCAGAGTTCTGAAAGTAGGACCCCGTGATACTTACTTTAGGGATTAGCGCCCATCGAGGCCGGCTACTTTCGAGGAGCCCTTACTTTCGGGAGAGCCCTTATTTTCAGGGGAGCCCTTACTTTCGGGAGAGCCCTTACTTTCGGGAGGGCCCTTACTTTCGAGAAGCCCTTACTTTCGGGGTAGCCCTTACTTTCGGGGGAGCCCTTACTTTCGGAGGAGCCCTTCTAGGCCCCTCGCGTTTTTGCACGACGCGCAGAACGCCGATCCTACATGCTAATTCTGTAAGAGAAAACGTAAATTGATGGAAATTGGTTGCTAAAATGATCGTAATATTGAGTTAGGCAGTAGTGCGAGAAGGCAATAGAGAAACACACCTCCTCCCCCCCCCCCCCTCCACACACACTCAGAATGCCCATGCTAAGCCACCGATTGCCCGCTACAGCACTAACAGCAGTAGACCCAATAAGATGTCAACTTCAAAACAGAACGTTGTGCAAAGAACGGAGGACTTGAATTGCGAAACACATTTGCTGACACAAGAGTAAAAAAAAAAGTGACCTCATTATTATTGAAACTTACAACTTCGTCCATTTATTATAATTGGAGGTGGAGCATGCCTGCGCTCGTCACGACGAAAGGAGTCAGAGAGACCGACGCGAACAAATGAATTGACGGCGTTTTTTAAATTTTCGACAGGAATGGGAATCTAGAAAAAAGAATATTCTAATAAGTGTATCACAGTAGTACAAGCTCCAAAGCAGTTTTCGTGTGTGTTCTAAAGATACAAGTAATTCCATAAATCCTAAACAGTTCAGACACGAATATCGTATATTGCTTCAAAGACTCGGTTCATTTTCAGTAGGAGATTGTCCAATTACACGCATGTTGTAAATCCTATACTTGAAATATTTCATTAGGACGTTTAATTCAGCTAATGCTAGTTTACATAAAGTCCTGGGTAACAAATTACAAAACAAATACTACTAAACAAAGACATTGTTTTTTTGCTCAATCCCCCCCCCCCCCCCTTTGCATGGAATATCTTGAACGCACCCTATATAAACTGAACGCGTAGACGTCTTTTTTACCTTAAAGGTGACTTAGGCCGGCGCTAAACGTCGCACAATAGACGAATTTAATTCCGACGAATTTAATTGTTTGAATTTTATTCGACGAAACTGCGACGTATAACTCGATGAAATTCGACTCACGAACTAAATTCGTCTCGGCAATTAAATTCGTCTGAGTCAGACGGATAGTGCGACGATAATGTGTGTTCGAGTTACACGACGAATTATAGTCGCGTCGAATGAAATGTTTCGCTTCTGTCTGTGACAAGTCGGTGCCATGTTTTCAAGAAGTCGTTTTCAGGATCCACGAGTCCAAGTAAAAACAATTAAATTCGACGTTCAACTCGACGTCGCATTTACGTCGCATTACCGACGGAGTTAATTCGAATTAAATTCGACTGAATTAAATTCGTCTGTTGTGCGACGTTTAGGGTAGGCCTTAAAAAAACGTTTAGTTACATCCGCCAGGAGGTTATGTTTTTACCCATGTCTGTCTGTCTGTCTGTCTGTCTGTCTGTCTGTCTGTCTGTCTGTCTGTCTGTCTGTCTGTCTGTCTGTCTGTCTGTCTGTCTGTCTGTTTGTTTGTTTGTTTGTTTGTTTGTTTGTTTGTTTGTTTGTTTGTTTGTTTGTTTGTTTGTTTGTTTGTTTGTTTGTTTGTTTGTTTGTTTGTTTGTTTGTTTGTTTGTTTGTTTGTTTGTTTGTTTGTTTGTTTGTTTGTTTGTCTGTCTGTCTGTCTGTCTGTCTGTCTGTCTGTCTGTCCGTCCGTCCGTCCGTCCGTCCGTCCGTCCGTCCGTCCGTCCGTCCGTCCGTCCGTCCGTCCGTCCGTCCGTCCGTCCGTCTGTCTGTCTGTCTGTCTGTCTGTCGCCAGGATATCTCAGAAACTATGGCACCGATTATCATGGAAATTTGTAGAAGCGTTAGCCATAGACCAACTCCTACCGTTAAACTTTCTTCTGCTTTTGTCACCACAAACACTGCCTTTTCAGATTGTTTTTCTCGACCAATCCAGGTTGGATTGAATTTGGTTGAAAATTAGCTAAATCTTTCATAAAACTCTGTCTGTAAGCTTCTCCGGGTAGAAGAAATGCTTGATTGCGTTCAATTATCCTTACTTTTGCAAATATTTTTGCATAATTTTGGTACGAGTACAATCAAGCATTTTATTTATCCATACACGTGTCAGTCTCGTGAGCTAGCCTGGTTAGCGGGATGGCTCGTTTTCTTTTTAAACATCTCTAATACCCAAGGTATATATGGATTCTGAGTGGCTTTTTGTTTTTAATATTCTTAAATGTCCTTTTTAGCCTTGTGTACAATTTTTATGTCTACTACGCAATTACATACAATACACCATTGCAGAATATACGGTACAATTAACGCCATCATGCATGCATGCATGCAAGCGTAGACTTACTTTCTTATATGCAAAAACAAGTGTCCCATTCTTAAGTATGGAGCATTGAAAGGTGAATTCATTGGCTGAAAAATTGTTCAACAAGCAAAAAACACACAACAAAATTAAGAAAAATATAAGTATAAACATACCAAGTAAAATAACGAACGAACGAATGAATGAACGAAGGAAGGAACGAAGGAAGGAACGAAGGAAGGAAGGAACGAAGGAAGGAAGGAAGGAAGAAAGGAACGAACGAACGAACGAACGAACGAACGAACGAACGAACGAACGAACGAACGAACGAACGAACGAACGAACGAACGAACGAACGAACGAACGAACGAACGAACGAACGAACGAACGAACGAACGAACGAACGAACAAACAAACAAACAAACAGAATATGGAACTGGCCATGATGTGTCTTTGGACGATTTTTCAATTTCAAACAAACAAACAAACAAACAAACAAACAAACAAACAAACAAAACAAACAAACAAACAAACAAACAAACAAACAAACAAACAAACAAACAAACAAACAAACAAACAAACAAACAAACAAACAAACAAACAAACAAACAAACAAACAAACAAACAAACAAACAAACAAACAAACAAACAAACAAACAAACAAACAAACAAACAAACAAACAAACAAACAAACAAACAAGTAGAAAATAAAGCGACCTGAAAGTTAGCTAACTTGTCAGGACCCTGCAATAAAACTGAAAAAAAATAATGACAAAGCAAACCTGGTTCTTCTATCAACTTCATATTTGCCCATTCTACTGTAAATCTATCTCCTAACAAAAGTAGATAATGAATCCCATATTAGAATTTAGGAAAGCTTGTGTAGTCATGAAAAAAGGAAAATATACTATTTTTAAGAATTAACGACTGTGTGATACCTGTGTCAACGTAACGAATAGTGGTATTTTCATGCAAATCAGGTCCAAAATTGGCCATGAGTGGAGCGACATACTGCGCTGATGCATGGAATTTGTGCAACCTCTTTCCCAAAAATACGTATCCTAAAAGAACAATTAGTTATAGTTAGTTAGTTAGTTAGTCAGTCAGTCAGTCAGTCAGTCAGTCAGTCAGTCA